>JACYXH010000812.1:3324453-3716953 GCA_026745465.1 Lota lota
GCCGCTGAAACACACACAGTAGCCGGCAGGGTTAGCAGGCCCTGGGGTTCGGGAGGGGTGGTCGTGGAGAAGTAATGTAAGCTAGGTAGCTTACCTAGTTATGTAAGCTAGGTATGCTATTCGTTTGGGAAGATGTTAACAAGGCATGCTAGCACAGAGCTAACAACTCTGTGAGTATTGCAATGGCTCCCATACATGATAGAAAGTCCGGTTACAGGCGTCAAAGCTTTAAATGTCCTCTAGCCAACATTTCAAGCATTAAAGCTTGGATAGAGGATTAGTGAAAACTCACTAATGGCTAATAGCTATCATTCCGCACACATACAAATTGATTATTATTGATTGATTGTTAGGTAATTAGACCCGGATACACCTATCTTGTTCAGTGTTAATATTCCTATCTGTCGCTGACGACACAAAACACATGCAATGCTGATTATGTTTTTTCATTTTCATTTATTTGACATGAAAATTACATTTCAGATAATTATTATTTTCCAGTGCTGTTGCCATGTGTATATGCCTTCCAGAAATATTTGCCACAACATTATCTTAGTTAACATAAACACCACTAGTAAACCTGAACACCATTAGTAAATGATTACATTAGTTTGTTAGTTAATGCTTATTACTGCACTAACTCATTAATTAATGGTTAATTATTGTACCCTTAATGTAAAGTGTTACCAAAGAATCTCATATAAAACATTTAAAGTTTAAGGAACGTAGTGTCAGTGCTTGCATGTGTTGGGTGTCAGTGATTCTGCATGTACAACGCCAAAAGGGTTTCTCATCACAAATTCTGTGACATTTAGTGATCTCTATGATGTGAAGAGGAAGTGTGATACAAATGAAAATACATCCTCATTCCTCAACCAATCAATCATCTGCGCTACGTTGTTTTCACTGTCTGCATAAATCAACCAGATGATGTAGCATAAACAGGTGATGACCTTCAACTAGTATAGATCAGCCTTTAGATTTTGTACTTTCTTTTAAACTGCAATTCTATATTCAGGTCTGTCAAATCAAACCTGACGAATATGGAATACATTTCATGCACAGTAAATTATGCTTTTCTTTTGTAGAGAAAGAGTCACTGGTGGATAACATAAACACAGCCAGCATATATAATCAGTACAGTGATTCAGCATTCAAGACAGCAATCAAGAACAACAGCCAGTTCATTTGTATGTTTCCTGTAAGCTCTGCAGTTTGAATGAACCATGAAGTTAGTCTCTACAACAGACAATCTTCAGGATTGCCAATTAAAGTGTGTGCATCGTGATTATTTATTTTATGTTAGGTGCTTTAACACAAACAGAAATTGTGTTAAAGTCAAACTGAAATGTAAGGTTGAGAGCGGCAAATGTGTGCCATTTAAACAGCAGCATGACAAGAATGTCAAGAAACAAGTCTAGTTAAACAACATTTTAATGTACTCGCATGCAAGCACAATACTAAAAAGACAAGTTGCTCTGAGTTCCATTTGTAACATTTCACAAAAATGTTAGACACTCCACTTGTCCCTCACCTCATGCCCACCTTCAGTTTAATCGTAACTGACTGGAGCTCCGAGTGAATGGCAGAGAAATGTTCTTACCGGTTAGACTCAAAGAATCACCACCGGAGGAAGGCGAGAGAGAGGTATGCTTGACGGTAGTGAAGGAGTAAGTGTGAACATGACAGGGCTACTCACTGATCGTGCTGTACGGGTATAGCCTCTTGCCTCTTATGGCATGTCTGTCAATTGTGGTCAAGAAGATTATAAAGCAATAAAGTCCACCAACTCTTCTCATTATTTCTTGTGCATTGTTCTTCTGACATGACTAATGCTTGAGTGGGATTCTACATTGTAGGGTGCTGTCGTTGTCGTTGTTATTGATGATATTGTAGTGTTTTTGGTACATTTTAGCTTAACTTGCGGCGTGTGAATAACCACTTCACAGTGGAATGGGGGCGAGTGAGAGTGAGAGAGAGAGCAGTTGGACACTGAGCTCTCTGCTTTGGAACATGTCTCCGCCTCCAGTGATGGCCACGGAAAGTGATCTCAAGAGACACACTCTCAGTCTATCATCCTCCCAACCTGCCACCACACCCTCCCTTCCTTCCCCTCCCCCTCCATCTCTCTCTCCAGCCCTGCTGCTGCCACTAACAGCCACCCGCGGTCTCTCTCTCTCTCTCCAAGGGATACTTCAGGGATATTACAGGGTCACGTCACCATAGCAATCAGTCGAGCAGAATGTGGTGCGTCCATCCAGTCAAAGAGTGCACGCACACACACACACACACACACACACACAAACAAACACTCTGTCTCCCTCGCACTCACTCTCCAACTTCTTGCATACCGGTAGTCTGGTGTTTTGTGTGCGTGTGTGTGTATCTAAATAGCGACTGTATATGGGCTCTGTGTGTAATTATAGATGTGCTATTGTCTCAGGAAGCGCTCTGGTAAGGACATAAAAGCAGGCGGAGGTGATAACTCCTCATAATAACCCCCGCTTGCTATTAACCTGCGGTGGAGGACGCCAGACAGGTGGGCTGAACCGGGACTCGCTGGGGGGGGGGGGGGGGGGGGGGGGGGGATGGCGGGTGAGAGTCGCAGCTGTGAATCCCAAAGGTTGAAACTTGAACGCAAGCAGTTCAGCACAAATGAGAAAAAATATCCCACACACATTACTCATTCCCATACATACACAGGACCGCACGCACGCACACAGACACACACACACACACACACCTGTTGATAGGTTACTTGTTCCAAGGCGCAACTCTGTCTGGCGGGCTATTTTCACCTACTCTTTATTTTCCGACTCGTGGAATTGTTGTGTACCCACACACAAACACACAAGTTAACACACCTGTAAACACATACGCACACGCTTTAACACACACACAAACACACACACACACATATAAATACACACACACACACACACCCATAAACACATACATCCACCTGCAGGCTGCCAACGTGGGGGAGTGGGGGTTGGGGCAAATGTTCTTACCCAGTTAATCATCGACTGACCAGTGAGCGATAAGTCCTGCAAGCCAGTCTCCTGCATTTCTTACTCACACACACATTTCTGTAGATTGAAGCGCGGAGCGCACTCCTTCTCCCCGCCCCACCCACGCCTCCCAGCAGTAGATGACCCACCCACCGCCACTCCTTCCCCTCACCCTCAGCCCCCCCCTCGCTAAGTGATAGATGGGCGCAGGAGTGCGACGAACGAACAGGCCCATGGCCACTCCATGGCAGGTGCATTGTGTGTGTGTGTGTGTGCGTGTGTGTGTGTATGGTTGTGTATGTGTGTGCGTGCGTGTGGTTGGGGGCATTATCCACCTAATTAAGCAGCAATAGTTCACCTTCTTAAAAAAAAAAAAAGGGGAGCTTTCTGTCTGATTTAGGGGAAAAAAAAGAAAAAAAGCCTGAATGCAATCAGGCATTGTTCAGAGTGTCTGGAGTGGTTGAAGGATACATGGCATGCAGGAGGCTGAAGAAAGAGAGAGTACTCAGAGAGGGCTTTTCAAATGGTGACTCAGGGGTCTGAATGAGGGGCCGTCTTGTAGAACACATTAAATAGCTGTTTCACCCCGCTTGGACAATAGAACAGATTGTGTCTTTGTCCCCCCATGTATTAGTCACAACATACTTTTTTCGATGGCATTTTTTTTTCCTGTTTACTTGTACACTTGTGAGTGGGTGGAAGTGGATTCAAATGTCATGTTTGTCAAAAGCTATTTGTCAAAAAGTTGCCTCTGGAGGATCTCATGGTGGGCTGAGAGGAGTGCGTTGGGGTGGTCACTTACTGTTGAAGGGTTTTGTTTTCCTGATTTCCCATTTATGAGGCTCATTTTGAAACCCTAAGAGCACTTAACCACAATGGCAATGCAACAGGGCAAATAAGATACATAACCAGTTAAACTATTCTGTGCAAGGTGTATTTGCTTGATTTGTTGAAGATATGCTTTGGTAGATAATCATTACTTAACATGCTGACAAGTGTCTGTATAGGCACCACTGGCTTTTGCTTACATGCGTAACATAAAAAATAACAGCTAAATGAAATGGACAGTGCTGTACGACTAGTGACGCAGTCACATTGATGTTTTGAATAACATCAATAATAAATAATTTTATTCTGCCCTTTAAGCTTGATTCAATTAAGGAAGACCTTAGCCTCCTTGTGCAGGTCTCTGCTCCACTGTGAAATAAAACACATTCACAGTGTGCCATCGCCATGTGGTTACCATGGTCTAGCATTCAAAGGCCATGCAGTTTTCATTACAAAATGTGTCTTCAAAAAAGGCACACTTCTCCTACAATATTCATGTCTCCAACTATCCCCAAAGCGTGTACCGTAACTGCTGTACTGCAAATGCTAATAGAGACATCTCAGCCCAACGAAAAGACACACTCTAAAGAGCCCAGACAGCTGGAGAGACAGGAGGAATAACAACCCAGGATGCATTGCAAGCCTTTAAATAATGTCTCCATACATCAGAGGCCAGCGGCGCATGTATCCACAACGCTTGCTTGAAATTGTTGATGTTGATCCCTGAAATATTAAAAGCTGTTACTGTCAAATTATTTTTGTCAACGTTGAAACCATGACAGTAGTACATTTGACGTGTCTTTAATTTTGCTTTGTCCGCCATGTCACCCAGCATCCCACTGTTAGTGTTTGGCCCTGCTTGCTCCGCGGCCCCTCCTTCCCCATTAACTGATGGTGGCTTCAGAAAGTGGGTAGAAAGGAATCCTCCTAGCACTTTTCTCCCTGTCTGATCTCCTCACTGACTCACCACCATTCCATCTGAGAGGAGGAAGAAGGAGAAAATGAGAAAAAGATGAGAACTCATGACAAATACGCAAAGGGTTGACATGGATGGATTCAAAGGCCATATCTCTCTCTCACTCTCTTTCTCTCCCTCCCTCTCTGTCTCACTCTCTCTATCTCTCTATCTCTCTCTCTTTCTCTCCCTCCCTCTCTGTCTAACTCTCTCTATCTCTCTCTCTCCCTCACCCTGATTCTACATCATTCGCCCCTTCAGCAATGCTTTACTAAAGGCTCCTCCAGTATCACAAGTCAAGGGAAAAGGGCCAAATTGACTTGGGGTCTTTGTGCGCACATCTCACCCACTGTGACATCTGTTAGGAGGATCCAGTCCTATTCCACAAGTAAAGTTCACGTTTGTGTTGGCCGACGGGTGGGAATCCGCTTAGAGCAGTGGTTCTTAACCTGGGTTCGATCGAACCCCAGGGGTTCGGTGAGTCAGCCTCAGGGGTTCGGCGGAGGTCAAGACACACACACTGTGTGTGTGTCCGTTCCATTCACCCCACTCGTATTCGTGACGTCACACTCCGCTTGGCCATCATTGGCTGAAGCTGATCACGCCACATCGCTTGGCTTTAATATCTGTGCTGCAGGGAACTTGGTGCGCTCAGTAGTCGACTTGTGACTGTTGTGATTGTATTTCATTTGTGATTTCCTTCTTAATATTTTAATCCCATCATATGGGCAAAATGTCGAGCAAAAAAAGAAAGTGGTTGGACGAATACGTCCAATATGGATGTATAACGGAACGTGATGGGAGTCAGCGTCTTCAATGCATGATTTGCAATGCCAAGTTGAGCAATTGTAGTCTAGCACCGGCAAAACTAAGGGAACACTTCCATAAGGTGCATGGAGATGGGAAATACAAGAACACAAAGCTCACTGAATTCAAGGTGAAGAGATTAAGATTTTATGAAAAGGCTACTCTGCCTGTTCTCGGCTTTGTACCCATCGACAAACCGATCCTCACAGCATCGTACGAAGTTGCTTACCTGATCGCAAAGCAGGGCAAACCACACACCATTGGTGAAACACTTATAAAACCAGCTTTGTTGAAGATCGCGAATATCATGCTGGGAAAAGCTGCTGAAAATAAGTTATCCCAAATTCCTTATTTTATTTTTCCAATTACGAAGGGTTCGGTGAATGTGTGTCTGAATTTTGCGGGGTTCAGTACCTTCAACGAGGTTAAGAATCACTGGCTTAGAGGAATATAACATATTGACCAATAGGAAGCCAGTATATAATCACTATCACCAGTCTGTCACAAACAATAGATTATGGGTAAAGGTTTTTGATGAATAGCAAAAGTTGAAGATTTTGACCTTTATGTAATAAATGATGAACACGATAATCATCACACAGTGGCAAATGATGACTTTAGGAAAAAACTGTATTTTCTCACTAAAGCCTGAAAATAACAGTCAAGATAACCAGTATCTTTGGGTTGTGGTTAGGGTTAGGGTTGTGTGCTAATAACCACAATGTGGTTATTAGCAGAGCAAGTAAACATGACACATCCCAATAGTGGTATATATTTCCATATCACCTGTTGTATAGAACTGTTATGCATATTGATTTTGTATAATCTCTATAGAATATAGAGATTAAATTAAATGTTTTCTTCGCCACACTAATGACCATAAGTGTGAGACAATCAAGGACCCAATCCTTGTATTAAGACTAGTTTGGAAAAACAGTACAAAGCAAACTCTGAATGCAAACGACTGATAACACTGGATTACATTTTTATTTTCTCCTATGAGAACCAGGGGTTAAGGATTCTCTCTTTCTCTCTCTCTCATTCTCTCTGTCTTTCTGTGTCAAGTCCTTTCTCTTGTTGTATCTTTCCCTCGTTCTGTCTCTCTATTTCTCTCTTTCTCTCGCTCTTGTTCTCTCTCTCTTATTCTCTCTTTCTTTTTCTCTCCTTCTCCCTTTGTCTTTATCGCCGTCACCCTCTGCTCCCTTGCATCCATAAATTACTTCTACTTAATACCCGGACAGCAGCAGCAGCTCTTGCTGAATCATTCAAACTTTTCAATTAGCAATTAGTGCTTAACGAGCTGGGGCGCGTTCAGCTCCCAGTCCAACTGAACCCAAACCAATGAAATGTCTCCTGGTGGACCAGGGTGAGGTAAACACACTGGTTGTGGAGGAAACGTTTGATTATGGATCCCACCGCAAATCCTGGTAAGACCCACCCACGCATCCCAAAATCGCATGATAATGAACTGGCAAACCGCGCTTCTTACAAAACTTAACATCTATTACCCCATACCTAAACATAAAAATCTCTAACCCTGACCTAATCTTAACCATCTTTAACCTTATACCTGAACTTAACGATCTCTAACCTAATACCTAAACATCTTTAACCTGACACCTAAACTTAACCATCTCTTACCTAAGAGCAATTAAATAAACTGTAGGTTACATTAACAAAATCATGTAATTATGCCTTTCTTTGCTTGCTTATGCTTATATATAAGATTAGGCTGACAACTTACATCACTCCTTGTGCCGCACGGCCTTATGGGATATCCTACACTGACCAAGGAACCATCTGATGCTTCCTGGAAATGTAATACATCTAGGTACATAGTTAGAAAGTTTCCTAGGATTCCTGCTGAATTGGGACAGTCCTACGCCGCCAATATTATCCACCTATTTAGAAAGCATCCTCACGATTGAGAAACAGATTATGCAGAGGAGACAGACAACATTTTTCCCAGCCGCCAACGACTAACGAGCCCTAATGATTGTCACCTGTGTTGACTGAGCACCGTTTGTTAAGCAAGGAGGGGAGGTGGGTGGATGAGAGTGAAACCTGGGCAACATTCTGGCTGACTGTTACCGCCTGTGCAGTATACCTCCCTACTTTGTCATGAGCGTGGATAGAGGGAGAAGGTGAACAATAGCAAGGTGGGGGCGAGTTCATAGAGAGACATAGAGAGAGAGAGAGAGAGAGAGAGAGAGAGAGAGAGAGAGAGAGAGAGAGAGAGAGAGAGTTAAAGAGTTAGAGAATAGGAGAGAGAGTGGGAGAGAGAGAGAGGTCTTTTTGCTATGCCAATCATCTTCAAGGAGCTAAGCAGCAGGCCTTGGGCGGCTGTATCAAAGACGGAAAAAAGAAAGCATAAGAAAATAAGGCTTTTCTGTGCGGTAGGCAGGTAGGTAGCGCGGCAGTGCATGAATTATTCCAGGGACTTCATCCTTTTCATATTACTGTTCCATCGGCCCTCTTATCATTTACATATTTCCCTTTCACTTTTTGAACTGTGAGGCGGTGCCTCTCAGCCCCGCTCCATGAAGGCAATACTGAACGCGAGACCCCAGTAAAACACTGTTCCAATATGAAACCGCCTTCATGTCTCTTCTGGGTCCCCGTTATGTGAACTTAAGGGGAGCTCGCAGTAACACTGGAAATACACACACGCACACACACACACAATCATGCACGCATACACACACACGTACACACAATGTACACAACATTGTACATTGTAATTGTAATCACATTGTAATTCAGAAACGCCTATAGGTTTGACCATTGGTGACACCAAATATAAAAAGCACTCCTCCGAACTATAGGTGGAAGAGAGCGATAGAGAGAGAATATAAATATATCTGTATGAGGCGTTTTTATCTTATATCTCACAATAATAGCTTTGCTGATTATGTTTAGAACGAGAGCCCGTTGGGCCCCTCCGGGAGGCGTTTCTGCTGCGAGTTTTAATACCATTTGGATGACTCAACCTCTCCGCGTTTTGATGTACAGTGGTAGGGACAACATTGCATTATCCGATCAGAGCATTGTCGCATTTATCACATAAGTGCATCTGGCTGCCAGGAAATGCAGAGAGAGTTTATTGTGATTATGCGACCCCTGTGTTTTACTTTTAAATCCTTTTGTTTGTTTCTATATATTTTTTTGGCCATGTTTGGTTTACAGCTGGATGATACATAATACATACTGTCGATCCCCATGTCAAAACCCCCAATATCTGTCTTATTTCATTTAGCATCTTCACATGGTCGTACATGACAACTTCACTGGGAGGAGGGTTGATGTCTATGTTGTTGTTTTTCTCAAGATAATATGAAAGCCTACAAGACTCAGGATAGGAACAGAGTCCTGTAAATAGTGTTGAGGAAAACACTTGGTGCCAGTAAGGAGTTAGCCACACTCTTGCGTATCACTAAAACGTCCACCTGCCAGTGGGTGTAGTCTAGAGGGTTGCTCTGTCAGGAACGCAGAACATACACCCAGCAGTTTCTCACTTCTCTTTTTGGCACGGCCCAACATTATTTCTCCATTTGCTTAATTCCTCGCTTGTATGCTGGCCAAATATAGCGTTGTGTTGCACTAGGCTAAAGTAACTGGGTCACTGGAGCTGAGTCAAGTAATTAGATGATCACAAAATGTATGGATGTGGCTTTATGGCGCCAGAAAGGGGTGGTGGCTGACATGGATGTGCGCTAGTGTCAAACCACTGGGTTTTTGTGGGGTTCATTTTCATGAGTGTCAAAGTTTCTGGGGGAAAGAAATTAGCGTAAACAATGGAGATGGTTGTTAGTATATTATGACAAGTGACAGCGGCTCTACATGGTGACAATGATTATAGGGAGGGAGGTAAGAGAGATTTGTTTTACACATAAAGTATAATGTAGACTATCATCAGCAACAGAGGGAAAGAGTATGTAGATGAATTACATAATGACGTCATTCAGTCTACTGTTTAATAATTGTGCATACATACAAAGTGACTGTCAATGATAACATTATATATATATATATATATATATATATATATATATATATATATATTTATTTATACATCCATGCTTGTATTTATGCAGAAATCCCACCATTAAAAGGTTGTGGTATATTCTACATGGATTGTAGATGGGGTGGGGGGGGGGCAGTTGGAAATGTCTCTTGATCAGATGGGATTGGGCAGAGGGGTACAGGTTAGCTAATGGAGACACATATACTAGCCTCTGAGCAACAACCAGCAGCCTATAGATAAACCAGCAGCAGAGCAATAAAGAGGCGTCTGGCCGCTGTCCGAGGTGCTGAAATCACACTGTCTCTCTCTCTCTCTCTCTCTCTCTCTCTCTCTCTCTCTCTCTCTCTCTCTCTCTCTCTCTCTCTCTCTCTCTCTCTCTCTCTCTCTCTCTCTCTCTGTCTCTTTAGAGGCAGAATAAAGAGGGAGCTGTCCGTTGTGCTGAAATGCTGATGTAGCCGGAGCTAATGGCATGGCGAACAATAGAAGACTCCGAGCATCAGGCGCATGCCGAATGTGTTGTCATGTGCTTTTCACCCGGGCTGACCCCGTCTCTTCATGGCCAAACAAGGTCTTTGTGGAAGTAGGGCTGTGTGTTAATGATGCTCTCTTTCTATAAAGGTGTCTAACGCGAGTGTTAGGGGGGGGCGGGGGGCGTTGTGGTGGCGTACTCCATCCAGAACAGAACACATATGTAATGGAGTCTGCACGGCATTGAGCACATACATAATGGAAAGCAGCACTTCTCTTGTGTAGCAGTGTCAATCCCCCTAGACATAGACCCTGAGAAACATATACACTCCCATGTCATCATCATCACTCCCGGTCTCTGTGTTTGACCCACTGTCAGCCAATCCACCTGGTGGTCTCATCGCTTTGCTTCTTTTGTAGATACACATAAATACACAGATAACTGGCCGTGGCAACCCCCGTGCAACCCTGTTCTGAACTCCCCCCACACACACACTCTCACACACACACACACACACACACACACACACACACTCACACGCACACGCACACACACACACACACACCAACTGGAGGGGTCGGCGATCACTCCGGAACCACAAATAATTTCCCAGTATAAAAGCAGATTAAGGTCCCCCCCGTCCCCCCATCCCCCCGTCCCCCCCATGGTTCTGGATGTGGATCAGCCTCAGGTCTAGGCACATGTGTGTGAGTTGGTGTTTGTGTGTATGTGTGTGTGTGTGTGTGTGTGTGTGTGTGTGTGTATGTGCATGTGCATGTGTCCGCGCGTGCGTGTGTGTGTGTCTTGAAATGCTTGGCTAAACTTTATTTCATTCCCCAACGTGGCTCACGAGGGAGTCCGTGCCTGTGCATCGGGGGCTTGTCTTTCACAGGGGCCGTTCCCGGAGCCAGCCGTCCGCCGCGGTCCCTGGCGGGAGATAAGTATTGTTTGCATAGAAGCACATTTCACGCTCCGTTTCCCCCGCCTGTTCCCAGAACCCCGCAAAAAGTGTGAGCCTGAAAAATGGCTCACAGAATGCCTCCGTCAATATCTCTCAGGAACCATTAAAACCGGCCTTTATTTTAGGATTCCTGTCATTAAAAGGAACAAGTGTATGTTAATTGAGGATGGGGGGAAAGTACTACTAAAGTACTACTTCATGCCATGCGTGGGCATTGCATTTGTGCAACAAACTCTAAGGTTGTTGGTCTTGAAGCATAAGGCTACCACGTGTCGGATTCTAAAACTGGTACATACTTTGCTACTTTTGTCATGTCAAATTACATCCTGGTGATATTTTGTTTAACAGAACTGTGTGTGTGAGTCAAGGTCAAGTGATTAATCAAATTTATAACTAGCCCAATTTGCATATTCTGTTCTCCATCGTTTCTAAACCTGGACTGAGAGAGCCGTTTGGTGATGCCAATAGGCCTTTTTTTTAATTTAAGTACGAAAGAAAAGTGTCCATCACCCACACACCAAAACAAAATGTGCAGCAGAAGATTCTGGGCTGGAATCCACAACTGTGCCTCGATTGGGAGATATTTTTATTTATTTATTCATCTTTATTGTTATTATATATTATTATATGTAACACAACAATTAGGCCTACAGTGCAAACACCAATGATTGAACTTGGTCACGTTAAAGTAATTTAGGGTTATTGAGGTTACGTTATTCTATGATTGCAACACAGCAAAGAAGACAGGTAATTTCTATAGGCTATAAGAACATATCAAATTTGAAATACAAAACATGGCAACGTATAACCAACAGTACAGAAATAGGCTACTCTCTTTTTAAAAGATAAAGCGGAGGAAGGAGACAAAATCATTTTAAGTCTGCATTATAGAGCAACAATTTAAAATGGACAAACTTCAAGCAAAGTTCACTCCTTACCCATTAGAAAAGCAAAATCCTTAGAAGGTGAAAATCAAAACTCGCTTAGAGACACACGGTCCGAAACACCAGCTAAACACTGCAAGATAAGAGGAAAAACACGACACCCCAAATCGCCGCAAAATGAGACAGAATCATGAAAAAGCGAGAAAACAAACAAGAGGGATAACAAGTGGCTTGAGGAGGAGCTGCAAAAACATCAAGAAAAGATCCTCGGAACAACGTAGGCTATTTCTCTGTGGATGTCGCCGGAGCAGCGAGACTCAGCATCCAAGATTCAAATCATTGCATGCAGAAAATGATCAAACATTTCCCATTGCGAAACACCAAGAGAAAGAAGAAAAAGAGAATAAAGAAAAAATAGGCTTAAGAAAGGGCACTGAAAAGGTACTCACCGAGTGGGAGTAAAACGTGTTTCAATTAAAAAGAAATTGGGCGTTTAAGGCGTTTGTCAGTGTGTAGGCTTGCAGTACAGAAGCTCCCGAGTAGTCCCTGCGCTCTCGATCGCTGCCGGTGGTGGAGTCATGTGACTCGAGATTGGCCAGAGTTTTTCAATTCGATCAGGCTTCCATGAGCACATGCGAAAGTGCCCTTAACGGAGCTACAGTCGGTCTGGTAATGATGTGGGTAGTTCTTTTTTTTTCTTCTTCTTCCTATAGCTCAACGGTCTCTTCTTTTTATTTGTTTTTTTACTGACGTAGGTGTGCATGTGTTGCTATGAATTTGAACTGAGGTCAGACATACTTTAATAAGTTGATTTCATTATTGAACAAATGGTAGCTCACGCCACATATCGTATACACACTATATAACTCCCATTGAGTCAACCTGAGTTGCTTCTCAAAACAATATCTAATCTACACACATATTAATATAAGTAAACAAAATTTAAAGCACATTAATTTACACATTTAAATGATCTGGTCATTAAGCCATAGCCAACTGTAGTGCTATAAGAGATATGTATTTTAGTTTGTGTATAATATTATATATATATATATGTATATATATATATATGTATATATATATATATATATATACACACACACATGGTTCAGAACCATATAGCCTTTAGTGTCCTCTGTGTTTAAAGGCGACAGGTCTGAGGCGGTTGGCGAGGCGGTGGTGTTGAGGAACCCATAGAGGGAAGCAGGAATGGCGTGGCTGCCATCGGGGGAGAACGTGAGTTTCTTTGTTGTTGCAGCATCGTCTGACAGGCACGCGGCCAAAGGGCCCAGCACGGATCAATGGCTTCCCGGGGAACTTATAGGCAGCGACAGATAGAGATTCAAGGGGAAGAGCAGGGCTGAACACGGCCTGGCAGAGCCCTGCCTCCACTGATAGGCTCCGGCAAATGTCAGCCGGCATTTTCATCATCTGTTGAAAATGCATTGGAGAGATGAGATATGGGAGATGTGGAGAAGGTAACATTTAGATGCGTCTAAACATTTGTAGGTTGTTTTGCTGTTGTTTTCTGCAGCCGTAATAGTTGTTGCTTTCATCCTCCTTTGTAGAACAGGCGGAGAGGGAAATGGGGGGCGGGGTTTTTGAGGCGTTGCAGGGTGCTGCTGTGGAATGCAAGTTGCCGGCTATTAATTTTGGAAGACGTCACGCGGGTCAGAGATACCAGGTAAGTGATGAGAAGAGATATTCCAGCCGAGCGATCGGCTAACACTGAGCGGTGGCGTGCGTGCTCATACACACACACACACACACACACACACACACACACACACACACACACACACACACACACACACACACACAGTGACAGATGTACATTCCCAGGTGCACAAGCACGAATATATGTGTGTATACACACACAGATACACACATACACACACACACACACACACACACACACACACACTGCTTATGTCCTGACAAATGCCCACAGTCATAAACAGACAGAAAGATCAAGGACTGGCACATCTAGTCAATCTTCTTAGCTCAGTGAAACATGCAGACACACACACACACACACATACACATGTCTCAGGGCCATTGCTTTTCCACATCAAACACGGCTTACCTTCACCATTTATCTCCATCCACTCGCCCAAGTTATGCACTCATTCCTCTGGCCGGGACCATAGACTGCTGTGTGTGTGTGTGTGTGTGTGTGTGTGTGTGTGTGTGTTTGTGTGGTCAATGCGAGTCTGGCGCATCGCCTTCTTGTGCTGGAACCCGGGCCGATACCGGCCCAGCAGCAGCCGTTGGTGTGTTGGCGGAGGTGCAGGCTACTTACTCACAACACACCTGATAGGCTGGTGCTGAGGGGTGGGGCCACAAGACCACACGCTGGCACTGGCAAGGCTATAATTATAGAGAGAGGCTGGGGGAGGGCGTGTAATGCAATGTTAATGGCAATGGCGACTGCAATGACGCCTTGCCCACCATTTCCTTATTTCAAACAAGGCTGGTGCATTACCTGGGGCTGATTGGACCAATTATATACGGAAGCCGGGCATTGAGTGGTATGTATGCAGACCAAGTTGGCTTTTATGCTGACATAACCCAGGCCAATTTATGCCAGGACCCTGAGAAAGGGGCCGAAGATATTTTAATGGTTAGATTATAGCGTGATGGAAATTTAGAGTGCCTTTCCTTTCCACTTATTCTTTTTAGAATATGTTTGCTCAGCTACAATTTTTTTCCTTTCTTTTGCACACACTCCCAATTCTAGATGAATATCTCTGTAAAAAGAGAGTAATGGGGTTTTCTGGAAGCACCATTTGTGCAGCTTGTTCAAAAATAATGATTGGACAAAGGTGCCTTTACTGTTGCTGATATGTTTTTTTATGTGTACATGCATCATTAGATGTGCCCATGAGCCTTTGTGGGTGTGGGTGTATGTGTGTGTTTGTATTTGTGTATTTGTGTGTGTGTGTGTGTGTGTGTGTGTGTGTGTGTGTGTGTACGAGTGCACACACGTGAAATATAGATAGCGAGATAGAGAAAGCATGCCGGGATTTGCGCTACAGAAAGCGAGAGTAGGTATTTTCAGTCCACGCGGATGCATCTGCCTTTTTGTGCGCGTAATTGATGATGCGTGACCTTTCGATGCGTGTGCACTGAGTGGCATTTCCCATCGTCTCCCTCCCTTATGAAACCAAAACCCCTGGCGTTCTATAGACTCACATCCCCCCCCCCCCCCCCCCCGCCTGGGCGTGTTTTGACGAGCCTGTCACCTTCTGTATCTTATCAGCAACAACAACAACAACTATAGCATTATATCAGCCCTCACAGCTTCACTGGCTCCCTGTCAAACATGAGCCGGGGTTAATGTTGCGCTGTCCCAGAACTGAGAACATTACAGGAAAGTGTTTGTAATTTTTTGGTGGCGACAGAACAACCTGGCCCGAAGGAGTTATCTTTGCGCACTTATGTTTGTCAGCCTCTGTTATTTAATATCCTTTAATACTCCTCCGCTTTCATATTCTTCAAATGTGGACAACCCCTTGAATGCATCGACTGGATTTTTTATGTAATTAGACGTAGCCTGCTTGAACATTTGTACTTAAAAGAAAAACGGATGAAGAAAATAAATAAATCAAGTGAAAACGTTCATACGTCGTTGAACGTGACTCACGGAGAAAATGCAGCGAAGCCTGTTGAGATCAAGATGTGCTTTTTAATGGAAGAAGAGTCCGCTTATTGAGCCGCTGAAAGCTAGTGCAGCGTGAACGCTCTGGTCCATCTGTTCACTTGGCCTCTTAATATTACCCTCCCATCCTTATGTTGTGGGACTGCATCACACACAGAGAAATTAACCCAGCAAACTCAGTAGGTAACCTTGTGATCGTTTCCTATTCTTTGCAAACATGTGGTCAAATTTGACCCTCTGCCCTTAACTATGGGTACCGCCTGGTGCTATCCAGTCGCTACAAAAATGACAAAATTTGAAAATTGTATACATACACATTATGTATGTGGCTGTTCAACTCACACTGACTTGTGTAGAAACTTAAAACCAACTGAAGTTTAAAATCTGGATGTCTGTATTGTGTGAATGTATTTACTGTTTTGTTCATATTGTTTATTCCTTGCCCTACAACCGATGGGACTAGTTATATCCTGCTATGGAAAACAGATTTACAGGCAGTGCTTCTAAAGTGAACACAAACAGTCCCTCAAAACGCCACACCAACTGCGTATAAAACGCAGGTAAACACTGGGCTACATTTGGACGGCCCGTAGCGCCAGTCACCGTACATCATATTGGAGCGGAGAGACGCAATCGATACGGACACGGGGATGGCATTCATCCATTACACCTTGGGGGGAGGGTGTCTAACTGACAGCAGGCTCCGGGGAGGGCCGTGAGGACTGTGTTCTAAATATCAAACTATTATCTCGCCTGCTATGCAAAGACTCTGATGGATGATGGTGGTGGTGGTGGAGGTGGTGGTGGAGGTAGTGGTGGAGGTAGGGGGGATACTTGGGAATGCTCTCTCTCTGTATGGTTTACAATGTGAAATTATAAACAACCCCCTCCCCCCCATGCACCATGCAGCCTCCATTCCCTGAAAATTAGGTTCAGAAAAATACTGCCAATTTTATTTTGCATATTCAACATTTACAACAGACACAAAGTTTCTTAGTTTGGGATGCCTACTGGAATCAGTCCACATCTCAGGGTCAGCGGAAGTGTTGAGCCAATGGGAGAGCAGTTTCTTCCCAGCCTTCGTGGACCCTCCACTGAGAACCCTGATACCATTAGGCAGAGAGTAGATAGGAAAGAGAGGAGTGTTGGACAAACGGGTGTTTAAGGATCACACAAGGACGTTTCCCCGGTTAGGGTACCCCTAATCCTATTAAATAATGTATATATAAATACCTTAGTTAACATGAACACCATTACTTTAGTTAAAGTTCAAACGAGGAACTTTAACGTTAACTGTAACGATGCCCCGTTTAGCGGCAATGTCCCTAAACAAGGACACCATTACCTTAGTTAACATGAACACCATGAGTAAAGGATTACTAGACCATTAGTTTACTGTTAATTAACTGTCAGTCAAGGCTTATTACTGCATTAACTAATGTTAACTAATGGTTAATTAATCTAACCTTAGTGTTAAGTGTTACCAACCATTGTCAAGAGATTTCACCAGGGCTTGTTCACAATTTAGTTTGGTTTGGAACGGAGTCATTGGATGCACCACCAGATGCACCACAGCCAGCCAGAGCTCTTTCCATTGAGCAGTACGGCAACGTTCCCCAGCCCCACGGCTCCATGGAGCTGAGGTTTAACATATCTCTGCAAACCACTATATGGAAACACATCTTGGTGAAAAAATATGTATCCACGATGGCCCCTCCAATCCCGCCTGACCTCATTTATCGTGTCGCTGATCTCTCCCCTCCCCACGGGGGACCGGGGTTCAAGAGGCCCGTCCTAGGCACCGAGCGGCTCTTCTGCTCCTCTGCTCTGAGAGCGTGTGTGTGTGAGCGCGTGTGTGTCACTCCCAGCATACAATGGCCCAAGGCAAAAAATATTGAGCAGGTTTTTTTGGGGGGACTTACCAGAGGATGACCTATAATGCAACGGCACCATATGAGTGGTGGTTAGGGGGGTAGGCTTTACGCTGTGTCTGATGTTTACCTCAATTCCAGAAACTGCTCTTCACAACACTGGCGGTGACATCCAGGGACTGGCCTGGTGTTAAATGCATCAAGTGGATTGTTTTATACAGCTCACACTATACATTGTAAAGAGCATTGTTGTTGTGATTTGTGTTTTTAAAAAGGGAAATATGAGTGTACAGTTAAATAGGTTTTCATGCAGCACCAGCACACAAACAGAGGTAAAAAGCAAACAACAAACAATATGAACACTGAAAGCACAAGACAGATAGAACCCAAACGGAAATGCAAAGGTCCAATGCAGAATTGTTTTGCTTTCAATATTATGAGTATTTTCTGAAATGCGGTTCAGGTTTTAAAATAAATATATTATTTTTGCCCATCATTTTCTCTTCTCCTAAGAGTAAGTTCATGCTAATTAATTGTGCAATTTATTTTCATTTTTAAATCCTCCTGATGTTTTTCTTTGTTAACTGTATGCATAATCATCTCTTCTACTTTCTTAATTACTATTCCTTTTTAACCCTAACCCTTTTTCTTACATATTTGTCAAAGGTACATGCATTTACTTCTCAGATATATTTTGTACCTAACATCTGACAGACTAATACTCCACACACAAAAGAAAACACCAAAGAAAAACCATCTTTCTCTATCACCTTGCTTCCTCTGTTCACACAAAGCACAAGCGCTGGTCTTTTATGATTCTTCCAAAGGCAGCGGTGCCCCATCTCAAATCAAATCTGAAAAAAATAATCATCTCTTTGGCAGCTGTCTTCCGAGAGAGAGAGAGAGAGAGAGAGAGAGAGAGAGAGAGAGAGAGAGAGAGAGAGAGAGAGAGAGAGAGAGAATTGGCACCATGACTCAGAACTCGCTCTCTTCTTGCTCTCCATGCTCTCTGTCACAGTGTCTTGCCCATAGTGTGCGATGTGATCCCTCTTTATTCTTATCAGAGCTTTTTAAACCCAGGTGAAAAATGAAGAACTTTCCCTCCCTGCAAACAGCCACAAGGAAGATCTCGGACGTTGCGTGACGTGCTCTTTGTTCTCTGGCAGCATGTTCATTCTGCTGCTCCCACCTCTCGCCCCACCCATGTGCACACAGACATGCACAAACACACATAGAGTCACTGCACTATGCATGAACACACACAATCGCAAACACACTCGCACTCAGCCATTGCTAAAGGGGACTGCAGTGGAAAGAGTTGTTTTAGAACCCTGTTAAGGGCAGAGGTAAAATTCCTTGGAGCAAACTTTGAACCCTGACATCTGGCCACCTTCTGCATCGCTACATCTCCGGCTGGGCTCCCCCAGGCCTGCTCAACATGCACCACCACCACCACCACTCATGCACATGCAACTGCTCAAGTGTACTGGGCAATAACTACAGATACTTCATTTCACCCTCAAAAAAACATATTGTGGAGGTGCCAAAGACCCTCCACAAGGGGAAAAGGAGAGCAGCACCATGGACCACGGCCTTTCCCCAAAAGACAAGCACTGGGGAAAGTAATTGATCATCAGTATTATCCGGCACACCTGCTGCATGATTACCAATGGGGAACACCTGCCGGTCATGTGGCCACAAGTGAGTTGGCTTGCCATAAAGGCAGGAAGAACCTCTCCCCTCGAGGAAGGATTGTGGCAACTTCCTGAAGTAAGCCTCCAGCTCACCCCTGAAGCCCTACCAGACCTACCCCGGACCGGGAAGAAGTTACGTTGAAGTTTCACCCTCCCCCCTTGTCCTCATATTTTTTTTAATAAACCTTTGTTACTGGTGCCCACACCATGTCTGCTGTTGTCCGTGCTTCCCTCCGAATCAACCCCGCCTGACGCAAACGGCCACAATATCAAACGCTTTCTTAGACTGTCCAACTGTTTTTAATTGCTGCTGAAATAAAAGAAAGACCTCTAAACTTGACTTGGTTTTCTAAAATCACTAATGAGGAAGCTGGTCTCAACAAGTCAAAGACATGAAAAGGTGAAAATTGGAAAACTGCTACAGGACAGGAGAAGTGTCAGTAGCAGCAGATGAAATCGGTTCGTTTGGTCGAGTCTGGCCCTGCCTTTCAGGGGACAGAACAGGACATTGTATAAACCTGAGTGGAGAGAATAAAGGGGGTCTCTCTCTCTCTCTCTCTCTCTCTCTCTCTCTCTCTCTCTCTCTCTCTCTCTCTCTCTCTCTCTCTCTCTCTCTCTCTCTCTCTCTCTCTCTCTCTCTCTCTCTCTCTCTCTCTCTCTCTCTCTCTCTCTCTCTCTCTCTCTCTCTCTCTCTCTCTCTCTCTCTCTCTCTCTCTCTCTCTCTCTCTCTCTCTCTCTCTCTCTCTCTCTCTCTCTCTCTCTCTCTCTCTCTCTCTCTCTCTCTCTCTCTCTCTCTCTCTCTCTCTCTCTCTCTCTCTCTCTCTCTGCAGAGGAGCCGAAGAGCCGTTCGGTGCCTAGGAGGGGCCTCTTGAACCCCGGTCCCCTGTGGGGAGGGGAGAGATCAGCGACATGTGAGATAAATGAGGTCCGGCGGGATTGGAGGGGCCTTCGTGGATACATATTTGGATGGGGGGGGGGGGGGGGGTTGATCTGAGTCATCAAGATGTATTTAGTGGTATAAAGTGGTCTGGTGAGATGCGTTAAACCTCAGCTCCATGGGGCCATGGGGCTGGGGAACGCTGCCGTACTGCTCAATGGAAAGAGCTCTGGCTGGCTGTGGTGCATCTGGTGGTGCCTCCGATGGCTCAGTCCAAACCAAAACAGATCTGGTATGTCAGTCAGTCTAATGTAAACTGCTCAAAAAAACAAAGGGAACACTAAAATAACACATCCTAGATCTGAATGAATGAAATAATCTTATTAAAAACTTTTGTCTTTACATAGTTGAATGTGCTGACAACAAAAATCACAAAAATTATCAATGGAAATCAAATTTATCAACCCATGGAGGTCTGGATTTGGAGTCACACTCAAAATTAAAGTGGAAAACCACACTACAGGCTGATCCAACTTTGATGTAATGTCCTTAAAACAAGTCAAAATGAGGCTCAGTAGTGTGTGTGGCCTCCACGTGCCTGTATGACCTCCCTACAACGCCTAGGCATGCTCCTGAGGAGGTGGCGGATGGTCTCCTGAGGGATCTCCTCCCAGACCTGGACTAAAGCATCCGCCAACTCCTGGACAGTCTGTGGTGCAACGTGGCGTTGGTGGATGGAGCGAGACATGATGTCCCAGATGTGCTCAATTGGATTCAGGTCTGGGGAACGGGCAGGCCAGTCCATAGCATCAATGCCTTCCTCTTGCAGGAACTGCTGACACACTCCAGCCACATGAGGTCTAGCATTGTCTTGCATTAGGAGGAACCCAGGGCTAACCGCACCAGCATATGGTCTCACAAGGGGTCTGAGGATCTCATCTCGGTACCTAATGGCAGTCAGGCTACCTCTGGCGAGCACATGGAGGGCTGTGCGGCCCCCCAAAGAAATGTCACCCCACACCATGACTGACCCACCGCCAAACCGGTCATGCTGGAGGATGTTGCAGGCAGCAGAACGTTCTCCACGGCGTCTCCAGACTCTGTCACGTCTGTCACATGTGCTCAGTGTGAACCTGCTTTCATCTGTGAAGAGCACAGGGCGCCAGTGGCGAATTTGCCAATCTTGATGTTCTCTGGCAAATGCCAAACGTCCTGCACGGTGTTGGGCTGTAAGCACAACCCCCACCTGTGGACGTCGGGCCCTCATACCACCCTCATGGAGTCTGTTTCTGACCGTTTGAGCAGACACATGCACATTTGTGGCCTGCTGGAGGTCATTTTGCAGGGCTCTGGCAGTGCTCCTCCTGCTCCTCCTTGCACAAAGGCGGAGGTAGCGGTCCTGCTGCTGGGTTGTTGCCCTCCTACGGCCTCCTCCACGTCTCCTGATGTACTGGCCTGTCTCCTGGTAGCGCCTCCATGCTCTGGACACTACGCTGACAGACACAGCAAACCTTCTTGCCACAACTCGCATTGATGTGCCATCCTGGATGAGCTGCACAACCTGAGCCACTTGCGTGGGTTGTAGACTCCGTCTCATGCTACCACTAGAGTGAAAGCACCGCCAGCATTCAAAAGTGACCAAAACATCAGCCAGGAAGCATAGGAACTGAGAAGTGGGTGACCTGCAGAACCACTCCTTTATTGGGGGTGTCTTGCTAATTGCCTATAATTTCCACCTGTTGTCTATTCCATTTGCACAACAGCATGTGAAATGTATTGTCAATCAGTGTTGCTTCCTAAGTGGACAGTTTGATTTCACAGAAGTGTGATTGACTTGGGAGTTACATTGTGTTGTTTAAGTGTTCCCTTTATTTTTTTGAGCAGTGTATTATAAATTAGGAATCCCATCCCATCTCATATATAAATATTAGAAGAAAGTGTTAAATTGTGGTCCCTGTAATTAGTTTGGATCCACAGAGTACCACTCTCTGTCTCTCTCTCCCCCTTGCTCTCCCTCTCGCTCTCTCTGCCACGCTATCTGAGGCACATTGTCCTTCAACAGCTAAATAATACCAGAACCAATATTTAGTGAGCTGTCTGCGTTGGATAGGGAGGACAGGAAACAAACAAACACACACTGGAAGCATTCATGTGCACTGTTCCCTAAGCTCGGATGATGTAAACGCTATCAAGATTGTTTGAGATTTTCTTCAACTTTTTAAACCTGGTTCACAACATGCGTGGCCCAAAAACAAAGAGATTCAGTAGAATAGTGTGGGAGTGTGTGTGGATGATGGCTGGTTTAAGCAGCCTCACCTGGCCTGAGTCAGACTGATTGGAATCTGGAGCTGGGTGAGGCTGCACACCTGTTGCACATTGAGCAATCAGTGTGCACAGGTTAAACCAGCCATCGCCGCCCACACTCTGGGGGAGATCTCTCCCAGAGTGTGTGCGCGGGGATGGTTGGCTACCAATCAATTGTTGACTGGCAATCAATTGTTGACTGGTAGCCTCACCCAGCTCCAGATTCCAATCAGTCTGACTCGGGCCAGGTGAGGCTGCTTAAACCAGCCATCATCCACACACACTCCCACATATAGATTGTAATACTATACAACTATATTGTTTCCGTATTGTACTAAAGATACAAGAAAACGGAATGAAAATAAAATCACCAAAATCACCACTAATTAAAGTAAAAATAGACTGAGTCTATTAAAACATGGGGTGCCATTCTTTCAGAGTTGCAATTCTTCTAAGAAACAAATTCATCGTTACAATGCGCTGTGGCAGCAGTGAAGCACTTGAACACACAAAAAAAAAACAAATATATCCCCATATAGCTCATGAAAACACAACATTCATCACAGTCATCCGTGTTGAAGCCAAAGAGACTCGGAAAAACACAAACGCAACAACAACAAGAAAACCCTGTGTTGAAATCCTCCCTTTTGTCAAGGTCCTCCTATCATAGCAACGGAATATGGCAAAACAACAAAGGCTTTGTGGGAGACTGCTGCTTGTTGCTTCCTCGGACAAAAGGGTATGACACACGTGTGTATATATTTAGGGTGTCGAGGACGAAGTCCAAGACAACCTCTTGTTATTGTTGCTGATATTATTATTATTATAAACAGCGTTTGACTTACACAGCCAAAACCGCTTGATAAGTTTTGATAAAACTTGGTACAGCTGTAGAGGAGGACAACAGAAGATCTGTGTGAAAAAATTGCATTGATTGGCCCAAAGGTGGCGCTATAGCAATCGCATGAAAATGCAAACTTTGAACAAGCATATCTCCTGACCCCATTGACCTACAGTCATAAAACTTTGACCATATATGCATCTCCTCATGCTGAACAAATATGCCTCAAGAACCTATGACTTCCACCATGATGGATATTCCGCCATTTTGAATATTGTGAGAAACATGAAAAAATGTAAAAGCCCTAGCTTTTTTGAGATACACAGAAATGTTTGTTCTCACATAATCTTTGGACCAATATCTTTAATATGGACTTTGTAAAAGTCTGTGCAGTAAAACATAAGGCCCCCAGGAGCCATTAACTTTGAAAGAAGGTGTGGCTTAACAACGCCAAACACAAAAATGCTTATATTGACATCAAGGTGGAGTCCTATGATCTTGACCCCAATACAAAAACTGTTCATCATTAAATTCTAAACAAGATGGTACCCATGTTTTTCCAATTGGGGCGTGGCATCAAAAGGGCGTGGTTTTTGACTAAAATGACCACAGTTCCTAGAAGGATTGTTGGATTTGAGCGGGACCAACTGTCACACAATCAGGGATCAAAGCCCCAAATGCTTAAGTAAGATTTAAGTTGATTGACAAAACAACATGGCCGCCAGACTACGACAAAAAAAAAATTGGGCACGTTTTATGAACACTTGCTACAGCTGTAGAGGAGGACTACAGAATATCTGTGTGAAAGAATTTCACTGATTGGCCCAAAGGTGGCGCTATAGCAATCGTCTGCAAATGCAAACTTTGAACAAGCATATCTCCTGACCCCTTTGACCTACAGTCATGAAACCTTGGTCATATATGCATCTTCACATGCTGAACAAATGTGCCTCAACAACCTATGACTTCCGCCATGATGGATTTTTCGCCATTTTGAATTTTGTCAAAAACATTAAAATCAGTGGGGTCCTACGTTTTTTGACATACACAGAAATCCTTTGGCACACATAATCTTTGGACCAATGTCTGCTATGATATGCTCTCACGAAAAGTCGGTGCAATAAAACATAAGGCCCCCAGGAGCCATTAACTTTGAAAGAAGGTGTGGCTTAACCACGCCGAACTTTAACATGCTATATCGACATCAACATGGTGTCCTATGATCTTGTGTCCAATACAAATGTTGTTGGCCATGGAATTCTGAACAAGAGTACATTTTCATATTTTAATTTTGGTAAAACAAAATGGCCGCCAGAGACAGAAAACCGTCCGAATGGGCTTAAAATGCGTTTTCAAAAATCTATATGGACTCCTATCATCTTGAGTACAATAGAAAAGTTGTTGGGCATGGAATTCTGAACAACGGTACATTTTCAGAATTTACTTTTGGTAAAACAAAATGGCCGCCAGAAACAAAAAACCTTCAGAATGGGCTTAAAATGCGTTTTCACAAATCTGCATGGACTCTAATCATCTTGACTGTAATAGAAAAGTTGTTCAGCACGAAATCCCCAACAAGATAGATTTCTCACTTTTCCAATTATGCCCAAAAACATGGCTGCCAGAGGCTCAAACCGGTTACAATGCCGTGATTCCAATCCCATTGAACCACTCTAACTATCATTATCTTCATACTGTATGACAATATATAACACCTTTCTCTCACTTTTCTAAACAGTGTTTTATCAAAGTAAACCTAAAGTGTGTGTGTGTCTGAAGCTGTCATTACATTAAAAACAACCCATTTACTATCATTATCTTCATACTGTATGACAATATATAATACTTCCTTGATTCAAACCTAAAACACTACTTGTGTGTGTGTGTGTGTGTCTGAAGCTGTCATTACAATAAAAACAACCCATTTACTATCATTATCTTCATACTGTATGACAATATATAATACTTTTCTCTCACTTTTCTAAACAGTGTTTGATCAAAGTAAACCTAAAGTGTGTGTGTGTGTGTCCGAAGCTGTCATTACATTAACAACAACCCATTTACTATCATTATCTTCATACTGTATGACAATATATAAAACTTTTGTCTCACTTTTCTAAACAGTGTTTGATCAAAGTAAACCTAAAGTGTGTGTGTGTCTGAAGCTGTCATTACATTAAAAACAATCCATTTACTATCATTCTCTTCATACTGTATGACAATATATAATACTTCCTTGATTCAAACCTACAACAATACTTGTGTGTGTGTGTGTGTGTGTCTCAAGCTGTCATTACATTAAAAACAATCCATTTACTATCATTATCTTCATACTGTATGACAATATATAAAACTTTTCTCTCACTTTTCTAAACAGTGTTTGAGCAAAGTAAAGCTTATTCCTTGATTTAAACCAAAAAACAATACAGTACAATGTCAGCAGTAAGCACTGACCTAACTGTTTGCAATGTTGATGCAATGCACTTGCCACTTTTGTGTGTGTGTGTGTGTGTGTGTGTCTAAATGCTATGCCAGTTATGATTCTATTTTAAAGCGTTAAAGAAGCGTAACTGCTGAACCCAGACTTTGATACACTTTCACAAAACATTGAAGGCCAATCACCGCAATTGAGCTGAGGCCATTCCAACCTCATCAACTGTATAAAATCTTTAAAAGTCTTACTGGTCTGCCTCGTCTGCATAAGCCTCGACACCCGCTAAATGCTGCTTGCAGCTTTAATTATACATATATTTATACTTATTTTGTTTGTTCTGTTTAACCTGCAATAGAGAACGTGACGTGCACCTACATCACCAAGACAAATTCCTTGTATGTTTAAAAAACGTACTTGGCAATAAAGCTTTTCTGATTCTGATTCTGATTCTTCTGCTCACCCTTTCTTCTACAGACTTCAGAGTGGAGTGAACTGATAACCTTGGTCCATCACTGCGTTGTGGACTCCTAGCGGCGAGGGAGTCTCAACAGAATACCACTTACGATACGGTATACGCACTCCTACGCGCACCTACACACTCCTACACACTCCTTCCATCTCTCTTCCACCTCCCCAGTATGAACCCTGTGCATGTGTCTTGCTCTCTGGCTCGCTCCCTCACACTCTTTCTCTCTCTCTCCCTCTCTCTCTGCTTCTTTACTGACCAATATTCAGACTACTACACCAATAGGGTCGTGTCAATTCGTCTCACAAATCCGACTTTAGACTATTAATCTAAAGTCTGAGAACAGACAAGCTCAAATACAGGTGATTACTGGGTGAAATGTTTGACATTTTTGCGTTTAATATTTGTTTCAACCAATCATGTTCCTGGAGGCAGGGATCTGTACTCAGCCAGCACTAGGAAACCTTTCCCAGTGGGAAGACAAGCTAAAAACCCAGACACCAACGTTCACCAACAAAAAAGGGTCTGAAAGGTTTCAAATACTTGTAGACTGTATTCTGTAGAAGTACAAACATACGAATCCCCTCATGAAAGCGTCATCCACTCATTTGAAGGAGTTGAGCTATGGTAGAATATCTCCGTAACAAAATAGGAAACAAGGCGTAACTTCACCCATAGAGTTGTAGGGTTCCGGCCCAGGCTCTGTGCCTTCTGGCCCCTGCTAAAGCATAATAGGACTGTTGGATCTGAGATTATGCGTCAGTTAAACTCTTGTGAAGGTCCCAATACGGCAATCCACCATTATTCCTACAAAAAAAACGAAAGCTCTTGGAAGGTATTTCCACCGTGAAATATTTCCACCATATAATATTTACGCGCAGACGTCCACTCCCTGTGTTTTAGACACTTTGTTTGTGTTGAACTGGCATATAGCCTATGCTGCGACCAGCCTCTATGATCTGCTCCGATTCCAACATGAAGGATGCGCTTCATCCAGAATGGATGAAGTGAATGCCAGAGTGAGACGTTGCTGGCAGTGGATGCTTCAGTGAGGGGTTTGTTTTGAACGTGCGTGTGTGTGTGTGTATGGGGGTATGTGTGTGTGAGTGCCTGCCCATGAAAAAAACAAAATGTCCCTCAACTGCTTCTCTTCGACAGTAGAAGTGAGCCTCCCAAATGCGTAATGCTTCTGACTTGCATCTGATATTATATATCCTTGTCCAAGATGCGTTGTCCATGGTTTCACGACGATAACGATTTCGATTAAACTCCGCAAATCACTGAGAACTATTAAGCCACAATCCTTTTGAGACGTCGGGATAATCTAAATTATGAATAATGCCTGAAGCAGTCATTTTACCGCTTCACATGCCTTCTGACCCTGAAAAGTAATATCTGTGATGTGATGTCATTTTTATATTCCTCTCATTTCACTTGGATGAAGTTGGATGGAGTAGCCTTGGTTTAATTGTTGACTTCATTGGATCATAAATGAACTTGTAGCACTTTGACGAAATAGGCCTGTGCCTTCAGGAAACAATTTCACCCTGTCTAACCCTGTCTAACTCTGTCTAACCCTGTCTAACTATCTAACCCGGTCAAACCCTCTTAGTTAGTTAGTTTATTGTCCCCGGGTGAAAATGATTTTCCGCAAAACTGTCCATCACAAGGAGAAACCCAAAAATACACCTCACACACATCCTCACACAACAGAGAACCAACAATACACATTGCACAAATCATCACAGAACAATACAGAACAGTACCAATACATAAAGTATAACACAGCAGCACACAATAGTGACAGGCAAAATAACCCGACTTATACAGTAGTTCCCTCAGTGAGTCACCCTGCTTAGGGCTGCTATGGCTACGGGTATCAGGCTCTTGCCATAACACCCTTCTGCACCTCAGGGTCCTGAACCTGTGCCTGGAGAGCAGTGCAGAGAGATGATGATTGAGTGGGTGTGATGTCCTGTGCTGTTGTATTTGCAATGCGTGTGATGGCCTTCCAGTTGAGCTGAGAGGCTGGGAGTGGGGAGACCTATTATCTTGGCAGCAGTGTTGGATATGCATGTGAGTTTGACCCGGTTTGTGACAGAGAGCATGTTAAATAAACAGAGGGAGCAGTAGAGCAGGTTGGGCTGAACACAACACAACTGCAGCAGTAGGAGGCGATGGTGGGGCAACACAGAGTCTAACTCTCCAACCCTGTCTAACTCTCTAACCCTGTCTAGCACTGTCTAACTATTTAACCCTGTCCAGCTCTCTGACCCTGTCTAACTCTCTAACCTTGTCTAGCACTGTCTAACTCTCTAACCTTGTCTAGCACTAACTCTCTAACCCTGTCTAACTCTCTAACCCTGTCTAGCACTGTCTAACTCTCTAACCCTGTCTTACTCTCTAACCCTGTCTAACTTTATTATCCTGTCTAACTGTCTAACCCTGTCTAGCTCTCTAAACCTGTCTAATTATCTAACCCTGTCTAACTCTCTAACACTATATAACTCTCTAGCCCTTTCTAAATATCTGACCCTGTCTAACTCTCTACCCTGTTTAACTCTCTGACACTGTCTAACTCTCTAACCCTGTCTAACCATGTCTTACTCTATAACCCTGTCTAACTCTCTAACACTATATAACTCTCTAACCCTTTCTAAATATCTGACCCTGTCTAACTCTCTTCCCTGTCTAACTCTAACTCTCTAACCCTGTCTAACTCTATAACCCTGTCTAACTCTCTAACTGTGTCTAACTCTCTGACCCTGTCTAACTCTATAACCCTGTCTAACTCTATAACCCTGTCTAACTCTCTAACTGTGTCTAACTCTCTGACCCTGTCTAACTCTCTGACCCTGTCTAACTCTCTAACCCTGTCTAACCCTGTTAAACCCCACAACTTTGTCAAGCCCTGTACCTGTAACTTTTTTGTTACAGGCATGAGTTTTGGATCAAATAAAAACCCAAGTTAAACTTTTTACCCGCTGTTAACACTTTTCTTGAAATTATTTGAGTGTCGTAGGACTAAAAACAACGGAGGAAAAATGTAGCAGGCCAGTTCAGGGGTCAAGCCACCTATTGCAGTGGCTCACTCACTGCATTGACTGCATGTTTGTGTACACCCTCAAACCCCGCAAGTACAACACCACTGGCCTGCTTCCCAGCAATAAATATAAAGTAACGTATTGCACGCCCACTCAACACTCACATCAGTAGCCTATGTCTGGCGGGTGGGCTAGTCTAAACACTGCATAATGTCCTCACACCTTGCGTCTCGGATCGAGAATTATTAGAAAAAAGAACATTTTCGCCTACGCTTAGTAGGAATAGTAATAGTAGTAGTAGCGGTCGTAGCGAGGAGCGAGTGTTCATCTACGCCTTAAAGTTTTTATGAACTGACAAGAGGAACCCTGCGTGTCGAGAATACAAAATGCACCACGTGGCATGCTCACTCTCTCTCTCTCACACACACATGCACACATATGCACACACACACACACACACACACACACACACACACACACACACACACACACACACACCACACCACACCACACACACGCAGTAGGAATGTAATGAATGTATAGAGGGCCTGATTTGGGCAAGCCTATTCTCTGCCGCTGTTCATCCTCATTGCCATTCATGGGTTGTTTGATTGGAGGTAATGATATTCCCCCGGGCACACACACATACAGACAGGGGGGGGGGGGGGGGTGCAGGGGTATGTGAGTGTATGTGAGCGTGTCAGTGTTTGTGTGTATGCCTACATGTGTGTATGTCTGCATAATTATATATGTATGTATGTGTTTTTACGTATTTGTATGCATATTCATGTGTATCATGTGTGTGTATGTGTGTGTGCATGCGTGTGTGCGTGCGTGTGTGTTGGAAATGGTGGGCGCTTAGGTCCTTGTTGTCCCACAGTCAGCATAAACCATGGTCTGCTGCTGACTCAAGCACCAGGGCAAACTCTATACCCCCCCCCCCCCCCCCCGGCCCCCTTCACCACCCCCAGCCCGCTCTGAGGCTGGGACTTGGAGGTGGAGGTTGGAGGCTGCTTTGTGGGAAGTCAGCTAAAATCTCCATCATCTCAGGGTCTCCAGAGGACAGTGGGCCTGAATAGCAATAGCAGAGTTAGGCTTGTGATTATTCCATACACCTCCTGTGACACCAGCTCCTTCACCACCTCCACCACCTCCAGGGCTACGTCTCTGGCTCCCTCGCCCTACGTCTCATTGTTAGTCCATGTGTCTCAGTCTCTCGTCTCTTTCTCTCACTCTTGTACTTTCTCTCCATCTTTCTTTTTCCTCTTCTATCTCCTCCTCGGCTATCCGTCAATAGTTAGTGTTCTTGTCATTTGTGTGTTGGTTGTTAATCCTTTCCCTCTCTCTCCCTCTATCGGTCTCTTTCTATGCATCTTTCTCTTTGTCACTGCCATTCTCCCTCTCCTTCTCTCTGGGCCTCTTTCTCTCCATCACCTCAACCCTTCCACCTCTCAATCCCTCTCTTTCACTCTGTCACTCACTGTCTTCTCCCCTCTGCTCTCTCTCACCCACTCACCCACTCCCCCACCCCCACGCACACACACACTTCTCTCTCTGTCACCCCTCCCTCCCTCCCTTCACCTGTATCTTCAAGCCAACCTCACTACATCCTTCTCTCCCTATCTATCTCCATAATCCCTCCCTCTCTCTCTCCCATTACCCTCCACCCCAACACCCAACACCCACCCCACCCTGCCCCATACCCTCTACCTTCTCCCCAGCAGCCAGCGAGGAAGGCGGGGGGATATTTATGGTCTTCTCCCATGGGTGCATATAGCTGGCAGTGGGGAGCGGAGCAGGGGAGACAGATCGATGACAAAGCCCTGTCACAGCCGCTGAGCGTTATTCATGGGAAGATAGCGCTTGAAAGGCTGCGCATCGCGGCGCTTAATGAATTAAAGAAGTCGCCGGCCAAGTTTGCTCAGGCAGGACGGCAAGTGTCAATATCATCCACTTTTATGAGGTGAGGAAAGAGATTCATTTATATATATATATATATATATATAGAACAAGATCCTACGTGTGTTTGGCTTGACAAGGCTCAGCCAATGGCCAGAAGGCACATAGTTGAAATTCCAAGGTTTCTGGTTTACTGGAAAATACCCAGGACTTCAATCTCTTCCTCGCCGTAAATAAAACAATTCCTCCATTTCTTTCTCCTTGGATGTCGACTTGGTTTCTCTGGAATAACACAATCGCAACAAAAAAACCTAAAAGAACGGATAAGACTCAATTAAATCAGAAGATTTCATTTCAATTTCCTTTTAAATGTTACCCGGAGCCACCTCACCACTACTGGTACTCAGCGGTGTACGTATATGAAACGGTATTAAAAGTTTCCGGAGGAGAGGTGAAGAGCTTGGTGTTTAGATTGTTTTGTTTGATTGTTATTCCCCGTGCAGGGCATGCTTGGTTTATAAATGTGACGGTTTATGAGAGAAATATAGAATGAGAGGTTTGTCCCCATCACAGCTGTTGGAAAGTTTCCCTTTGTCCTGTCTAGTATCCTGTTGCTGATGCACAGACCCCTGGGAACATGGTGGAATATCCCTTTGTTTCCCCTTCACATTTATTTGCCACTGAAGTCCCAACCCACTGGTATATCTGTCTGTATGTCGGTCTGTCTATCATCTATATATCTGTCTATCTGTCAATCATCCATCCATTTATCCGTCCGTCTGTTCGTCCGTCCGTCTGGCCGGCTGTCTGTCTGTCTACCAATCTATCAATCCTCCATCTGTCTGTCTGTCTGCCTGTGTGACAATCATCTATGCATATCCATATGTCTGTCCATCTGTCTACAAGTCTTTATGTGTGCATGCAGGCATGTATGCATGTATTTATGTATGTATGCATGCATGAATGCATGTATGTATGTATGAATGTATGCATGCATGCATGTATGTATGTATGAATGTATTTAGTATGTGCTTTGGAATATGTATGTAGGCAATTTATGTATGCAGGTATGTATCTCAGTATATTATTTTTATATAGAATTATCATTTTGTTATCTGTCTTGTTAATTCATCCTCTCCTGTGTTTTCCTAGACTTTGTGCGGCACAGTGGAGAATTGGGAGCATTTCAAACAAAAGGTTTCATGTTAAAGAATTGTGTCCGCCATTTAGCAATTAACACAAAATAAAGGTAGCCATGATAATTCGTGAGACCCCATGCATTCTGTGATGAGCGCCTGAACACAGCTTATCATCGTATCATAATGTTAACACACAGGGCAATTATTCTTCACAGAGGCGTGAAATTGATTTAGAATATTCTCTTTTTATCCTTCCCACACTATTTGAGAACTGTTCCTGTGAGACGACCTCTGACAAATTCAATTTAAAACAACACTTGAATCTCATTTTGCCTTTTAGCCAAAAGGCGTCATCTCTCATCGTTGAACTAGTTTTGTGCTTTTGGATTTTGAGTCTTTAAAAAATATTCAATCGACAGAGGAAATACTTTCATTGACACTGCCTATGAAGTGATTTTATAAATGTGTTAGATAATTCGTCTTTTTTTCCAAAACCCTTGAACTAATTGTCCTTGAACACCAGTTATGTTTTTCCCATTACAAGTTGTTAGAAATATAAATCTTAATTCCTCTTCACAATTTAGCAGGGCCAACGTTAGTGCTTTTGAATAAAATATATATATATTTCTAACTAATTAGAAAAATCATGAGCTGACTTGAAGCCTCTGACACACAAAAATCTAGACAAACATGAATCTGTTTGACAATGTGATCGCCTCCTTGCTCTTGAAGATCGGCGCCACCTGGTGGTGATTACATGTGATTGTTGGGTAAAATGGGCTGAATGTCACTGAGACGTTCCTGAAACAATCTTTGCTTTGATTTGCATAAAAAAAAGTTGTCTACTATTTAGTTTATCTCTTTTCTCAAGATAATATTTTACTTTCGATTCCATGTTCATTCCATATTATTTTGAAATATATTATTTTGAAATATATACGCTCACAAAAAAAGGCCAACCATTACATTCCCTTTCGAAGTTTCAGCAAAAGATTGCATTGCTGTTGCATCACTTGAGGACTTCTGACCAAAAACCTGAAAAACCTGACAGCATGGGCTGACGGTTGAGGCTTGTTAAACTTAAAACGAAAACCATGGCTGCCTTTTTCATGAAGTTGGTTTTAATGCTGGCAAGTGCATCTCGAATTCGGCTCGACGTCCACATGTCTACGGGCGGGAAAAGGTCAAGGTGCGTATAACAGCCGGTTTTTCTATACCACGTTTGCGAAGGTTCTCATTAGACTAGGAGCTATACCGCTCTTACCTCCGCCCCCGCCCTTTCTGACACTCATTTCAACACGCCGGGTGGTTTTATGAGCTTGTCATTATTGTATGTCGATCATTATTTCATATCGAAATCGATAAGACGTAGGCCAGTTGAGATTAACGTAGTCCTACGTGGCATTTACTACCTAAATATAGTTAGTAAATTCCACTATATGTACAGTGAGTGACCTTTAGGTAATTGTTAATTAATAGAAAAGCCATAGGACTAGATGTACTTAGTAGACCTGTGCCCTTTAAAGCTTAATGTGTCCATTGGTTTCGTAAGGTTGTGCTCTTTCGGCTAAATTAACGTTATATACTATATGTGCTTATTATGTGCATCTGTTTATCATTAGAGGGTGGATTAGTGGCAGTGTGCTATATATTTTACCGTATTTCAACATATTTTCTTGGATTAGCTGCTGGTTATTTGTCAAGTTGGCCCATCCATGAGAGGAAAAAAATCAGGGTTGATGCTTATCTTTATAAAGGCTAAAAGAGGAACAGTACTTTGTGTTTTTAGAGTGACAAACATTTTTTTTATAAAATAAATCAAAAGACAAAACATTAAATATAGTAGAAAGGGAAGTGGAAACTGTGAGATTATTGTCTAATTTTAATGGAAACAGAGAATGTACAACAGAGGAAAAATAGACAGACACAAATTCAAACTTGTTTAGATCCTAACACACAACTATACAAGAGGATGTTTGTTTCAAACATACATAGTAATTGATGCACACAATTAACATAGTTTTTTCATGGTACACTGAAAACCTGGTCAACCCTTTTAAATGTCCCCATTTTTGGAGCAAACAACAACAATTCTTCAAATACTTGTAACACTATTATTAACTGTATCATTATTATAATTCAGGAATGATGCTATTAGCTTGACTCACAACACGTCGTTACTATAATGGCTTGTGGTGTCCATGACGGGATGCATAAAGGAACAAACTCCTCCCTCCTCCAGCCGCCATTCCGCTGCGTAGCCGATAATGCTAATGTTCTTGTTACTGGTCAGCAACTGCTCACTTCTGCTGGTACCCGCTCAGGTAGCCGCTGAGGAAGTTTTCGAAACTCGGAGCGGCGTGGGAGCGGGTGATGCGAGTAGGCTCATCGGCAGCGGTGGGCTCATCTGCGGCGCCGATGGCGGCGGCGGTGGCGGGCTTGGCGCGACGCAGGCGGCAGTTGTAATCGATCTCAGGATCGCAATCGGGGTGGGGCAGGATGATGTCGTCTGGGCCAGAAGCCTTGGCTGCCACCGCTACGTCTGCGGGCGAGGAGAACTTTCCACAGCTGGGGTCGAAGGGGTGGCAGTAGGGCTTGGCCGGGGCCTTGACACCGGCCGGGGCCTTGGGGTGGTCGTCCACGGCGATGCAGTCCTTGTCATAGTGCACATAGCAGTCGTGGCCCTCCCTGGTCTTGCCATGGACCCCGAGCCTGTAGCGGACCTGATTGATTGATTGATTGATTGATTGATGGACTGACTGATTAATTAATTTTTTGTTAAAAGATTCTACCACTTGTCTTTGGCAAATCAGATCAACAGGAAGATACCACAATAGACACTCATGATGCACCATTTCACTACATGTTTCACTATGTGTTTCACTACACGTTTCACTATGTGTTTTTATATGGTAAACAGAAGAAAACAACAGACAAACAGACACAACCATTTCAACGGACAAGAGGAACTGATTTGAGACTGAAATCATTTATCCTAAAGCAAAGCCACACATTTTGGGGACTCAGACCTGGTGCTCGGGCAGCTGCGGTTGGGGCTTCCGCAGGTAGTGCGCCGCGGCCAGGATGCAGTAGGGGTTGGTGCGCGGGTCGCAGGTCAGAGGGGCGGGGACGGATGCGGCCGCGACGGCGGCGGGTGCCGCCGGCGCATCCTTCTGGAGGTACTCCAGCACGGGCTTGGTGAGGCCGGACAGCTTGGTGGCAGTCAGGGGGTTGCAGCCGCCGTCAAACAGCGGGTTACAGTGCTGCTCCTTGGGAGACCCGTCGGCGGACAGCGGGGCGGGGCCCGCCTCGGACACGCACAGGGGGTCGACGGCCGGGTCGCAGCTGGGGTACAGCATGTGGTAGAAGCCGGTGGGCGCCTTCTGGACCAGCACGGGCTTGCAGTAGGGGTCCTTGGGGTTGCAGTTGAGTGCGGCGTAGGAAGGCGCCGGGCCGGACACGGGGCGGTAGCCGTAGGCCGCTCTCAGGTGGTACTGCAGGCATTCCACGTCCTCGGGCTTGCAGATCCTCAGCAGCTCGACCCTCTGCTCGTGGCTGAGGAAGGGCTCCAGCACGGGGGCGTAGTAGTAGTAGCCGGTGGGGGTCTTCATGGGTGCGGGCAGCATGGGGCTGAAGATGGGGGCGGGGACCTTGACCGGAGCTGGCGCGGGCTCCAGGGACACTCCCTTGGTGAGCATGGGGAACATGCAGAAGGGGTCGGTGTACGGGTTGCACATGTGCACGGCGGCCGTCTTGATGGGGGCTGGCATCACCATGGAGGCCTTGGGCTTGCTAGTGGATTCGGCGATGCATTCCGGGTCGTCAGAGTTGGCACAGCTCTTGTAGATCTCGCTGAGGTGATTGAGGTAGTGGTTGAAAGCAGGGCCCTCCTCGGACCGGTGCTTGTTCTGCAGCCAGGTCAGGTAGAGGCGGTCCAGGTCCTCAATCTGATACACACACACACACACACACACACACACATATATACTTAATACAAAACCAAAATAATTGAATTAAACTAATAAATGTTTGGTTAAAGTCAACAACAAAAATATCTAACTATAATTAGGGGTCTCTGTAGGTATGTCTGTGCTTTGATTTTCTCCACAATGCTCCATCCGATCGAAGACACACTTGGAGGGTGTATTGTTGAGGAAAAAAGGAAGTGCAGTGTCAAGTATGATGTTTGTATGAGTAGTTCTCATAAAAGCTGCATACAATACCTGATCACGCAGGTTTCAAACTGGCATTGCACTATAAATTAGAAAAACTATCAATATTGAGAAATGAACATCGATCGAATAACAAACAGTTATTGTCTCAAACTCATCTTGAAGTGAGAGTTTCTGGGTTTTCAGTTTATAACCAAACAAGCTAATCTGATTTGTAATAATACAAATATACACTTATATTAGTTTCGTAATACTTGGTTTTTCTTTTGTATAGGGCTTGTACATCGCAACGTCACATCGTAATGACCGCCGACATTTTGGGAGCATGGGAGCATTGGAATGTTAGTCATTATGTAGCTAGTAATGTTTTTTGCTCATTGTTTATTAATTAATCATGAAATGATTTTTCATTATGGGAGACATTGTCGTGTTTGAAACTGTCACAGCATTTCTCATGCGCAAAACGTTTTAATTAGCTTAGTTAAAGTATATGTACGTTGATTGAGGATTATACAGTACTACAACTCTCTTGAGTACTCTCAATATGGTGGATAATCGCCACCATATACAAAAGTCCCATGATGCATTCTGGTGTACAAGTCCTGTTCGGTGCTTTAGTCCTTGTGGCACCATTTGCAAAAAGGATTAATGATGAATGAAGGCCACTCACTCCTTCCTGGTTGTGAGTCTCAGTGAAGATCTTGTACCATGCCCAGAAGTCAGGGACACGCTGGAACTGCGGCAGGGTCATGAAAGCAATGTTTCTTCTGTTGCGCACCAGCTTCTGCTCTTCGCTCACTGAATCACTTGACACCGCAGATACTGAAATCACAATAGGGGATACCAGTCAGATAGTAAAGTATGAGGCAATTTAAATCACATTTGGGTGGGTGTGTCTGTGTGTGTATGTGTGTGTGTGCATTTGTGCATGCGTGCACGAGTGCGTGTGTGTATGCGTGTATGCGCCAGGCATCAATGCATGTCACATTGGACAAGTAGAGCGAAAGATAAATAGACGACGGAAGGATAGATGAACGCAGACATTTTGCACTTATGCATAAACTGACTATTGAAACGTGACCACGAAATAAAAAAGTAAACATTTGAACGATACAGGAAATGATCGGATGAGTGACTCCATGTGTTAATATCAAAACATCCTCAATAGATGATTGGCTTTATTGCTTGCTAAACCATTTCTGAAGAACTAAAGGAAAAAATGTCTAGTGTAGCACAAAACTTCTCACCGTCCTCCTTATGCTGATCTACTGGCACCGCCCCCAGAAAGTCTGTAAAACAAAACACACACACACACACACACACACACACACACATAAACATAAAACAGTAGCTGGGACATTATGAGGACCAGATGTCTTGGCTTTCCAATAAGAAAATGCTGAGGCGCTAATACTTCGCCCCTGGGAGACGACGGTGAGGCGCTGGGTCTCTGGCGCCCCGGCCCATGCAACATCCTGTGGCTAAACAAGCCTACCCCCTCCTCTCAAACCCCCAGACCCTCCCCTCATATCTATATATTAACATACACACCAAAGGACACATGGTGGGTCTGGCTGTGGCTGGTTTATTAGGCAGTCGCCTTGCTCTTCATGGAGCTAACCTGTAAAACTACAAAGAGCACCAGGAACGTCCACAAAGCACTCTCGCTCTCTCTCTCTCTCTCTCTCTCTCTCTCTCTCTCTCTCTCTCTCTCTCTCTCTCTCTCTCTCTCTCTCTCTCTCTCTCTCTCTTTATTTTTTTCTCTCATTCTCTCTCACTCTCTCTCTTTCATTCTGCCTTCCTCACTCTCTTGTGCACATTACACGTGCGTGCATGCCTTCACATGTGAAGGCATGCACGCAAAAGACCCACACTGTGCGGGTCCACACACCCACACATACACACACATACACACACACACACACACACTCATAAAATGTTGGTACAGTGGAGCGCACTAATTAGCTCAGCATTGTAAAAATAGGGGGTCGGGGGGGGTCAGGGGGGGTCGGGGGGGGGGGGGGGGGGGGGTCTGGCGTGGTCCCCCGGTTCCATCCGTGGCATTAACCCTCAGAAGTTAACAACTCTGAGGAAAGCGCCCAGTCAGCTGATTATGGAAGACCCTCTTCTGCTCCCCCAAGTTTATTGGGCAGAGCAGCCGCTGTGCCCCAACGCGGAAACAAGGGGACTGTGCTGCTCTGTGAAAGAGCTTTGATGTGCTTTATGGCGTTTGAGCCTTCGTTAACATGGGAATATGAATGTTTGCAACTCACAAACATACTATTGAACTGACACAATGACTTATGATTGTTATCATTATTATATAAATGATGATGATTATTATTAGTATCATCATAGTCGTCATCATCATTATCATCATCATCATTATTATGCTGTGAATTAAGATGATTTATGTTTTACTAATCATGTTGTTATTTACTTACATAAGCTGTCAACAATAGCTTATTCGACTACTTATTCAAATAGGTTTCCACTGGTAACACTTGTTACTACAATTAACATTAGTTAATGCAGGAATAAGCATTAATTAACTATTAATTTACAGTTAACTAATGGTGTAGTAACTAAGGGTCTTCATGTTTACTAATGGCATTTATGTTAACTATGATAATGAGGGTCATGTTAATTAACATTATTTAATAGGGTTAGGTTTTTGTATTGTAGTTCAGTTCTTGTTAGTTAAAGTAACTCTGGTTGCATTAGCACACCATCTTATAAACCTTATTCACTAACCCTAACCTAACGTTATATAATAATGCTTATTACTGCTTTATATAATGTTAATTAATGGTTAATTAATGTACCCTTATTGTAAAGTGTTACCAGTCCGATTTTGTTAAATTTCATTCTTATCAATCAAAGCCAGCTAAGAAAATCAAAGCAGACCGCTCAGGTCCATAATCATACCCAACAGTAGAAGTCCCTCACCTGGTAGCAGGACCACAGCTATCAGCAGTCCAGTGTGGACCAGGGAAAGTGATCGTCTTCTGTCTTGAGCCATTTCTGTTTTGAGTTTCTTCCTGTAAGGGACAAAACAACCACCAGAATCAGTGACTTTAACTATATGAACTGCTATGACCGTACTCAAAAATGTTGGGCTTGGCCTTCGACTACATGTGTTGAATATATTCTTACAAATAAAGAACACAAATACACTTTGTTCAAACACTTTAAACAAAGCGAACATTTTAAGCTATTACAAAATATGTATATATGATATAAGACAGCTCTTATTGAATTTGGTGATGATACTGTTTTAATGTCATTATATACAAGCCATCACCATATCTGAATATCAAACAGCAATCAGCAATCAACAGCACCAAACTCCTAGTGCCGGGGTCCTAATCAAAACCAGAGCTAGTGAGTGGACTGAGAATACAGATATGCTTGTACATCATATGCTCACATGTTGTTCCTGATTGTAGGACATTAGAAAAAGCTTTTCAATCTCCTCAATGTTTTCAATGTTGTTTTTCATTACAGATGCCCACTATGCACAACAAAGTAAGCAAGCACCAGCCAAAGGGCTGAACGTAAAGATTCATTTATCCACCGTTTGGTACTCTAAGCAAACATGTGGGTACCCAGCTTACCTGTTCCAGGTGCTGTAGCTCTAACTCGGAGCCAACGGCCCTCTGGATCCAACTTCTCTGGGATGGGGGTGGCAATGGAGTCGTTGTGAGCAACACACACACCTAACACCTATCTACCTAACACCTATCTGCTCCCCTGTGTCGGACGGATCGGGTGGGGAAACGTTTTTAAGCGGGCCCTGTGATCATTAAAAACAAAACACACACGTCACACAGACCCCAGACATGCTGTTAGGTGCTCCGGGATTGGCTCCTGCTACCGGCGGCCAAGCAGCCAATGAGGATCCTGTAATTAGCAGGGATGAGCAGCAGGAACTGTTTTGGTGGTGGAACATGGAGGGGGGGGGGGGGGGGGGGGGGGGGGGGGGGGGGGAGGGGGGGGGGGGGGGGGGGGGTTCGGCTGGCGTGTAGGTCAAGAGAACATCTAAATTAGCTGATTTGAAGAGTGTTCATAACTGATCAACTCTAGATATCTTAGGATAGAACAATAGAAAAACCTGAAGCCCCATAATAAGATTTACATTATGGTATATGTGGTATTTGGAAGTGATGAAAAAAGTTTAAAAAAATGATAAAATGATATATATGCAAAAATGGCAACAATAAGTGTATAGCTCTTAAAAGTGTTGATCCTATCCTGATGGAAATACTTTATATATATATATATATATATATATATATATATATATATATATATATATATATATATATATAAAATAAAATAGTAAAATGTTTACATAAGGTAAGTAAGTGTTATCCTATTGCTGTAACTCCTGCTGTCTTGCATCATCAGTGTATTATCAACAGTGGACAGCAGAGTCCAGAATGGCCGGAACCAGTTAAGTGGCCAGTGGACTTGTCCATCAGGTTCACTGCAGCTCGCTTACAGACACATTTCATTTTGTTCCAGTTTTCTTCTTTCTACAAGACTTTTATTTGCAGAGAGAGTGTCACGACTCCTTGTAAGAGAGTCACAAAAGGAAAGGAGAAAAGCACACGTTAAGGAAAAAAGTGTTTCTTTAAACCTAAATATTTTTTGCAGGATGCATGGAAACCATTATGGGGGTGGCTGGATTGATTAGGGAAGCAGGGCTCTGGTGAGGGAACAGAGCTCGGAGGCTAATAAAGAGAGCTACAGCAGCCCCCCTCACTGTAAGCCTCCCAGTGGGTCCCCCCTTTCGCTCAGAAATGCCACGTAGGCTCTCTGTGCAAACTCTACAAACACAGACAGAGTCTGTATAGGTGTGCAGTCTGCATTGCGGAATAAGTTTGTATGTGTGTGTATATGATCTTGTATAGAATAAACATAATTTTCCCCCTATATCTTACACAAATACATACCAAGTGTTCATCACAGCAATCCACAGTTCTTCTACTCTTATGTGTCTAATTATATATACTTTGGCGCTTTGTTTTTCATTCTCATTACTGTCCTGTACTTTCTGCTGTGACACCCTAATTTCTTCAACATGATATCATGCTTCTGACCAAAAGTATGGTAAAAAAGAAATAAATGGTTGCGTTGTTTTCTGGTGTTGCAAATAGTGACACAGCCTCTGCCAGATAACTTGTAATTTATACACACACACACACACACACACACACACACAATCTTGTCAATCCCATGTTGTACAGGGAGAACCAACAACGAGAGCTTTTAGGACTTCCCCATGCATGGAAATCTCATGGTGAGTGAATTAATGTTTTAAACTCATAAAACGTCTTTCGCTCATGAAAAGAAACTCGTAAAGATAAGAAGCCCCGACCACATTCTTCCATGTAAGCACTTTTTCACTTGCGCTCTTCTTTGTGTGCTGGAGCTGTGCTTGAAAAATACTTCAAAAGCACCTCTCTTGCGTTAAAACGGAAGACACATACTAACGGGCAGCCAAAATAAATTAAACATTTATGATGTCATCAAAACGTGATGTACAACGTGTGGACTTTCATTATATTTAAATATATTTAAATGTTACAATATGATGCAATGTCTGTAAGATCTCATAAATACCATTTCACTTTGGTCTACATTTATTGGTGAGATTCGGCTGTTAGTGTCAGCAGGATAAGGTGTATTTATTTATTCTGCATAAACCCTATGAAACCTATTTCACTTTTGTTTTTATAGCATTATTTTTTAGCTGTATTTTTTCCCTTAGCATGACCTTTAACCCATCACAACATAATAATTCACTCATTTTAGATTGAATAAATAATTGATTGCTAACAACCAATGTTAACATGTATACATATATACATCCAAATGGAACACAGTTCATTAATAACAAAATATAGATGTATTGCATACTATATGGTATGGCTTTGACAATGACTGATATATGCATATGATAATACTGTAATGGAAGAGATCCCACTGGACTCAGATGGAAGTTTATCATTTTCCATACGCTACACTATAGCAGCAACAGCATAGGAGCCACACACACTAGATATATAATTATGTTTCAAATATGCCCTGAACAGGTGTTCTCCGACTCACTGAAACCTACAATTCAGTTTGGAAGCGGTTGACATGTGCCTGACTTGAGCACGATCCAGCCTATGGGGGGTGGGGGATGGGGGGGGAGAATCCTTGGGATCCGAAGAATTTCACAACATCTGGAGTCAGCGGTAACATTTTTCAGAATGTGTTTTTTTTTGGTTTTTTTTGTTTAAATAGCACACCAATGAAAGGAAATTGTATATCATTAGTGGGTAAATGGGCAGTTTGTCTTCCTGCCCCCCCCCCCCAAAAAAAAGAGAATAAATGACGACAGCAGAAAAGGATGCTCTGTGCCCTATTTTTTCTTTCTCCCCTTCTGAAAGTCATCCCAACACCTATAGGAAACATGTTAACCTCCCTCACTGCATGTCATCATCATCAAACAGGGCTTTAAAATCTGCAGGAGCAAAAGCAAAAAAAGCAAAAAATAATTATGGCATAGTCATACATTTATCATAAGGTCATCAGGGTAGACAGACATCAGTGTGCGCGGTTCAAATGTTTTGCAATAAAGTGGCCAAATAGGTTGGCGGGTCCAAGGGGTTATACAAGAGAACAGGACTGCCCTCTCTTTCATTGTATGCCCTTCCTGTTTTGCAAGGTCAAAGGTGAACGAGAGGAACTGTACCAGCATGCACATGAATAAGTGCCACATCGTCACCTTCAGACCCTCAAGCTGCCAGGACAGAATGGAGAAGAAAGTTTTCTGTTTTCAATCTATTTTGCCATTTATTCCATGCATGCAACTTTACGAGGGCTATTTTTACATATGTGCATTATTCACACATCACAACATATCATCTGTCATGCCGCCCATATTTAAAGTTAATAGGTCTCCATTATTGTATAAATAGGATATAATTGGATAACAGAGACAAGGGACAGACTTTATGAGACAAAACCAAACAATAAGGGTATTCAAACTTTGAAGTTGAAATTGAACACACATTAGTTAAACGTGTTAAATGGCTCCCTGTTGGTTTAAAGGTGGTACATTCCATCTGTGTTTTTAAGATTGATTCAAGGTCTTTGTCCAAAGTATTTTTCTGGTTAGTTTTGTTTTCTCAGGAATTCCCATTTTCTTCTTTGTATTACTGTTTTTAGTGTAGACCGATATGAGTGTGGCTCACGGAAATCACAGACCCAGAAAAACAATTTTCAGATAATTTAAAGCATTTGTGCAAACAAAAACCTGACCTGCCATGAAAGACAAGCCAAAAAATATGACAAATGTTTTGTGGTTTTTTTTATTTATGTTTTTACAGTTTTTAGGACTGCCTATTGTGTAACCGACTCCTTGGACCGGCAGTAGTATTATATTATGCTTCTGAAACACTTTGCTTTTGAAATAAGCTGTCTAGACAAGCTGTCTGTTCAAAGTGGCACGTCGCTATAATTCTGCCGTATTCCAATGTGTATTCCAAGTGTTACAGTCCAATGTTATTTTGCCTGAGGATTTACCTTATACTTTAATCGTCCGTTTGATCGAGAGACAGAGTGGCTTGTAGACTAGAACAATAAACACAAACAAACAAATAAAAAACATATAATTTTGTGTGGTGTTGTAGTTTATTACGTATGGAAGGGTTACACAATTAGTTTCACTGTATTCTTTGTCATACATGCAATCTATTGTATTTGATCAAATATTTCCTATTTCGTTATTACATTTTAGTTTTCAAGGCTCAATAAAGTAAACAAAAGCCAAGGGAATGGGGGTCTCTCAACTAAACACAACAAAAAGCTGTCTTCTGAGAGGAAGTTAAACCTGTCTCCTACGTTTTCCGCTTCCATCTTCCCAACTTGGCCTCTTGTAATCCAAGCCCTTCGGTGATCCTGCAGCGATGGTCTTCACTGAAACTGTGTCACATATGGCGAGAAGCCAGAGCTGTTTGATGTACAATTGCCCCAGGACAGAGATCACACTACATTATAAAACACACTTTTGTACGGGGTGAAAAAGAAAAAGGAGAAGGCAAGGCATGAGGAATAGTTTCAAACTTTCCTGCTCTTTCCAAATCAACACAAACCCCAAGGATCAAAGACCGCCTCTGTTTATTCATTCACTCTGGTTAAAAATAAAATGGACAGCAACAAATCAAAATAATAAATACATAAATAAGCCACGACACTTTGGTTGGAATTCCAAAACATAAGAAAAACAAACCTTTACTTCAAGTTAGTAAAAAAACATTATTTAACTTAAGCAATTCAATTTTCTTTTAATATATATTTTTTGTACACTGTATTTAAGATATATGTTGGGCTAATATTTACCATTGAAGCAGAATAAACAGGCTTTTCATTGGCTGCCCGGTCCATCAAGAGGCCGTGCTTCCTCAAGTCTCATCAATCAGACATGACATCCAAAATAAATTCTGCTCACTTCTTCTGGATTAATGAGATACCTCAAAATCCGTCTGGAAGCTCTTACCTGCAGGAAGTATGGTTGCTGCTGATGATGAGCCTGACCCTCCAACAGTACTAATCTGTTTTCAGAAAACGATTTCAAGTACGGGGTCATTACATGTATGGTGGTCTCTAAGGAGTTACATGCCAATTTATGTCAGAATAGGCTTTCTGTCTGAAATGCCGCAAAGTCCTGAAGAGGCACTAGATTGGTAAAAAAAAAAAACTACAAGTGGTGCCGCATGAAAATAATTCTGATATAGTCATATGTTGTTCCGTTGGTTTATCTAGTTGTGTATTTAGACGCACAGCCTTTACCCAGGGTCAGCTATGGTATCAACTGCGGCTCGCAAATGAACAAACCCAGAGACATTACTAATACAAGTTTCATATCTTGCTCGCAATTATAAAAATTTATATATTGGAACAGACTGCACTTAAATAATGTTGAAAGTCATCAGGTTGCCTTGAAAACCAGGTGATGCATGTCAAAGTGTGTATTCTGCTTATACTAAATATACTAAATATTAACAAAACGATTAATTATTTATGTTCTAGAACGTAAATAAACCTATACATCTCTTCCTGTTAATAAAACCTTTTAGACCAATGTTATCTGTTTAAATAATTTCTTTGATGCAATTTTTTACTGAGCCATTTGCATTGAATTGAGATACATGTCGTTAAGGAGAGGTTTGGCATTTAGGACACTGATAGAAACCAGTACCTTTCAGCTGGGAGTCAAACGCCTTAGCCACTGACTATTATCCTGCCCGATTATCAGGGATCAGACTGTATTCACAACCTTGTATCATGTTTTGTATCATGGAAGTCGCAAACCTGAGGAAAATTATTTTTCAAATGAACCATGCTCACATGATTGTGTAGGCTTTTACTGACTCTAATGAGACACTCTATGGCTGTAATTTTGTTACGATTACGTGAATAGGACCCAAACGCAAGACACGGAAACCAACAGGGTGCGGGTACAAAAGGGATTTATTGTCCAACGGTACAGGCAAGGGCAAGGCAGGCGAGTAGTCCAGTAGGCAGTCAGAGAGACGTAGTCCAGTGGGTGGTCGGGCAGGCGAGGTTCGGCAACGAGGAAGGCAGGCAGGCAGGAACGGGAACGAGAGCGGGAACATGAACGGGAGCGGAACCCGTAACAAGAACAAGAACGGGAGTGGGACCCGAAACAAGAAGTGGCAGGGACGTAGTTACCATGTGAGGTAAAACAACATTACGAACAAGCACTGGCTCTGTGGGGAGCCAGTGCTTAAATACTGTGGTGGGTGATTGGCTGATGAGCTGCAGGTGTGGGTAAACAGAGGGAGTGCACGTGGTGGCTAATTGATGACGGGAGCACGAGGTGTAATGGCGGCTGGGTGCCACTAGATGGCGGAATTGGACGGAAACGGAGAGGGTCACGTTACAGTACCCCCCCCCTCTACGGACGCCTCCAGGCGTACGCATGACGGGGGAGGGTGCTGGCGGTGGGAAACGCGGGCTAGGGAGGGGTCCAGGGGGCAACTGCTGCTGGGACTCAGGAAGAGGCTGGGGCTTGGGACTAGGAGGACACTGGGGCTTGGGACTAAAAGGCAGCTGCTGCAGGCGCTGGAGCTCAGGGCCAAGAGACAACTGGGGCTTGGACTGGGGACCAGGAGACAACTGGGGCTTGGACTGGGGACCAGGAGACAACTGGGGCTTGGACTGGGGACCAGGAGACAACTGGGGCTTGGACTGGGGACCAGGAGACAACTGGGGCTTGGACTGGGGACCAGGAGACAACTGGGGCTTGGACTGGGGACCAGGAGACAACTGGGGCTTGGACTCGGGACCAGGAGACAACTGGCGCTGGAGCTCAGGGCCAGGAGGAAGCTGCTGCTGGCGCTGGAGCTCAGGACCAGGATACAGTTGGAGCTTGGGACTGAGAGACAACTGGCGCTGAAGCTCAGGGCCAGGAGGAAGCTGCTGCTGGCGCTGGAGCTCAGGACCAGGATACAGCTGGAGCTTGGGACTGGGAGACAACTGGCGCTGGAGCTCAGGGCCAGGAGGAAGCTGCTGCTGGCGCTGGAGCTCAGGGCCAGGATACAGCTGGGGCTTGGGACTAGGAGACAACTGGCGCTGGAGCTCAGGGCCAGGAGGAAGCTGCTGCTGGCGCTGGAGCTCAGGGCCAGGAGACAGCTGGGGCTTGGGACTAGGAGGCAACTGCTGCTGGCGCTGGGGCTCAGGGCCAGGAGGCAGCTGTTGCTGGGGCTTGAGACTGGGAGGCAACTGGGGCTGGCGCTGGGGCTCAGGAGGAAGCTGCTGCTGGCGCTGGGGCTCAGGGCCAGGATACAGCTGGGGCTTGGGCCTTTTCCCGGGGGAGTCCAGCTGAACTGGTAGCCGGCGCTTGCGGCCAGGAGTTCGCTGGGGCTTGGGAACAGGTAACCACAGTTGCAGCGGAGCTGGTGGCCACGAGACTGCAGTTGCAGCGGGGGTTGGCGCCGGGAGGAAAAAAGACCGAGGTGAAGAAGGCGGCGGAGAAGCGGGGAAGAGAGCGAGGGAAGCCAAGGGCGAGCGGCGGTCGCGCTCGTCGTGAGCCGCCAAAAGCCCCTCGATGTACTTCACATTCTCCTGAATGGAAGTAAATGGTGCTGCGGTTGCAGCCGGGGCTGGCGCCGAGAGGGAAACCGAGGACGAGCGGAGGTTGCGCCCATTTTCCCCGAGGATAGCCAATATTCCCCGCATCCATGTCGAGGGTCTCCTGTCTGCTGGGTCCATCTTGGCTAGTTCGTACTGTTACGATTACGTGAATAGGACCCAAACGCAAGACACGGAAACCAACAGGGTGCGGGTACAAAAGGGATTTATTGTCCAACGGTACAGGCAAGGGCAAGGCAGGCGAGTAGTCCAGTAGGCAGTCAGAGAGACGTAGTCCAGTGGGTGGTCGGGCAGGCGAGGTTCGGCAACGAGGAAGGCAGGCAGGCAGGAACTAGGAGCAGGAACGGGAACGAGAGCGGGAACATGAACGGGAGCGGAACCCGTAACAAGAACAAGAACGGGAGTGGGACCCGAAACAAGAAGTGGCAGGGACGTAGTTACCATGTGAGGTAAAACAACATTACGAACAAGCACTGGCTCTGTGGGGAGCCAGTGCTTAAATACTGTGGTGGGTGATTGGCTGATGAGCTGCAGGTGTGGGTAAACAGAGGGAGTGCACGTGGTGGCTAATTGATGACGGGAGCACGAGGTGTAATGGCGGCTGGGTGCCACTAGATGGCGGAATTGGACGGAAACGGAGAGGGTCACGTTACAAATTTGTGACATTAACAACATTCAAACAAAAGGCTATTACACAGCTTAAAGGGTCACTCATTTTCTTGTTGCATTCCAAATTAATATAGTCTACAATAGCATTCAGCCATTATAACATGCATCATAATAACCACCAGATATCTAGAACGCCAATGTCAGAAACTCTCATTATTCCTCAACAGCACCATCTTGTGTTTCCTGTATCCGGTGCCACACTTTAGCCTACAATATAAAGAAATTGAAAGATGTTTAGAAATTTTATGATAAAGGGTTAGGGTTAGGGTTAGGGTTAGGGTCTATTTAATTATAAATGAATATGCCATTAAATTTTTTGGTAAAGTGGTTATTTATTTGTACCTTTTCACCCACTTTCAAATACTGTTTATAAAGGTGACTGCTTCTCTTTATGTGTTGTTCCAACCAAGTGATGAACTTCCTATATCAAGATCATATTTTTAAATAAATTAAAAAAACTGCCGACCACAAACGTATGACTCTCAAAAAGTGCAGAAAATAATAGGTGTGTATTATTCTTACATACTTAAAGGCACACTTAAAGGCAGCATGCAACATAGTCTAGCCAATTACAAATTCAGAGTGGAATAGATTTCATCACTCAAACCAGCCCAAAACCAAAAACCAACTCCATACATTCTAGAGCTTCTGGTCCCCATGACGATGCGTGATGGTTTTTGCGGGGCGGAGTCGAGAGCCACTCAAACTCAGGCTTTGTCGCAGCCCTGCTGCCGGGTGTTGGTCATCTGGGTGACGTCGATGCTGTTCTTGGCGAAGACCTCGTCGGCCTTCTCCAGAGTGCCGGGCGGCGGGGAGCGGATGCGGCTCAGCACCCAGGCGAACTCCACGTGGAACAGCCGCAGGATGTCGGTGCACGAGTACACCACGGCCGTGTTGACGTAGTCGGTGGACAGGATCCAGTATGGGGTGTAGGGCAGCGCTGTCGGGATTAGGAGAGAGAGAGATACAAGCACACACACATACACACACATACACGCATATAGACACATATATACATGCACGCACACACACACACACACACACATACACGTGATCAAAACATAGAAGTACTTTTGTATTCCACATAATTGTGTATCTGTTTTCCATGTTGTATTCCAATACATTACATATACTGTATACCTACACAACTTGTTTATAATACATTGAAATTGTCCCAAGATAGACACACACTAGGCAGGTTCAAACACCCACACTCATAAACAAAGCAGTTGCTCATAGCTTCTTACCGTAGGAAAAGGTGATTCCCAGTTTGGCAGGGTTCCTCGGATCCTCTATTACTCCAAAGCCTTCAATTTTTCTCAATTCACCCCTTCTGTTATGTCACAAGTAAAGTCTGTCATTTCTTCCACACAAATAATACTTTTTTTGTTTTTTCTAAAAACCTGTATTAACTCACAGTATCTCTGAGCTGACAACTCTGACGGAATTATCCGGCTTCACGGTGAAGTTGGTCTCGATGCATCGTCCCTTTTCAAACTGAGCTGGCAGTTTGGCGATTTCAAACCATCTCCCAGCAAACTGTTAGGACAAATAAATAAAAAACATCAAGAGTCATTAAAAATGTACACGCATAGGCTTGTGAGTAGAGCGACTAAGGAAAATATAACAGACATCATCAATTAAAAATGGATGAAATATATATTTTTACCTACTGCATAAAAACAAACGGTGCGGGTGGTGGTGGAGGTACCTGCTTGAGGCTGAAGTCGGCCTGGGTGATAGGCTCAGGACAGGGCCCCCAATGGGGAACCTGGCCCCTAACGAGTGGTAGGAGAACTAATAGAACCAAAGCGATAGATCCAGTCATAGTGGATGCTGCCGGTGTCATCTGAACAAGGGAAGGGTTAGATAGCAAACAGGCTAATAAGCCTTTAGAATAGCAAGAAGATTAGCACTGTTTAGTTATTTTAGTCTAATAATCTTCTGAACGATTATATCATTGGGTGTTAGAGTCGGAGTGTAAATGCTGTTATAATCTATTTTACAATTAGGTAAAGGATAATTTCAGATCATTATAAAACCAAATAACCTTTTGATTTCCTAGATCATTGTTGAACATTGCGAAAAACTGAAAAACACTTTAAAGAAGCCTTGTATGAGAAATGTCTTAATTTAGTTTTCCAATACATTTCAAAATAGAACCATTTGCTCTGATAGTATCAGAATACTTACCTGCTGGTAAAGAGAGTGGTGCCCCTTGCAGTAATCCCTGTGTATGTCATAAAACACGATGCTCTCTGCTGACTTTTGCCACATCCCAGCCCCATTTTATCAATGTGCTTCTTTGTATGGAACCGGCCTTATTTCAGACATAAAGTAGACCATTAGCTAACGGGAGTCATGGGGGACACAGCAGCATGCATGTTATAAAGCAATCCAGCGGATGATCCCTTGAACAAAAAAATGGAAGACCTTTTCTGACTCTGTAAGGTCTTCCTTAAAATATATGTTGTTAGGTGCTGTCATTATTTGTAGCCGATCATTCTTTGCAGGTGATTCATTGGAGGCAATGTTGCTGTTAATATCTTTGGTAAGGTTTTTTTTGATGTAGGGTCATAGGAGTGGATGAAGTAAATGCATTGCAATTTTGCGATGTCGATTATCTTTTTTGATAGACCTTCTCTCATGCTTCCTCTGTTGGGAGACTGCACACAACAACACAGGAACAAGAACTTAGACAGATAACTGTTATTCCTGTTGCTGTTGTCATACTGATCTGTTGTTGTCCAAAGAAATCAGTAGGCAAAGCACTGTAGTTTGACTCTGTAGTGCTTTGGCAAACAGGTATTTATGGCACCAAGTTTTGTATTGTGGTTTTATTGGAGTGGAATGGTTTGGCAATGTCTTTAATGTCTGAAGGCAGTGTGAATGAATGAACAAACAAACAAAGAGACAAACAAACAAACAAACACATTAAGTTAATTGATAATGAAGTACATCAATAAAAACAGGTAAATAAATAAAATGGCCTCCATGGCAACATAAAAGCCCATGGGTACAGAAGGGTGGGACATCTTTAAACTGAGTCTGATTGGTCAATACAGACTGCAGCATCACAAAGAACAAACCAGTAGTACCTGTAATTTGACAATAGAAGACAGTTGAACTATAATAATAATGTTGGAATGTAAAGTGGTAATGATACAAATACATAGATAGAGAGGGGGTGATCACAATAAATAGGCCTACATCGGTATTTAAATGCAAAATCTGTTTTACTTAATAGTTTCCCATATGTCTTATTTCTACATGTCGATTTTGTATCACAAATAATGGAAACCCAATATGATAATGATAACCTCTAATACTGAAAACTTTCTGATGACCTGTTAAAGTCTAAAATCGTACTCAAAAAGACGTGCATCTTGTTTCCAATGTATTATTTACCACATACAAATCTCCTTTGTTTATTTATTTCAATTACCTCTCTTAAACCTCTAAACATGTTGTCTATTCTGCCCATACAACGTGTATAGATATGTGAGACCTATAATTATGGGTTAGGTTATTTTCAAATGACCAAAAAACGCTCATGAGCCTTTTTAGTATGGTGTTGTTTATATTTTTAATACAAATGAATGTATTATTATTGACACATTCATATGTGTTTCAACTGCAACCTCCAGAGTGTACACAAAAAGTAAACAATGCAAATCTTGGGTGCAAAATTAAAGCAGGAATGTATCAATGTTTTCCATTGACAAACATCTTGGGATGAAATCCACACTATGACACCTGTTTAAACACACTGGGGTTCTCGTGTTTCTTATCTGCCTGTAGTATGTGGTCCCAAAAATGCTTATAGTTATGCTTGTATGTTTGTATGCACACACACATCCATACACACGTAAACACATCCATTCGGCTCTTGTGAACATAGCCAGCTGTCAAGGGAAAACAGAGATGACATTTAACCTAAATATACAAGAATGTTCCAGGAGCTATGGAGTAGAGAGAGGCGTAATATAATAACAAAATTAGCATGTGTATGTGTGTGTGTGTGTGCGTGCATGTGTATGTGTATGTATATGTATATGTATGTGTGTGTGTTTGTATGTCTATATGTGCATGCATGCCTGTGTGTATGTATATGCATGTGTGTGTGTGTGTGTTTGTGTGCATGTGTATGTGTATGTCTGCATGTGTGTGTGTGTATTTGTGTTTGTTTGTGTGTGTGTGGGTGTGGGTGAGTGTGTGCATGTGTATTTGTGTGTGTGTGTGTGTGTGTGTGTGTGTGTGTGTGTGTGTGTGTGTGTGTGTGTGCGTGTGTGTGCGTGCAAGTGTGTGTGTGTGGGTATCAGTTCAGAGTGGAGGTGGTTGTGATGTTATCCGCAGTCCCTCTCAGACTTGGTGACAAAATCCCACCAACTTGTCTGTTTTAGAGGACCTGAGCTTCCGCGGCACAAATGGCAATTTCGGCTTCATGGACCCTTTCAATCAAAGCACTAATTGCATAGCAAACAAGCAAGTATCATGTCCATTTGTCTCGCACTATTGGTGCTTACCGTGGATACTAACAGCAGCCCCTTCATCCTCTAGGAGGACCTCCTTTAAGGGTGAGGTCTTGGTGTGGGGGGGAGTGGGGGTCGTTATCTGTGACGATCCCCACTTCAACAAGCTTCTCCGCCCAGGAGAGACTGCAAGGACACACTCCTTCTCTCAGCTAGCTTAGTGAAGGATTGTTCCGGATTGTTCATTCATATTAATATAGGCCCAGTTCAACTCATACCCCGAATAATGGTCTTTTTTATTTGTTTTCAAAAGTGGTACTAAAATGTCGTGAAACAAAATGAATGGCTCCATACAAAATAACAATGAATCCAGTTTGTATTGTCATCCATATAAATAAATAAAATGATCTTATAAAATGTTAAGGTATGTCAGGAATAGATTTGGCTATTAGTATGAATCTATTTTTCTAAATCACCCTGAAGGTGATCCAACACAATAATGAATCATTACAGTTAATTAGTTCAACATAAAGGATGAATTACATTGTGATTCACTGCAATATGAATTTAAGACGAGGACTTGATTTTTTCCTGTAGATATTTGCTTTGCTATAAATTGTATGGATTTATCTTGTTCTGCAGACAGAAAATAAAAAAAAATAGTTAAATCAATCTCTTTTACCTTTTTAGAGGTTTCTTTCTCTCATTAGTGCTACCTGCAAGTCAAGCGAGGTTAGGTTTTGGCTAACGAGCATGGTCCATTCAGATAGCAAAGTATTCAGTACAAATACCTGATTCTAATTACGTCAGATGTTTGAAGTTTGAAATAATCAATACAGGTTGTAAGGGAGGCAAAGAAGAACAATAGAGTTCCATAAACGATGACTCTTTTAAACCGGGATCCCTTCACATATTAACTTTTCAAGAATACTCAAGAGGAACGTGAACGGGTATGTGGTCAACATGTACAATCTGAACACGCCATGTGATTCTTTCAACTTCAATGGTTTCATTTGTGATGCAACAAAAACTCGGCGGCTCGATGCATCCTCGGCGTATTTAGCAAGGGAGATGTTTGAACGTCATTATCAGTTGAACAGGTGCCAAGTCTCCCACCTCTTTAAAGTAGGCCTCTTCTATAGCCGCCGCAATGTAAACACGTGGGAGGGGCCAGCTTAGTCGTTAGTGCCGATGTGGCTCTCAAGTACTATAAATACGAAGCCAACACATTTCCATTTCATTGCAACCAGATAATTCGTCAGAATACCAACAGGTAAAGTAAAAGCAGCCCTGAGCTGTTCTCTCTTGTCAATATACTTGTTTAAAATTTGGTATAAAGCGCTCTCAACCGTGTAGCCTAGTACTCAATACATTCACAACGTCTTCAAAATAAGTCGTCAATTTTGTTCTTTGTCCTCCTCTCTCTGTCTGCAGGTTTCATTACAAAGATGCAGGCCATCCAGGTGATCTCTCTGACCCTGCTGTCCGTCCTGGCAGCCAACGCTCAGGTCTTGGTGGCTGGGAAGTGCCCCAAGCCCGCCGTCAAGGAGAACTTTGATGCCTCTCAGGTGAATCCAAACTCCCCACTCTCGTTACTTCTGCTCGCCTTTTTCTCTGTTTTCCTATTTTTCTTGGGGGGGGGGGGGGGGGGGGAACAACAAAAGTAATATCTGTTCCTCCCAACTTTGTTAACAGAATAGATGATCTGCAGTTTTGAGTGTGCCACTATGTGCAGATTGCCAAACTGGTGAAAACATTTACTGAATTGTAAACAAATGCTAAATTGCATGTCTTGGTTCTGTTTTACCTAAGGTCTGATGATCGTCTCATATATATAATATAACATAGTCCACATGGAGGCCCAAATGTGACAAAAGCAACCAAAACCATAACGGTCTACAAAATCTATTTAACATAAATGTTTAATCTGATGTACACCGACGTTCCCGTTCCATACTGACTCTACAAACTCACTCTGTGTGTTCTCCCCCCTTGCAGTACCTGGGAAAGTGGTATGAGATCGAGAAGCTGCCCACCGTCTTCCAGAAGGGGCAGTGCAGCACGGCCACCTACAGCCTGAAGAGCCCCGGTGTGGTGGGAGTCCTCAACAGAGAGCTGCTGTAAGTAGCCCTCCAGGGACTAACTAGGTCCCCATGTATCACGGCCATTGGGCCAGGCTTCCAAAGTAGATGTATATACAAGTCCACAATTACTGAATGGTTTGGTACCTGGTTTCTGTTTATGAATGGTTTATTTGTCTCTTTCTCAGCGCCAACGGAACCATCAACGCCATCGTTGGATCTGCCAAGGCGAAGGACCCGTCTGAGCCAGCCAAGCTTGAGGTGTCTTTCTTCGAGAGTAAGGACATCACACACGCACGCAAACACACACACACACACACAAACATGCGCGCACACGCACGCACGCACAGGCACACATGCATGCAAAAACATACACACCAACATACACACACACACAAATTCATGTCCAGTCCCCTCTTTGTTTCGTTTACCAATCCAACATATTCTGTCTAGATTTCACAAATATGCAATATACAAAATGTTCAAATTCCAACTCATATTGTAGAAGTCAATACCAACATTTTCCCAGCATTAAAAACTCAATTAAATTGTACTCCAAGATAAGACTCTTGACGTTTGATTTTAATCTCGGCCCACCTCTCTCTCCCCAGACTCTCCCCCTGGCCCCTACTGGGTGTTGTCCACCGACTACACCGGCCACACCCTGGTGTTCGGCTGCAGCGAGTACGGTCCGGTCCACGCAGAGTTCGCCTGGATCCTGAGCAGGGAGCCCACCATGCCCGGGGAGACCCTCTTCGAGCTCCGTGACATTCTGGCCTCCGCCGGGGTCAAAGTCAACAAGCTGACCGCCACCAACCAGGACCTGGCCTTCTGCAGTGCCATGGAGCAGTAACCTCCCCCAGTAGGGATTACATACGGTCCAGACGTCTGGTGTGATCTCAGCCTGCTTGTTCTGGCTCAATCACATTGATGATTTGCTTACCCTTATCACATGTAAAGTGTTTAAATTGATTTGCTTACCCTTATCACATGTAAAGTGTTTGAATTGATTTGCTTACCCTTATCACATGTAAAGTGTTTAAATTGATTTGCTTACCCTTATCACATGTAAAGTGTTTATGTATTAGTGTTTTTGTTTATGCAAAAGAAATGCAATTAAACCTTTATAAAAACATGCTATATGTTGGCTTTGGTATTCCTTTCATTATCGTTTGTGGTTGTGTAGATAGCAGGTCTGATTGGTAGGGATGGTGGCTGGCCCCAGGGAAGATGGCTTAGATATTTGTGTTCAGGTTTTGGTTCCGTTTGAGAGATTATGTAGCTGTTGTAGAAAAAAGTATTTTATGTTATCACATAAATGGTATAGTCTTCATGACTTTTCATCAAATAATGTAATAAGCCATTGTGTAAATGTTGTCTGCATCTGGAGATAGCAGCCTTCCTGAATGGTAGCATTTTTCATTTGCAGGTTTCACTGCAACCAACCTGATACTGCAGCCACGCCTCACGACCCTCTTCCCAATCCATCCATAGTTAATTTCCTCAGGCTTTTATCCCTTTGTTTCTTTTTACCAGAGCAACTCCTTTACTTCAACTTCTTTCTTGTGTAAATGCCTTGAATGCCTTGCCATGACTACCTCCTGTTTTCCTAATTCATTGTGCATTGAAAATATTAAATGGCTCCTCCAGCAATGTCTAGTCCATACCAGTCTTTACAATGTCATAGGATGTGCAAGGTCAGTCCCTTTCACCCATTGTTTAATGACTCTTAACCAAATACTTTGCTATCAAGAGTGTCTTAGAAGTCATTATTTTCCTTCAGTTCGTGAACAGTTTAGGTGAGGATAACTGCAAGGGATCGAGAAATAACGTGGGCTGTATTTTATTAATATGTAAAGAAAAGTATACAGTCCCGAGTTACAGTGTGCAGATTAAAACTATTCTCATACAGGCTGTTGCATCAATTTGTTGAACTCTGTCTATCAAACTCCATTGGCTCAAGTACCCTGTCCTCCTACACAGTAACTTTTGGCCTTATTATAAAGAAGCTTCATTTTTGGGGGGTATTACTCTAAGATTACAATACCCATGATGAAACTCAACTCCGTGCTGCGGTAATCCAATATCAGTGCTCCTCAACGTTTGCAGACATACCAGCCATACCAACACAATCCCAACCTGACTAAACAAACCCCTTGTTTGGGTCTCCAGTGTCCATTCTCTTTTTATAACTTGAAGTTCCAGAAGAATAAAACCTTCAGGACCAGATGCAGAAACCAATGGGATTTGCAGCCATTCTGAAATTAGATTAATAGAGACATTGGTGCTGAAATTAAATGCCTATTTTGTCAAGTAAAATAATTAAAGAAAATAAATTGGACATTTGTTTTTATTTGCCTGTGTGTGTGCGTGTGTGCGTGTGTGTGATGTCCCTACTCTCAGCAGGGTTCTGGGCGGTGCCGGAGATGGCATTAAAGGGGTCCATCATCCCTGAGAGAGAACGATAATAAACATGATAAACAGACATGGGACAACATGAAAAAGTCCCTTTACAACCTATAACCACCACCACCAGCTCCACACTGGGTGACTTACTGGTTTTCTCTTTTGGAGTGGACCCCCAGTGTTTGTTTGCAGCAGCTCTCTGGTGAGGACTCGGACTACACCGGAGCTCTGGAGGCTGTATGTGACAACACTGCACTCCCCCACTAAAAGACGTCCGCAAGCTTCATGCTGCCCTTCTGGTTTTCAAGCTACTCCTCAAACAAGTAGGCAGAGTTTTGAGTCATGCTGTAAGCGTCACATGTTCCTGTTTTTTTTTAACAGTTTGGAGTAGGTTTGTTTGAACAGGAACGATAGTGGTACTATTTTATTGTTCTTTTTACCTGAAATGGTGTACAAACTGCCTGCTTGTGTCTGCCTGTGCTGAGTTTGTGTAAGGAAATCGTCCTCGTGGTTCTGTATTTCAGTAGATCCTAGTTCATCTCTATTCTACCTACTTTCATGTTTTTTTCCCTCTGACTTTAGATTGACCCTTTGCGTAAAGATTGATTCCATTTTGGATGCCATTTTCTAAAAATACCTCTGAGATTAAAGTTGATTAATAAAAAAAAAAGACAGCAGATTCTATTTGAGTGTTCAGTTGAGTGTATGTACGTCATACAGTGATGAAGCAGCATAAATCAGTAAAATAGGTTGTTTTCTGGTAGTCTAGTATAGTCACCCTGGTGGGATCAAAGTTTGCCTGCACGGTGGACTGGAGAACATCTTCCAGGCATTACGACCTGTATGCTGGCTGGCAGGATAGACAGCAGGGTCAGAGAGATCACCGGGGTGGCATTCATCTTTATTACCTGTGGGGAGAACAGACCAGACAATACGAACTAACAATATAAACTACAGTCTGCCTGACCTGCCATTCGATACACAGGGGCAGGGGATGGAATCAATGGATCCTGAGGAGGGTCAGTGATGATAACACAGTGTTGCTCAAATGTCAGCTGTGAGAGACATTTTAGTGATTTTAGTGGGAAGAAAGGAAGTAAGGGAAGGAAGAAGGAGAAGAGGAAGGAGGAAAGAGAATAGGAAGGAGTGATACAGGGGGAACTTAAAATAGAGGGAACACAGGGAGGGAAATCCTTTAGAATTATTAATAAAATAATAAATAAATAGAATAGGTTGCTGGAAAAAGTCTTGAAGTCTTCATTCTTGAAATTCATATACAAAAGTGTCCTAAGCGGCTGGAAATCCCCTTATCAAGATATAAACACATTCTCTCTCTCCCTCTCTCCCTCTCTCTCTCTCTCACGCTCTCTCTCTCTCACTCTCTCTCTCTCTCGTGGGAGAGAGAGGGAGTTGGCACCTGTTCAAATCAATATTTGTGGTTAGTGTTTAAACTCTGACCATTATCTTGGTCCATTGTCTTGGTTTGCATAATAGATAAGTGTGATATTGCTACATCTATATTTAGCTGTGCTGACTATTGAACCGTTTTTTCATTCACTTCTGAATCCAAAAGGGCACTTCTGAATACACTTTAAGTATCTGTTTATGTGTTATGCGGTTGTGGCTAAATCCCTGTCATAATTTATATGAACTGATTCATGGTTTAGTAAGGTATAGTAGTATTGAAAGTGTATATTTTATTATATTGAGAGAGAGATAGAGGAAGAAAGAGAGAGAGAGAGAAACAGAGAAAGAGAGAGAGTGAGGGGTCTAAACCCCATAGTGTATTAGATAGTGTAATATATCACAGATGGGATATGGTGGTGAGAGATGGAGCAGGCCTTACCTGTGGCAGAAGAGTGTACACCATGTCACACGGATCAGTTAGAGACTGTTTTTAATGGAGGAAATTAGTGGTGTTAAGGATTTACTTCCCCTGACTTTATTCCAGGGATTCCTGATCCTTGAGGATCCTTGACTGTACTCAAGGCCTAAATGAGATTGCCAACGGGGATAGTGCTGCACCTTACCGGATTAGGCTTTGTCACAGTGGCCACTGGGGCGTGAGTCGCCACAATGCTGCCAGTTTGTCCGGACAACAGATTGGTGCTGTAATTACAAGATGGTCGTTGACCACGTCCAAACCCGGTTTTAACCTTTTTTGAGGTTAAAACCTTCGCCTCACTGTGACTCCTGTAATGCTTGCTGCACACAAGCTGAAGAAATCCCTGCTAAAAGGCTTACACCTAGCAGATTCTTAAATTAGCGGTTTACACCTACTACTAATACTCTGGTCCCCTAATTCCTAAGCCATTTTTTGGTGATTCCTACCTATTTTTCCGAAAAGAGATGATCCGAATGTCTGGGGCAAATATGTTGTCTGGAAGGGAAAAACAGACAGACATATAGACAGACAGACAGGTATACATGTCATTTAGGCGGGTAGGCAGAGGGATAGACAGGCACAGATACAGGTAGACAGACAGACAGACAGACAGACAGTCTGTAGACATAAACATATGTGTATGGGTATATGTACATTTTCACACACACACACACACACACACACACACACACACACACACACACACACACACACACACACACACACACACACATACACATACACATACATGTGTGTGAATAGGCATGGGTACATGTAGGTGCATGTATGTGTGTGTGCGTGTGTGTCTGTGTGTCTGTGTGTGTTTGTGTGTGTGTGTATGTGTGTGTGTGTGTGTGTGTGTACGTGTCTGCGTGCATATTCTGTACCTATCTGTGTGGGTATGTGTGAACTTATCCTAGCTTGCCGCCTGTACGTGTGTGTATGTAAGATAAGCACACAGCAATGTAATGACACCTGAGCCTGCTTAGCCCACACCTGAGGAATCAGAGGAGGGCTCACTAAACCCCTACCACCAAGTCTGCTGTTTAGCCAACATGAACCCAACATGAACGACTATGTCCACCTAGCTGATACCCTGAATTTACTCTTATACCCCCCCCCCACCCCCCTTTACTACAAAGGAGGGTTTCTCCCTGTGGGTATACACCGGGTACTTTGAAAGATTGCAGGGGGTACTTTGGAGAAAACAATTGTTATGTTTTAATATTGGTTCTGAACAATCAATAATACCACTTTAATTGAATCTCAATGCCTCCATAACAAAATGTAGTACAAGCCAATGTTTTTCACAAAACTGTAAGTATTTATTTTAAGCAATCAATGCTCATGTTTACACCAAATAAGATTTACATACAGATTATTTATTAGCATTTTCTCCCATCCCCAAAAGGTGTTGTGGCGATAAAAGAGGTACTTGCTTGAACAAATATCTTGGAGGGGGTAGATTATTTAAAAATAATTGAGAACCACTGCTATAAAGCATCATGGAAGGAAGTGCAGAGCCAGGCTGTGGGTGTGTAGTGAGCACAAACTGTCAGATATGGTGTTCTGAGAAGGATCTGGCCAACACATTCATAGGCTGATCTCCCCACCCCACCCCATGTTTGGGTCATGTCCCAAAGCTTACCCCCAGGGGTACAGGACCTCTGACACCCAATCTGGACAGCTGGAGGAAAACCAAAACAAAGGCTAACTCCATCCCCCTCCCCTCCCATTCTTCTTCTTCTTTGTGAGCAGCATGTGGCCGCAAAAATTATACGGCTCTAGCAGGTGGACTGTGGGTGCGTCCGTGTGCATGTGTGTGTGTGTGAGTGTGTGTGTGCTAGAACAACACAGAGGGCGGATGGATGGACGACGACCATTTTGCCCCATCGGAAAAGGAAGCTAAGCGTTTAGGTGTCTTAACCGCAGCCTAAAGTGCTAACAAGGGATTAGTGAGGTAAATGTTAAAAGAGGTTTAGCAGCTCCATGCTTAGGGGGGCCAGCAGCTCCAGTAATTACACATGAGTGGCGAGGTGCAGAGCTGAGCAGTTGGCCGGCAGATCACATGTGATGTCAGTGCAGGGACGGCTTACCGCAGGAGATAAGGCCAGCTAATGGAGATGAAATAAATCTGTATTTAAAAAGTATTTTTTTAGTTAAGGCAGTTAGCTGGCACCGGAGAACGGTGAGGGCCACTTGGGTTGTTGTTAGCAGGCAAGGCCCCAATCAGTTGGTGAAGTGAGCGAGTGAAGTATAGGACGTTTTAACTTCCTGGAGAGAAACCTGTGCTACGAGTGGGGCCGAGAAAACAAGCACCTGATTCCTGAGCATTTTGTTGTTGCTTTCTATAACTTTGTGGGGTTTTTTGTTACCTGCAGCGAGACTGTCCACATTTGTGCTGCTCCTAACTGGTGTGAACTTGAGGTGAGTCAACTAAATATTTTTCTCTGAGTGTTTCTCCTTCTGTTCTTCTCACATTTTTCTCATTTCCTGTGCTGTGATTGGTTAGTTAGTTTAGTTTGCATTTACATTCTTTGCACTGTGAATGCCAATTCAAACAATGTTTTCTTGAGCGTGATTTTACATATCTTTCAAAATAGATAGTAAATTGTCTAACATGATGCTATTTTGTAATTTGCCATGGAAAATGTTCAACCTTGACATATTTTATCTAAAGATAATTATTTATCAACACAGACAAATCGTATCCATGAATGTAAACGATCTAATCTGTATTCAAGCTGAGTTCAACAGTTATCCTCAGTTACTTCGCGATAACGACAAAAGGCAAAAGGCATTTGTATAAATATATTTAAGCAAGTGATAAATCTTTGCACCAATTAAATAACCATAAGACACTTAAAAATGTATCAAAGAATTTACCTACATTGAAAATAGAATTGCAGTTTAATAATGACACTATTAGTAGTATTCTCTCCCAACTGCTTGAAAAACATTCTGAAAATTGTGTGACATTGTCCAAACTGTAAGAATAGTTGATGTAAGGAATAAACCAGGAAAATAATGTACGATGAGGGTGGTTATGCGGCCTAGGCAAAGCTGAGGTTGCTTACCAACACTGAAGTGTCCCGTTATTGAAAAAGAATGCACATACTTGGAACGTTATTGATCAGAATCAGTGTATGTATGTGTGTGTGTGTGTGTGTGTGTGTGTGTGTGTGTGTGTGTGTGTGTGTGTGTGTGTGTGTGTGTGTGCATGCACACATGCCTGCGTATATCTGCGTGTCTGTATGTCTTGCAGGGGATTAGGACGACTAGACATGCCTCTGTCTTGTCTGATATGACCTCCTCAGGGCTTCGTGTAAATCGTCAGCAATTTTTCCCTTCAATTCATTCTCATAATGAGATTAGCCTGGCAACTGCAAATAATCCAACTGCCCAATCACAAGACAGTTGGTCACTGTGGCGCAGCCTTCGTATTGGACAAATGTGATATTGATGCTTAAGACCATGGCCAGTTTATACTTGAACACACTACAATCATTTCAAATGTTAATTGTAAATACTGTGATTGTGGTGATGTTAAACAAAATAACTTAAAAAACTCGCAATGATACCAAAAACTGAAGATGAAGATGTGCTTAGTCCTTAAATGAATGAGAAAATCACATATAAATGTCTTTCTCAGGACTACATGTTATCATGTGTTATGGAACCCTACACCAACAGTTTGTCATGACATAAAATAAGAGGTTAAGTAACCACTCAGAAACTTACCAAGATTTGAACATTCAAAAGAAATTTCTCTCTCTTTCTCACTCTTTCCCGCTTAATTTGCTGATGCTAGCTAATACGTTAGTGTGTGTGTGTGTGGGGGGGGGGGGGGGGGGGGGGGGTAGAGAGAGAGGGGGAGAGGGAGAGAGAAAGAGAGACATAACAACACAGCAAGACGTAAACCGATTGCGTGGCCAGATTTATCCCCAAGGTGTTTTGAGGGCATCTCTGGGTCTGATGGGGGCTAATAAGCTTAACACTTCGGGTGTATTGTCCACCATGCTTACAGGCCAGGTTTGCTGAGGGTAAAACGCTAAACATGTGGATTACCTCCAACACATCCCTTTAAAGTGCTGTATAGCCAGGACTTAGCTAATAGGATCCTGGGGTGCGGCAGGGTGGGGGGCTTGCTGGCCAGTCCATGGGCAACAGATGTACGGGGCAGACTGCTGCTGGGCTAACTGGGGGATTACAGCCCCGAGATTATACTGTTTTCTGGGGAGGATTTCAAAGAGGGCCATGGGGGTAAATTCTTCCAAGTGCGTGTGTGGATAACACCGTTATGCCAACTTTGTATTACTTTACATAAACAAGGCCACGGCTTTGATATGCAGTATTTCCCACTACAGTATTGATGCATACATCATGATATGAATAAAGAGCTCTATTGAAATATGTGCCATTTGCGTTTTGTGCCCCCCTGATTCTCCTCTCAGGAAGCCAGACACTCAGTGGCCTGGGATTAGGTAGAGCTGCATTATTGGGCTGTCGTTTACAGTATCATATTGGCTAATGGGATTTCCGCAGTGTGGAGAGCTAATTGGAGGTGTCTAAGAAGATTGTGCGGGTGTACACAAGCTGCTGGCTCAGCCAAGAACAATGAGGTGTGTGTGTGGGTGCGTGTGTGTGTGTGTGTGTGTGTGTGTGTGTGTGTGTGTGTGTGTGTGTGTGTGTGTGTGTGTGTGTGTGTGTGTGTGTGTGTGTGTGTGTGTGTGTGCGTGTGTGTGTACGGGCCTGGGTTTGTTTCTTTGTTTGTGCCAACAGCTTTGTGAAACAAAGTGACACGATTCCCCAAGCTTACCAAGCTGTTTTATTCGCAAGGAAACTATTTGATTGTTGCTTATTTGCTGTAAACAGTTTCATAAAATAAATAAGCAGAATACATGACACAATTCAAAAATCGATAAAGCGGAAGGTTCTTTGCCTGAAGATTCTTTTTAAATTTAGATATGAATGTGTGCTATCTGCTTGACGATTAAAGTCACCTGTTTGGTTTTGCAGTAGGACTTTACTCAGTTGGATTCAATCGTATTCGTCGAAAATGAATAGGCTACATTCGAATTGCTCTCTCATGCATACATGGGCCTCCAGCAATTTAATGTTTTAATCTCTGCTGCACCCTAGTGTTAGTAATAGGAACTCAAAGGGGGGAAAACCCCACACATAGTTACTGTAGGCTGATAGAAACGTTGAATAGCAAAGCACTCATCTTCTTCTTTCAGTTGACCGGACTCAAGGGCTGCAGTAGGCCTAAAGCATAAGAGACCTACGAGTTGCAAATAATTGTGTCAACATCTGGTCAAACAGGATGCCGCTCCATCAATATTTTATATGTTTGTGTCTCCTCTTCACCTCCCCAGGCTTCGACCACCGTGAGATCGGCGGGGGTGTCATGACACCGCGGGAGCAGCTGAGAAAGATGACGGCGCTTGGTGAGCAGGGGGCGCTGGATGAGAAGCACTGGTACCGTCTGGTTAACGGCATGTCCGCCGGAGGTGAGACAATTAAACGACAGCTATTGAACACAGAGCGGATTTTCATTTGAACTATAGGTGAAACGCTAAATCAAGTTTCCCCTGACACATGCCACCTTACAAATGCTTACAAATGTGGCTTTAGACAACTTCGATTCAAGAATAAAAGGCTGTTAAGTCAACATGAGTTTGTGCAAACCTTTTAATACAATACAATAAAGCCAAACAAATTTGGCTTAAAGGCTGTTTATAAAGTGAGCCACACATGCTTTGCTTTCAGGCCACGTTTCACACTCCAGAGTCAGAAAACATCAGAGATTTTCATATACCTGCTGGCTTTGGCTTTTCTGAGGCTGTACTGCACTGTAGCTATAGTTGCCTTCTCGCTGAACTATAGCATGGGGGGGATCTCTGCTTGTTCTCCAGAGCTGAGGCAGAGGCAGGAGATGATCATGCGGAACCAGATGGCCATGGCTCCACAGATCCTCAGCCAGGGGCAGCAGAGACTGCACGGGGTCCCAACACAGTTTGAACCCCGGTTCATGGAGAGGTCAGTTCCGTCAAATACTGCAAGAATTCACCAATGCTGTGCACGTAACATTGGTGGTTTACAAGTGGCGACTTCAGTGCATACAATGAAGGCTTGTCACCTCTCTTGGTAACTTCTGCGACTTCTTGTAATCTCAGCCACAAATTCCATCCGTTCAAGCAGCGCTCGAACATCGTTCAGTCAGCGTTGATTTTGAAAAGACTGAAGTAGAATATAGAATAAAGTAACCACCAGAACATTGTCACTGGCCTCCCTGCTGCTTTCTACTGTTTACTAACCCTACTAACCCTGTTTCCGGCACGTTTGTGATGTTGAATGTGACAAAACGGAAAGGCAAACTCGTCTACTGGCAGTGGGAAAGGAGTCAATTGCCTAATTGTAGCGGGTTGACCCACGTTTAAAAAACCTGCATATACAGGCTAATTTTGGTGTAAAAAGGGTATTATTCACTCTTGTCTTTGATTGACAACGCTCATGTCTCTCTATCTCTGCAGGGAGATGGTCCCCCCCACAGAGATGGTATCTTCTGAAGCCAGACAAATGCACATGGGAAACCACCTTGGTCCGCCACTCATGCCACATGCCAACGTTCTTCCTGGAAGAAACTTCTCAGGAGCAGGTAATGGTGGTTGTTTAGCACACACACACACCCACACACACACTTTACCATATACAATATAGACCCTCATACATGAGAAAAATCGTTATGAAGTGTTAATAATCACCATCCATCCCCTGCCAACCCCTTGGGTTGCCTCCTCCATGTTTTGTCTGTCTCAGCAGGCTATGGCTTCTTGCCCTCAGAACCCATGGAAACAGTTGCCCGGCGACAGGAGCTCATTCATAAGCAGAACATAGCCAGGTATTGTGCAGCAACATAACTCAAAATCGTATATATAGTCAAGCCAACGGGCGCGCACAACATTCCACAACTTGACTTGAGTCCAAGTGAAATCCAAGTGACTGTAAATCCAAGTTAAGTTCGACAAATTCCATGAAACCTCCCTTGTGGTGAAGTATGAATAGCTAATACTCACACCCTACCTCCTTGCTGCTACAACAACAGACGGCTCACGCAGTGCATGTCGTTGTCATTGCATATGTCCAGGATGGAGATGAACGCTATCTTGCACCAGAAGGAGCTGGAGAACGCACACCAGAAGGGGCTGATGGGAATGGAGAACCCTCTCATGTACCAGGCCAACGCCATGGCCTTCAGGGGACGCCAGCGCATGCCCGACGGCCACGACGTCTTCGTGGACCGGCCCACCATGGACGACCTGCACTCCAACAGCATGGTCATGTCCGCCAGTCCCTACCCACCGATTGGCACCCTGCATCGGGAGCGAGGTCGCCGGGCGGGGAGAAGACCAGCCAACCACAAGAGCACGGAGAACCACATGGCCAGCCTGAAGGGCCATGCGGAGGACAAGGGCGTGGAGCCGAGTCCCGGCGCGGCGTCCGGAGAGGAGAAGGATGCAGAGGTGAAGAGGGACATGGGCGAGGAGGCCGCCGCCCACAAGACACACCTGCCAATCAAGATGGACTCGGAGCTGACGGCGAGGAAGAACTACAAAGAAGCAGAGCAAGGCCTGCGAAAAGCCTGCGGCAACGGCCAAGATGGCTGCCCAGACGTGGCCAACAGCATCGACAAAGACATGGCAAGCCAGTGCTCGGTTTTTCAGGACAAATTCATGTTCCCTGCTGCACCTGGGAATCTCACAGGCGTACCACACATGTTCCCAGTGCCTGGTCTCATCCAACCTGGTACACATAAATAAAATCTGTTTTCATATATGCAATTGTATTATTGTACACCAAGTCAACAAGTTCATGTCAAATTGTGTTTTCAACAGGTCAGCCCAATCTCTATCTTAATGGTGAAGAGGCATCCGAAAACATGAGGAAATGGACTGTGGAGGATGTTTCTAATTTTATCCACAATATACCCACTTGCTCTGAATATGCCCAGGTTGGTTTGGTGCAGTCATTTCGTATCTTATCTTGTGGACTTCCGATATAAAACTCTTTATTGTATTGTATTAAAGCAAAGTGCTTTTACCCTGCAGGTGTTCAAGGACCACATGATTGATGGGGAGACGCTGCCCCTCCTCTCTGAAGAGCATCTCCTTGACACGTTGGGGCTCAAGCTAGGGCCCGCACTCAAGGTCCGCTCACAGGTACGGAGACATAGACTCATGGGATAGGAGACTATGTTTTTACTGTGATCTGTTCAGGGATCAAACAGTTACCAAATGCTAAAAGTGCACCTCAAGGACACAACTGTCTGTGCTGGAACACTAGTTATTACTATGACGGATCACTGATTGGCTCAAATGGGTGCAAGTTGATGTAACAAACTGTCCACTTACCTTTGATGTCGTCTCTACGGTTGAGCATTTGGTTTCAGCTTGACATCGCCAGACCAACTCGCAAATGTGTAATATTCTGGAACCTATTATTATTATTTTGGCAAACAATTTTAGCCATGTCCTCAAATTCGTCTGGCTGAAGAACCACCGACATTGAATGGTATTTAACATGGTCTTATGGTCCCTCTAATAGAACAACTCGCCCCAGCCTGCCATCATTTGCCTTCAAATGTTCTAGAACCACCACGGGGCTGACGTATACATGAAAGAGAGAGCGGTGTTCATCGATTATTGATCGAACATCGTTTCTAACAGATCCACTATCCACTCTCCCTAAGGTGTCGAGGCGCCTGGGCAGCATGTTCTACATGATGAACCTCCCGCTTCCCGCTGCCGCCACCGCCGCCATTCAGGCCGCTTCCGACAAGCCCGGCGACAGGTCATCAGAGGTTGAATCGCCTGTCGCGTGCAACAGCGAGGAGATTCTGGGAAGCCCGAGAGAAGCAGACCTCCTCAAACCGGAGCACCTCAACGAGACAGAGAACCACTCCCCTCCTTCTGCGAGCAGCGAGACAGCGTAGGAAGCCTAGGAAAGTTACATTATGAGGCCCAATTTTTTATGAGTTCTGGATGCAATGGTAGGCCTTAGGCCTGTTCACTGATTGGTTCCTGATGCTGGTGGTTGCTTTTACATACCTGTTGATAGTCGGCTTTTATCAGTTTTACTTTTCATAGACTGCACATCTTGCAATCAGGGACCACTCACAACAAACATCATTTGTCAATTTTATTTGCCATAGCGCTAAAAGTAAAATGTGTCAAATGACATGTAGGCTATTTTTAGATACCATGGGAGAAGCTTTTTATATATCCGAAATATTGGTGTTCGTTCACAAAATCGTGAATTATTGTATCATATATCCTATTCTGTCTTTAACTCTATTGAGGCTGCTATTGCTATTTTCTCAGCGTTTGTACAGCATTTGAAATTCTTCCATATTTTTTAAGTCTTTGTTTATGTTTTGGATGATGAAAACGATTTTTACTGTTTGAAGGTGAAAATCCTAATTAAATTGGTTTACGAATGTTTGCATGCAAATAAAGACTTTTTCTAGTTAGCATCCTAAGTCAGCCCCATTGTTCGTATTCTGTTATACACCCCAAGAATAACTGCATGCATGCCTTTAAATAATAAAACATTTTCAATATCATGAAAGAAGCTTGTTAATTTGCCTTGTGGAGGGGAATTAATCACCTATATTCCATAATTGGGTCTGCGACTCGGGATAGTACTCACAATGCGCATGCGCATATACGTCAGACGAAGAGCTGAGTTGGAGGATCATGGCGGAGCGCAGGAGGCATAAGAAGCGGATCCAGGTAACATCTTTCCCCTAAAGCCTCTTGCGGGCGAAGAAATCGACAATTTATAGAAACATACACGACTTTATAAACGGTCTCATGTCATATGTCGATCTCAACCAGTCCAAGTGTTTACCTTCTCAGTCGAATAGATGAGCGCACATTATAGCTAACTACGCTAGCTTGAGCTGTTTGGCCAAACTGTGTCAATGTTTTTATTTTTGAAAACTTGTTGGAAACACGTTTATGTTCTCACAAAGAGTGTTGAATACGCCCCGGCGTCAGTCGACAGTCGCCGCTACAAGTACGTTAGCAGGCAGGCAGACTGTCCAAACACAAGTCAAGTGCATCCATTTCAACTGGTTGGAGAACGTTAGCCCGCTAATCTGCGTCAGATCCTTCCCTCTCTGCGTTACACACATTAATTACACCACAAATAAACAACTCTTCAGTAAACACTAGCTGCAGTGCCAACCACACAGAAGGCAAGACAAAGCCGCCGTCTTACAGATCTTCATTAGAGGACGCCAAACGTGTTAATATGTAAAATACGTAAATCAGAATTGTATGAAAGAGCCCATCATTATGACATACCTGCATCATAACGATGCAGGCATGTCGTTTGTAGCTGTATTTTGACCAACATTATACAATAGTTAACATGTGTTCGGTTGCACAACAGTACAGCCTCTCCTCGTCTCTCTGTCGCATGGTCCGATACAGGGGAAAGGGATAGCTGTCGTCTTCAAGCAATTCATATTTGCTATACATTTACATTTTGATAGGGTTGGTTTTCTTGTTTACTTTTGTGGATGCTGTTATTTTTACATGTTTGTGTGCTGCGTTACACTAAAATTATCCACATTTAGATATGTTGTGTTTTGTCTTAATACATTTATTTCACGGTGCAGCAGTTTCAATAAACTGTTGTAAATAGTTTATCCTGTGTAATACTAGCCAACTAGCTTTGCATTCTGGGGAAATGGCCAAGTGCTGGCAAGCTGAGCTCGCTTTGTGGGCCCCCAGAGAGGGCTGTGTGTGTTGGTGTGTGGCTGGTCTTTGACATAAGGGATTCGATTCAAGATGATATCTGTGCGTTCTGTCCAGGTAGAATATATAGATGAAGACACAGGGCCCTCCAGCTTTTTTTTCTCTTTCTCTTTCCCTTTCCTTTTCCCTTTCCCTCACATTGCCTGTGTGTTGACATGCAGAGCACCACTTCAGGTTGGCAGGCGGATGCTGATCTTGGTACATCCACAGAGAGAACCCCACATCCCTGCATTTGCCCTGATCAGCAGCTGTCTGTTAGCACCTGCTTGTGAACTCTCGAATGCAGGCTCTAAGTACAGAGACAGTTCAGCTAAACTGACAGAGCACCATTTTTTCCTTTCCCATGTGAGCAAAATTAAGATGTGTGACTCGTCTCAAATCGTATGGATTACTGTGTCTCTAATGACCATAGGGTTTCTCATTTAAAGTGGCTTATGAGTGACATTTTCTCACTTAAATACAAACTCACGAGATTCTAGTTTATTTCCAAGAGGATAGAGGTGATCTTCGATAGAATTGGTTGATAATTGTATAAAACCGTATCAATACAGTGAAGTCCCTATTCTCTGTCCCTCCCTAACATTTCTTGGGTATCTGTAGCTCGAATTGTATAGCATTAAGGATAAAAGAGGATAATAGCCTCCAAATTATATATGTTATGCAGTCGAAAGTGGATATGTGAATGGACACTGTTGTTTTGTGTGTGTGCTCCTGCAGGAGGTGAGTGAGCCCACCAAGGAGGAGAAGGCAGTGGCTAAGTACCTCCGGTTCAACTGCCCCACCAAGTCTACCAGCATGATGGGCCATCGGGTGGACTACTTTGTCGGTCAGTTCTCTCTCTCGCTATCTCTTCATCTCTCTCCAAGTCTCTCTCCTTCTCACTTTTTCATCATCTTCCAATCACCATCGCTACTCGCTACCTCGTGTGTAGACAGATGAACCATGATGCACCATGAGGATATACTGATGCTGAGCCTGGTATTGGATTGCAGTCTGATACCATGCTACATCAGTGTATTGGGAAAAGGCCCCACTATAAATATTTTACATCCAACCATATACATGGTGTGATAATGGCAGTAGTCTGTGCAATCAGGAGGAGTGACCAGAAAATTATGTTTCAAACGTACAATCTGATGTTACAGCCCCCACTGGACTGCCACAATTTGTTAGGCTGCTGTTGTGGGAGTGTTCTCAAAACTAGGAAATTAAATTAAAAATTAGTCCACTACTAGTTACTGAATTTGGCCGTGAGCAATCCCATGATCTTTTACACAGCGTTCTGGTCACATCCAATACAAAGTCAATGGGGCACGATGCCCTGTGGGGCCGTACTGTGAGTCCACACTGGTCAGTGGCAGTATCAGACGATGGTAGACATGTAGTCATCGGCAGCTAAAAGGTGTATCTTATTCTGCTAAGCCTAGTGGGGGAAGAGCAGAAGAGGTGTCACAGATGAATTGACACAGATTAACTGCCACAGATCTATGTAGGACAAAACCTAAGGTGAACAGTTGAAGAGGAGGATGACTGCATTTAAAGTGCTGCTCCGCTTTGTTTGGATTTTTAGGGCAAACCTTTGTTTTGGGTGGTCAGTGTCCATTTTATGGTCGACTTGTGTGATTAAAGATTGTCTTTTACCTCATCTCCCATGGCTGTGACACATATCAACAGCTTCTGGGTCTGCTGTTTGTTTTAGTCTTGTCCACGTAATAGCTGGTAACAGATCATTTGTCTGGAAATGCTCTCCTTTAAAAAGCATAGCACTCTATATGTTCACCTGTATGAAGGGTCAGCTACATTGTGTTAGTTTATGTAAAACGTACATGAGTGCAACATGCTAAAGAGCAAATGTCATGGCTCCGAATTCCGTTTTTGGAGTGATTAAGGCATTCATTTCTATTTGCTTATTTCAAGTAAAGACTACCTTTACTTGAAAGTAATATTATAAAAATATTTCTGAAGCCCAAGCCGAAAGATGTTGAAACCAATGGCAATTTTCCAGTACTCTGATAGTACCTGATATTTATTTTATTTTACTATCGAGATGCATATTTGAATGCGTCCTTTGTTCACTAATCCTGTGTCTTATCTGTATTATTACAACAACATGCTCCTATGCTCCCTCTGTCCTGCAGCCTCCAAGGCTGTGGACTGTCTGTTGGACTCAAAGTGGGCCAAGGCAAAGAAGGGAGATGAGGCCCTGTTCACCACCCGGGAGTCCGTGGTGGACTACTGCAACCGGTAGGCTGTAGATAGACCTCACTTACACGCAGCCAGTCTCTATATAGCCTGTTTGGTTTAATTTCCGACGCAATAACTGGAGAGATATTACGTGTTGATGTGCCAAGCATGAATGTTGTCTTTATGTTTGGATCTGTATTACAGAGATTTTGTTTAAGATCTCTTTAAGAGATACGTTGTTAGATTGAATTTGTTCATATTAGACTCGTAGTAAACATTTTAAAAGTATGTTGTCTTTGGCCAGCTGTACTGGTGCTTCAGTGCCAAAACATACCAAAACAAACAAAAGGCAATCTAACTGGCACACTGTCATTAGATTTATAGAAGGAAGCCTGTTCCTTTGTTGGAACAGGTCTGTTGTTGTTTGATCACCTGTCTGGGTGAACACATGACCTTGAGACAACAGAGTTATCGGGGGGGGGCTGGGGGGGGGGGGGGTTGTTTTAGCCACACACCCGTGGCTGGAACCACTCTCTAGTAATTCTCCGTTTTAAAACACTCAAAGCAGTAAAAAAATTTGTTCTACTCGTTGAACAATCATCATGTCTGCACTATGCTATAATTGATATTCTACTGTGTTGCCAACTCTTCTCAAAACAACCCAGTGGTTGTCATCATGGTTAATGCCAACAGGTTTAATGAGTGTGTCCTAGCAGTGTACATCAGTGATCGGATTTGACTGCATGCAAAATGCAGCCAAAACTCAAAGCCCCTCCAGTCTTCCATAGTGTGATTAGTGGCAAAATACTTGTTTTGCTTAGTGCTTCAAAACACATGTTTATTGGTCTAATGGTTGTTGTTTTTTAGACTGCTAAAGAAGCAGTTCTTCCATCGCGCTCTCAAAGTGATGAAGAAGAAGCCGGAAAAGGAGACAAAGAAGGAGAAGGAAAAGGAGAAAGAAAAAGAGAAGGAGAAGACCAAGGGTGACAGCAGCAAGGAGGAGGAGAAAAAGGGGAAAAAAGACAAAGAGAAGAAGAAAGACTCTGAGGAGGCTAAGAAAGAGAAGGGTGTACGTACACACTCACTGCCATTTTGATTCTAGATTCTTAACACTATATTGTTGCCTTGCTGCCTCTCGTACAATAACACACTGCACACCACAAAGGTTCAGGAGGAATGATTAAAAAAATACACTTGTATTTCAAATAGTTATATCGGTCAGTTAGTGAAATCATAAGATGATTCCACCAGATCATTTGTCAACATGTCCCCTAGCGATGGGCCTAATGAAGTTTCCATTTAGTCATCCAGTCGCATGGGCCATCACTGATAGACAATTGAAAGTTCAACACTGAATGCATTGTATCTGTATATGAAGTGTAATGGTGCAGGGTTGTTTTTGCTCTGCAGGACGACAGCCCCGGATCCCCCAAGAAGAAGAAAGATGTGAAGAAGAAGTTCAAACTGGAGCCCCACGAGGACCAGCTCTTCCTGGACGGAAACGAGGTAGAGAGACACAGAGAGAGACAAGGAGAGAGAGAGAGATGGCCACATGTAGGCATTTAAAGCAAGTGGTCAACACACGATGAACTTTCAGTGTTGGCGCTGCCTATGTTTTCGTAGGGAGTTGAGCGTTGAAGCTCAACCTAGCATTGACTACCCTGGGCGTAGCGGACAGCTCGGGTTTCCACATTGACACTGCGCTCAAGGTTCAAACTATATCAACTTTGAACCCGGTGGAAGCTGACCTTGAAGCGTCCAATAGGATTAAAGTTATCTTTGACGTTCTTAAACCAACAGAATCTAAATGCCAATGGCGGGCTTCGTTGCTAAACATAACTACGTGAGTATTTCCTACCTAAATATATATGTGGGAGTGCTGAACGCCTGTTAGTTGGCTGTATTCCCTGCGCCAAACCTCGCTTTTGACGCTCATCACGTGTTGACCACTTAAGAATGGACACCGACAATTTTGTCACTATAAAGAAGACCACAAAGACATGAGAATACCACCAGTCCATCGGAACAGCGGTGAATAATTCATCTTGAAACTTTCTTCCACTCCGCAGGTGTTTGTTTGGATTTACGACCCGGTGCACTTCAAAACCTTTGCTATGGGACTCATCCTTGGTGAGTCTGTTGCAGATGAGCGTGATCTTGAACGTCTCTGTGACCTCTCTCCTCTGGGTCCTTAACACCGTGTGTGTGTGTGTGTGTGTGTGTGTGTGTGTGTGTGTGTGTGTGTGTGTGTGTGTGTGTGTGTGTGTGTGTGTGTGTGTGTGTGTGTGTGTGTGTGTGTGTGTGTGTGTGTGTGTGTGTGTGTGTGTGTGTTTCTAGTCATCGCGGTGATCGCAGCCACGCTGTTCCCTCTGTGGCCGGCTGAGATGCGCGTGGGCGTGTACTATCTGAGCGTGGCGGCGGGCTGCTTCGTGGCTAGCATTCTGCTGCTGGCCGTCGGTGAGTACCGCTTTGTTACAACTTTCTAAACGTTATTGTTCGTTTGCAGGCATACAGCATATCAATAAAAACGACAATAAAGACACGGTAGACCCAGACGATATTGTGAACTGTTGAAACATCAAAGGCAGGGTGTTAAAGCTAAGCTATGTTATACTGTATATATGTTTGTATGTTTGTGTGTATATATATTATACTCATACTCATAGCACACCTCGTCCCTTGCAATTGCTTTTTGGTAAAAAAATACAACTGCAAATTGGAAAAACATATAAAAGGCTTCCTACTTATATAATTTCCTAGTATAAAGGTATACAGAAAGAGCTTGTTTTTGCATTATAAAATGCAAATTTGCACTTGCGTGCTAATGATTTATATGCAGAGGATAACAACAATGTAGACTACTCATTTATGTTAATTTGTATTATGATTTATTATTATTTGTAATATGTATAATTATTTGGATGATGAATTAGGATAATTTATGATTATTTGTATTGTGATGCATGATTATTTGTATCAGGAATTTTGATCATTTATGATTGTTATTCAGATTGTGATGTATGGTTATTTGTACTATGAATAATGATTACTTGTGATGTATTATTTGTATTCGTAGCGCGCTGCATCCTCTTCCTGTTCATCTGGTTGGTGACGGGCGGGCGCCACCACTTCTGGTTCCTGCCCAACCTGACGGCCGACGTGGGCTTCATCGACTCCTTCCGGCCGCTCTACACACACGAGTACAAGGGCCCGCGCTCCAAGAAGGGCTCAGACAAGACAGATGCGGACGCAGACGCTGACGCCGATGCAGACGTCGGCGTCACAGACGCTAGCGCCCCCGTGACCTCCACCGCCACCAGCACCTCCACCACCACCGCCAAGACACACAAGTCAGACAGCGACGAGAAGGACGGCGAGGAGGAGGAGGAGGAGGAGGAAGAAGAGGAGGAGGAGGATGAGATGGTGAAGCCGGAGTGTCCGGAAGAGTCGGGAGAGGGGGAGGAAGATGATGCTGAGGAGGAGGTCGGGGACAAGGGGGCAGGCAGATCGGGAGCAGCAGCAGCGCCAGCGCCAGCGGAGCGCCACTCAGACACGGAGAGCGAGAGGCGCGAGGAGGACGGCTCGCAGCACAGCAACGGCAACGACTTTGAGATGATCACCAGGGAGGAGCTGGAGCAGCACACGGAGGAGGACGACGACGACGAAGAGGAGGAGGAGAAAAAAGAGGCAGAGGAGCGAGGAGGCGAGGAGACTAAGTCTCCTGGCTGTTGAAACTATAAACGTTTTCCTTCATCTCCAGCCCTCTCTTTTCCTCTTTGTCTGTCTCTTTCCCTTCCTTCGTGGCGGTACTCCCAGGACCGTCCTGCCCCCCGCTGACCACAATCTCTCTCTCTCTCTCTCTGTCTCTGTGTACCTTTTAGACCACCTTCTTCCACTACACATGCGACCATACAGACCAGGTGTGAGCGGGGGTGGGGGGTGAGGACCACCATGGTGTTAAGGAGAAGCGATGATGACAATGGGGGAAAGAAATAACGAAAGAAAACAAGACGAATAAAACCCACTTAACGGGAGCCTTGTGGTGGAAACCCAAATCTTCCCCATCTTCTGCCTCCTGAAGCGGGGGGAAACTGCCATGTTTTTGTTGCCTGAGGAATGAACCTGTCTCACTTATCACTCCCCTACTACCCCCTCCCCCACCCACCGCCCAAAGGCCACTTCCTGTCTACCCACGGCACATCACTTTAACTGTAAATGTTCCCGCCTCGCTTTGGTTCACGTGTGTTCACAGCCGCTTGTATTTTAACCATGTCGTCCACATCCTTATTTATGGTGACACGCTGTTTTGCTTTCCCTTTGCAAAACAAGTTTTTCTCTGTAACACACTAAGGGCCATAGTGTGTTGCTAAATGCTATCCTGCGCTTAAAACCATATGTTTAATTAACCATTACTTAATTTGTCATCTCTCCCATCTCCTCTTCTAGACGCTGTGTCATGTATGGCGTAGGCCACAATGGGGGGGTGGGGCACTTCCTGTTTGTCAGTCCCAGTATTCCTCAGGCAACACTTGAGCCGAGAGCGGACCAGTAGACATGTCCGCATTGACTAATCTGAACCGGACCAAATCACCCTGCTTTCCCCTCCACCCCACCCCCACCCTGTACCGAGATCCAATCCGATTGAGAGGCCCGCAATCACACGTCTCTTTGTAGGTACTTGACGTGATCGGTGAGACATAACGGGGTCTTTTTGAACGGCTGGCGAGGATCATAGTGCACTTCACCGTATTACAGTCCAACATGTAGTTTATGTTTGATGCGGTGATGCAGCTCCATTTCTTTCTCTTTTTCAACTGCAGATGAGACGCGATTTCAATTTCTTTCTTTTTATTGTCAGTTAATTGTCAGGTCTGTCAATATTCCGATTTACAACGGGGGGAAAAAACAAGAATTATGCTGTCAAAATCGAGTGCCAAATGAACATAGTACACCTTGGTATAATGTTATTATGCATGTTAAGCTCATAGGGTGGGATGTGTGCCAGTAAAAGGATGTATTTGGAAACATTTTTGACTCAACCAGTCCATGAGTCCAGTATCCTCTTTCTAGCACAAGCACTGCTGGAGCAGGGCTGGAGGAGGTGTGGCTTTCCTTTCATGGCTTTCTATTCAGCCACGCTGGCTGTAGTCTCAACTTGCCACCAACAACCTGAAACGACAACGTCATCCATTTGGGAACCAATGAGGCTCCCAGTGGTGTTTAGGAGGCAGGGCCAGGCCTGTGGACCCAGGGTCTGCCACCACTTCCTGCGCTTACATCATCTTCTGGCTAGAATTGCTCTATTTGTTTTTTTTATACTCACAGTGAGGATAAAAAAAATAATATATATATATATAAAAATAAAAGAAATGTATCATTTATAAATGGATTTTATTGACATCAGAGATATATATACCTGCATACAGTTAAGACGTGGTGAAACAGCTTGTTCATTTTCAACCTTGTAATATCGTCAGGAATTGGTTTTGTTTTCTTGCTTTTGATGTATTTGAGTTCCTCCCCGATAGCAAGCTAATTGGCAAACGGATCCTTAAAAGGGGCTTAAATGTGGAATTGTCGTCACTGTTTTTCTGATGCTGTAACGTTGAATGTCACTAAACATTAATGTAAGTGGTATCAGAGTCGTCGCGTCGTTTGATACTGTACAGCAATGCTACACGTGCCTCCCTCGCAGAACAAGTCAATCATTAACGGCAGATTGGGAAACCAGTGGCTTACATAACGTTGACCAACATCTGCAGCTTCCCCCTGACAATGTTGCATAACGTGGCGAGTGCTTATGAAAAACCTGCGTGTCTAGAATCCTTTAGAATAGAAACTCCAGACTTGTGATCATTTGAATGTCCAGAAAGTGAAATCAACCCCTACTTGCTTGACTGTCATTTTGTTTGTTTCCTCCCTCACTTTGAAAGAACACTTTGTAGAACGTCCACAGCCTCACTTTTCCTCAAAGCTCCCGGGAACCTTTTTCAAGCCGCTCTGCTATTCACTTATTCTTTACGGTCTTAACTTTGTTTTGTTTTTGTTCTCGTTTACTTTTTGTCTCTTCTTTGTGTCACGGTCTTCTTGAAGAACCGTGCCAGTAGTAGCAGCACTCTGATGGTGTCAGAGCACTCCATAGACACACAAGCTAATCTGTCCCTGAGTGTCGCAGTGTCAGTCTGTTGTGTGTTGTATTACTCTATTCTGCTGCTGCTTCGCATCGTGTCGCTTTCTGAACATGTACAGACCCTTCCTGTTGGATCTCTGGTCAGGAAAACAAAGTTTCTCACCCACGTAGTGGTTTTGGATCGACGTCATTTCCCCAAGACTCTCATGCAATATTATGAGTATAATTTAATTGGATGTCTTGAAATATATCTATATCTTATCATTGCAATAAAAATCTAGAAAGCAGCAGTGTCTTCTGATCATTGGCTGTTGTAGTGACAGATGGAGATATTTTGAGTTGTTGATTTAGATTATATTATGCTGATATCACTTCGAAAAAGAAAAATGACATAATATCAAACTTTTTCTTAGCTCTATCTATTCCCCTCATAGTAATACTCATAGCACTCAGCAGTCAGTCTCAATGTTTATTTATTAACCTTTATTTACCAAGCGAAAGATCTGACATTAAAAATCTGTTTTTATGAACTTTATGTAAAGTAAAAGAAAAATACTGCGTTGGCAGGTAGTCCCCATTGTAGCTGCTGCACTCTGACCGCTGCCTCTACATTGGAGAACCCTGCCTCAGTGAGGGCCTAAACCAATTAAGTGATATTTGCATAATTGTAAAGGTGTGGTGTTTGTTAAACCTTAATCAAAGGTCTCCGTTCCTCCCTGTGATCTTCTAGCCTGGCAGTGATCTTCACCTCCCTCCAAGAAAACTGGATTTCTATTGACAAGAGAAATGTAAAATACATTATTTTATAGGAAACCATTTTTATACAATGGAAGAGTTGGAACAGGGAATGGGGGCCTGAATCCTAAACTCCTCTCTAATACCTAAACTTAAAGATGCTGTAGGTAAGATATAACTTTGACTGCCTGCCTCTATGAGCCAATTTAGATTTCATAATGCTCCCCACTAATTGCTGACCAATCAGGGCATCTCCTGCCTAATTAGTTCGGGGAAAGTTGCCTGTCAATCAATTGCAGTGAAGCAAGTCTTGAATCTTACCTGCATCAGCCTTAGCCATAACTAACCTTGTACCTAAACAACACACTCCAAACCCTAAACCTTACTATTTCAAACTTTATAATTACAATTAACCATTCTTAATCTTATACAAAAACAACTGTTCGGATATACTCTCAGAATGAAGAGGTTCCTCTATTTTTGAAGAGATATTGATAAATACATGACCTGGACTAAAACAGGTTAATCAGTTTATGATATATTTCAATGCAATTAAACAATTCCCAAGATACACCCATCAAAAAAATGACTATCAATTTTATGTAATTATTTTCTTTATATTTTATTCAGTGTCTGAACCTGCATCTAAACTTTTATTCATCCCTTATATTATTGGATAAAGGTTAGTAATAGTAAAGATGTAACAGTGGACACATTTGTAGGTTAAAAACTATATTGGGTTGAGGTGCATGTGAGAAGTCATGCAATGTTGTCTTTGGTATGTATTGGTAGCTTTGATGAAGTCCCACATGAGGTTTTGTGGCCCCAATGTTTACAATAAATAGACATATTTTACAAAATAAACCAACACTTAAAACAATAATCCATCCCTTTTATCATACTGGTTTCTAGATCCCGGCAGCCAACTTAATGTAAGCCACACTTTATTTTTAAAAGGGGCAGTACAACCCGAGTCCTTTTCAACGGATGTGGAGCTGAAAGTCCACAGGATTAAACAACGAAAGCCAGTGTTGCCATCCCCGTTCTTTGCAAATGTGCTATATCAGAGTGCTCCATAAACCCCGGCTGCTGACTAAACAGCCGCCTAGTGAGATATTCAGGCCGGCTTGTTTTCTGACTAAACTAAATGTAAGGTCTAGAAATCCATTCAGTGTTTTCTGCTTCCATTGGTTCTAAACACACCAACATCGGAGAGTTAAAAAATGCTTATCCCATAGTGAGATATCTATAAAGGTTTCGATTATGTACTATACTATACATAGTCTATACAATCTATACAACTATACAATCTGTATTCCTGTTGAATACATTGTGAATTAAATATAATTTTATTTACATAACATTTGTAGTGACTTAATTACAAATGCTTAACAAGTTACAGCAATATATGTTCTATAATCCAAACTAATGGTTAAAACATGACAGAAATGTCATGTGGCCCCCAATGAAAAATGATTGCCCACCCCTGCCCTAACCCCTCCTCGTTAAATTCCAAGCCAGAGCCGAGTACACGCAGAGCCCTCTCAGTTCTCCGTGTCCGAGGAGTCAGAGGGTTGGGCCAGGCCGGCCTGCCGCTTGCGGACGTTCCAGTGCAGGCACTGGGCCAGGCTCTCGAACCAGTCGTACACCAGGTCGTGGCAACAGATGGACGGCACCGGGTAGCAGGAGGCGGTGATCTTGATGCTGCAGAGGGGCAAATGTAAGTGTGTGCGTGCACGGCACACACACACACAGTACACTACATGCCTACTGAGTGTGCATTTGTGTATGTGACCGCACAGTGCACACTCACTGTTGCCTTGGAACACACTCCCCAAAGGTATATGCGCAAGACACGTCTAGTAGAACTTGTATGCACAAGTCATTTGTGCTGTGCGGGTGAAAGAGTTATGTATCGTCATACATAATAAGTTGTATATACGTTGTGCGGGCCAAGAGTTTTGTGTCCTGCGCACGCAGGTGTGTAATATGTGCCCGCATGCAAGTTGTGTGTGCAAGTGTCGAAATGATATTGTGCTAAATGGCCTCGTAGGGGGGACTGGAGAATAGAGCACTACTGACCAGTCTCCATGCTGGATCTCCTGCCTCTTCCGGCCGTCAAACGACACCCAGGCCGTGTTCCTGGCATCGGGAGAAAGGGTGATCTGTGTGTGGGGGACGGGAGTGGAGGGGGTTGCAGTTCAAGCGGTTATTCTTGGTTGTATGCATTGATTTGATAACACTTTACAATAAGTTAATTAACCATTCCTTATTAGTTAAAGCAGTAATAAGTATTATATAGCCCTAACCCTTACCCTGTTAAGTGTTATCCCGTACCCTATTAAATAATGTATTAAGAAATACCTGAGTTAACATCAACTACTAGTTTTTAATGAACTGTTTATGTACCCTTGTTGTAAAGTGTTACTGTTGATTTGAATCATTGACTCTGCAGTACCATATCTCATAATACTCATAACATACTCTGTTCATGATATATCTCATCCAGAGTTTGAGCACAGTAGTGTCCAGTCTCTCACCATGAGCTCCACGCCGGCCGGCACCACGATGGGCCTGAAGGAGAGCGAGTGTGGGCAGATGGGCGTGACCATGATGGCCGGGACATTGGGGTGGATCATGGAGGCGCCTGCCGCGGCCGCGTACGCTGTGCTGCCCGTTGGCGTGGAGACGATGACGCCTAGTGTGGCGAGACAGAGCTTTTGTTTAAAGTACAACATTACACTTTTCTTCAGTTTTCAGTTTTTTGTCCATGTGTGAATGTTAAATATTGTGTGAACAGATTTGCTACCAACTAGCCTTATTGGGAATGCTGGTGGATATAATAAATGGGACATGATGAAACTCAATAAAGCTCAAGATATCCCTCTAGTGGTCAAAGCTGGTAACAGCAGTGTAAACTATTTACTCATGGTAACCGGTAGGGTCTGTAACGAATGTTAATGTACTGTTGAATGTTTATTAAAGGAAAATGTGATAACGGGATTAATTTAAAAAAATAAGCTTTTTTTCTGTGGACTATCAATTCTGTCTGCCTGTGGTGGAATGGTGGAATGGTGGAATTAAAGCCATGGGCCTTATTCACCTAGCAGCCATATTATCTCTAAACGCTAGCAGTGGGGGAACTGAATGCCGAATTCACATCCCCCCACACTGCTAGCGTTCAGAAACAAGATGGCCAGTCGGTGAATAAAGGCCCATGCCATGGCTGCTCTCTCACCGTCGCCCTGCACCGAAGTGATGAGACGCCCATTTAGGTACAGGTCCACGTTGGACAGGTAGGATGATGGGCCCCTGTCCACCACCACCTCGTTCAACACCTGCGCGCATGCACACACACACACACACACACACACACACACACACACACACACACACACACACACACACACACACACACACACACACACACACACACACACACACACACACACACACACACACACACACAAGATATGTGAGGCCAATGAACCTCTTGACACCAACAACAAAAATACTGATAACAGCCATGATTAACGTTCTCTCGCAAACTATATCCCGGCACAGAGATGAAAATAAAATCAATTCCACAGGACCAGTAGCTTCTCCTCTATTGCGGACTAATACTTTCTGCAGCCGTTAGACCTAACTACCCCCCATCCCCCACGCCCCATGACTTTCAAATCGTAACCATCATAACAGACATCAAACTGGTGCAATTTTTGTTAGTGCAATTTAAACACGTGGTAAAAACCCTGCGACCAATTTGGACACGTAGATAGTTGGGCCAAGGAGGGATAAATGGCCCATCTTCTTCCTCTTTCCATCTTCTTGCCTTGATGGTAGCTCCAAGATTGCTTTGTTATTAAAGGAAGCTTTACCTGTGGTTTTGATATAACTATTTCCTGCACTTGTTTAGTTTAGGTACCATTTGGAGAAAATAAAAAAAAATACCAAACGCTGCTAAAGTGACTGCAACTTCACGAGTAAGTCCACTACATTTGCACCAGCTTTGGAGCTCAATAGAAGTGTATTCATATTGTAATATTATTAAAACCATCACACATCGTTTGCCGTACACACACACACGCCAGGGTCACCGGTCCACTGGGGCAACAGACATGCTCTACTCTGTGGGACCTAGACTCTGCAAACGTAGTGCTCAGCCCATTCTAGCAGACCTTCGGTGACTGGCCGGCTGGGCCTGACGTGAGGTCATCACGGCTGAAGCCCAGACTCCCAGACCGCAGCTGCTCACCAACGTGTGTGTGTGTGTGTGTGTGTGTGTGTGTGTGTGTGTGTGTGTGTGTGTGTGTGTGTGTGTGTGTGTGTGTGTGTGTGTGTGTGTGTGTGTGTGTGTGTGTGTGTGTGTGTGTGTGTGTGTGTGTGTGTGTGTGTGTGTGTGTGTGTGTGTGTGTGTGTGTTTCTAGCGCTGAGGCATGTTGTTGTTTGGGAGTGTCACACTAATGGCATCAGAGCAAACTGACATCACTCGGCTCAGTCGTTGCTGCAGTCTCTACGGCAACAGGCTCAACAGAGCCCAACAATATCCCACCCCACCGACTTTATTTCTTGCTCTTCCTCCAGCTGCTTTATTATGACTGTTACCATGGCGACTCGGACATCGCCTCGTGAGCCGGTGCATGCGTACATCCTTGTACAGACTGAGGCAAACACGCAGATGGAAATGTTTGGAGTCAATTGCCAAGGCAAACTCTCATTCACACACAGACACAAACACACAGACACATAGACAGACACACACTCTCTCCCCACACACACACAGACATGCACACACATACAGATGACATCAGCCTGAACTACATCCCAGCCCCCATACTTTTTCTAATAACTTCTATAATCAAATTTATTTAAAAACAAAAGAAATAAGCGCGAATAGGCAGAACGCCACATGTTCTGCTACTCCCACAGGTAACTAAAATATCAGGTGCGTAGCTAACTCTATTTGTGTGCAGGACCTCAACAAAATAACTGCAACTTTTGGTCCTCACCTGGAGCTGCAGTGTCACCTTGCCGGTCTCTCCGCCAGGGGGTCCGTGAGGGCTGAGGAAGCCATTGTGTTCCTCCCCTTGCTCCTCCTCCTCCTCATGGGGCTGCTCCTGCTGGCTGGGCCTCTGCACTGCAGCCTTCACCACCTTCACCTTCAGACGACTACGCAGCGTGATGGCCGCGTTGCCTGGACACCCACGTGTACACACACACACACACACACACACACACACACACACACACACACACACACACACACACACACACACACACACACACACACACAAGAGCGAAAGTTAATGTAGTTAAATGTTCCACTAACCAATCATTATAGAAGAACCAAAGTAGGTCAACCAAATTGTTGCACACCAAAACGTGCAAATGTAGCAGATAATTAGAGGAAGATAATTTAAGAAGCTTGATTGCTTTGACTGCTTTTGTAATAAATAATGTATACATAAATATATGAATAGTGATCAAAGTCCACAATGGAATCTTCAGACTAGAACCAATGTAGTACAAGAAGCATCAATTCACTAGCCTGACTAACAGAGTTTGCTGATATTCCACACATTTTTTTATAAACTAATACATTTAGATAGAACACTCCTACAACATATCAAAAAACTGTGTGTACCTTCTAACACTTTGGCCACTTCAGTCTTGTATGACTCAAACTTGAAGGGTGTGAGAAAGCCCAGCGAGCCTAGACGGAAGGCCATCACTGGAGGGACACTGCCCTGAGAAAAACCCAAGACAAACAATCAGTTGAGCTGAAGAGTTCACCCCACTGAATTAGGAAACATTTCAATGTATAAGTGTGAGTACCTGGAACAGAGAGGAGGCGTAGAGCAGAGTCCCATCTCCGCCCAGGCAAATGATGAGGTCAATGCAGTCAGAGATGTCGTCAAAACCTGGTCTCCATTGAAACCAAACAGTGGATCAATTATTTGATCGATCACCAACACACTCAACGCCTGAGATGTGATTAACAAAACTTGAAGCACTGCACAAATGATTTGGGTTTATAAAGAAAGAAAAAGTAAAATGTTAAGTTAATATTTGTTTGGAGCAGGTTGGCTCACAGGGCAGATTTGAGAGTTCCGCCCTGCCCCATCAGCAGAAGACTATTTAAAAAAATAAAACAACCCAAAAAACGCTACATCCCTCTCTGCTCCCTCCCTCCCGATGTGCACAGTCAACCGGACCAGATATTCTCAGAGCACTTTCACTCACTAACAGCTGACAGATGGCTATAGCATTTCTGATCAATTACACCCAAACATCAAATCTAGCACTTACATCTTACCTACAGCACCTTTAAGCCAACATTATTAGTTAGCCTAGAGTCAAAGTAAAACATACAATTCTGAAGACATTTTCAGTTTCTGAGAAAATACTGTCAAATAAATGTATCAAACTTGGGCTGGCGAATGTGGAAATGAGAACAGACAGTAACCCCACCTTCTCTGAAGGTGCAGAGTTGATTACAGATGGATCCAAACAATTCGTCGTCTTTAAGGGTGCCGTCCTCCACCACTCTGCGCTCCACATACACCATCATCTGCTTCTCCTTGGAAGCGCAGACGGGATTGGTGAACACAAGACATGTGACACGCAAGTACTCAAGTATTCGATTTGGATGTATTCGTTGACTGACATTGCCTAGAGTTAAAGGTTATTTGTTTTATCTTTTTGACCGATTTCTTATTTGTTAACTTATGAATCCTACACTGTTAACTGAAGCCTGGTTATGATGACCTAGTTCAATAAATGAGTTTCAAATTGCACATCATCGCCGTAGATCTTCAGAAAAATTGAAGGCATTAGATTATCAGTCATAGGTTATCATTTCTCTTTTGTGAGTAGTACACAATATTATGGGAGTACTCAAACTTACTGGAAACAACTTAAAATGCCCGTCCCTAGTCAATGTACACGCTATCACCCAGTAAACACACACATCACCAAAGAGGAGCAAACAGTGCAACGTACGGTACCTCCACGAGGTAGCGGCAGAGCTCCTTGAAGGGCTCCACCAGGCTCTCGTCTAGGATCTTCCTGATGACCAGCACATTGGAGGGGGGGTTGTTCCAGGTGAGCCTCTGGCTCGCCGGGTCTTGGATATGCCTGGGAGGACACACCAAACAGTAAAAAAAGCCCACACACACACACGCTCAGAGACACTTCAGGTACAGATTACAGATTCAAAGGCATTTAAGGGTTTCACAAATAACTAACCAAACCTCAAGAAGGTAAAATATTTAATAAAATATTGATGCAATTGTTGCGGTTTGTTTCATGTACAATGTGGATAGGGTACGGTAGGATTTAGAATTGGATTATGCATTATCGTTAGATATCGACGTTAAAGTCGTAATGAGTATTATCTTTGGCCATCCATTCATTCATTTAAAACACACGGTGGACACAAGGTCCAAACATAACACACTTTGTTTTCCTTCTGTCTGTGTCTTAACACCTCCCCACAAGTCTGTTAATTCTCTCTCGTATCTCTCACCATGTGGGTCTCCTTCCCTTTGAATCTTTTGAATGGCGGATGGCAGACATGATGGTACAGAGTTCAGAAAGTGTATTCTCAGACAGGTCCAAGGCTATTGTGGTATGGCCTGACCGACAATCCGGGATTTGTTGAGTCTTCAATGGATCATCCCATTTACAGGCTGCACCCAATCACAGCTTGCCCATGGCCACTCCATGTTATCTTATCTTACAGAGAAGTGTTGTGCAAACTTCTGTGTCAATGTCCAAACAAGGCAAAAATAAAATAAAAATAAATACTACTGAATAAAAGTAAAATAAAAACACGTCTTGCATGTAATTTTCTTTGTGTTCAAAATGAGTCATTACACATCAGCATGCTTACATGACTGAAGTTGGATTGGGTAGAATACAGGCTTTGGGTCCAAAGTGGGTGGCAGGGTATGGTCCATGTAGAAAATGGGCTCTCCTGCAAAAGGAAAGTAAGAAACAAAAATATATCAAATACGTTGATTTGAAAATAAATGTCATTGTTTCCAACTAGTGACTACAGCCAGTTTGGCAAAGTGTGGCACATAGCAAACCTCTTGGGAGAACCATCCTCTGCCGGCTCTGTTGCGGTGCTGGTCTGGGCCGACTGCTCGCGTTGACCGGGTAACCTCCGGTACACGGTCTCCTGGAGCAACTGTTGTGGCTGTTCACCCCCACGTGGCTGTGACCTCTTCGCCTCTCGCCGTCTCCTTGGCGACTTGGACAGACGATCCCGTTGTTTCGAGGACCTGGATGACTGAGGCACCTGCCCGCTGTGGCCAGACATGTTCACTCCTATTTGTTCCGGCTCTGCCCGACTGTTGAACATATCATATATTCTGTAAAATAAGGATGGCTTTAATAATAACAACAGACCAAAGCAAGAGAAACATCATACATGAATGGGTTTCTTCGCGTGAGCTATTCTTGAATGATTGTCGATATTTTATTTATTAGTAAGATTGTTTTTGACATTGTATTGTTAGGAATAGGAAACAGCCCATAATAAGGCAACGCTTTTCTCTCCTTCCAGACCTAAAGATCGCAACTTATTAACTTGTTTTTCGCTCATTATGGGACATTATAACGCATGTTATGATTGAACACCATTAAATAAAGTCGTATATAAACATCGATAATGCCAAGACATTACATGGAGACAACACTTATTATTTTACCAAGTCAATCAGGAGGACTCTGGTTGTTCTAAAGCTAGTGCGAAGCTAACAGATCATCAGAGTCAGACATTTTCGCTAGCCTCCTGATGTGTTTGTATCCACTGCAAGCTCATCGGGAAGCGAGGAATTGGGATATCTCATAAATGATCCCTACCCAAGCAATAATAACGTTTTGTCAAAAGTGAAACATTGTCGCCAAACTCAGAAGCAGGTAACAAAAAAGCACACATCCAATCGGAAGTGATGTTTCCAATGGCCGATGAGTCAAGGATAGAGAAGCCATACATGGGGTGGAAACAGCGCTGCCTTTGCGCCTGGCGGTCATATTTTCAAGCGACGGGGAGCTATTTGCTTCATCCACTTCAAGTGAAAATATAGGCAATGTTTGTTTTTTGTTTTTGTTTGTTTTTTACTATAACGAACTAAGGGGATCGCACAGATCGTAAAAGTAACGTCCTGACATTCTGACCTAGTGACAAACCTTTTGATAAAGGCCTACTAATTAAAAGTGTAAACCTATATTTGGTACAGCTACGTTGTAGGCTATATGGTTTTCTTGAATTAGGCTTATATCTATAGTAGGCCTATCGGTAGATTTGAAGAACTACCTCTGAAAACTACTACCTATTATTGCTGTGTGTCGGCCGGCCGCATACTACAAATTTGCATCTTGTTTTGATGTACAATGTCAAGAAGACAAGATGCAAATTTTTTACTGTGGTTGTGAAGGAGACACAACTTTGCATCTCAGTTGAATAAAGGGAATACAATCCTTGTCAGATAAGGCACTAATCCATGATTAACAAACGTACTTTTGTGTAGAAAGCACAGAGGACCAGGAGAAGACCATGTTATAGCATATATTGAATCAATATAAATTATTGTTGGCAATCACTTAAACATATAAAATACTAAAATCATTAAGTGGAAAGAAATAAGGACATATTATTACAGACACTGAGATTTGTATTTTTGGAAAAAGAGAAGGACGTATTAAAATAAAATAAAGGGACATTTTAAAGTGTCGAGATTTCTGTTGTCTGGAGAATTGTTTTACAGCATATATTTATTTATTGCAGGGTTCATAATAAACAACCGATATTAACAGTAAGACCAAACAAATGCTTTCTCTAGTCAGCCTTGTCTGGTCTTTTACTCAGCAAGGACATTCCCAAATAGGGAATATGCTCTGGTTTGATTGCAAGTTATCCGGGAGGGAGTCATATAAGGAACGATGAGCTGCACAGGGCTTATGTGGAAATGCTTATGTTCAGGTATTGCAGTATGATATATCTGGGGAGGAAAAAATATTTCTGAATTACTTCAACTGTATTTGTTTTGTATATGCAAGTGAAAGAGACGAAATGCAAGATTCAAGATTGCTTTATTTAAGTGGAAATTATATAATTATACAAGCATTATTGACACACATCATAATTAGTTTTTTCTTCCAGCTCTTGTTTGTGCAAAAACATTGTTCATCACACCTAGCTTCTACCTTCCTACTTATGGGCTGAGCCAATAAACCGGTTGAATCACTTATTTCAGCATTAAAGGTTCATATTTGCTTACCTTGGCTTTTTGAATGTGTGGTTTTTACACAGACTGATGCAGTTGAGGTTATATGAGGGAAGTCTGGGCCATTGCATCAAGTATAGTAACTTCCCTAATGGTGTTTTCCATTAGCACTTTTGGCCGTGCCTTGCCGTACCGTGCTGATTTGCGTTTCCACTACCAGTTTAAACACGCCGAGCTGTGCCGAGCCGCGCCCCCAATGGACCATCTCCGAGGTCGGGCTAAAGTGAGCACGACCCGCCTCCAAGTGGGCTGCTGTGACGTCAGCCCTGGTTGTTGTTTGGATCGAGACGTTGTCTCTCAAATTGTAGGACTATAGACCTATAAAAATACAGTAAACTGTGTGCCGCAAAGGATCCTCGGTGCTTTCCTGTGGAAATAAAGGCAATGCTGATGTATGGTGCACGAGGGTCTGAACTGAAATAATACCCTGGGCTCTCGTCTGGTCATTCCCTTGCCGCCGCCACAGTATTATCTCTGATTGTATGTATTGTATTTGACAATGGTATTTCCCCACTAGCCTGGGAAAAAGCTAATCTGCGAACTCGAAAAAGATCCCAAGATAGAAACCAAACAAAATACTTTTTTTTTAATCTATGACCAGGTGCATTGAATTCCTTGGTTTAGTTTTACCAAAGGTGTTCTAGCACACCCCCTTGGTGCTCATGCAGTCTTTTTATTTTTTACAGTCAACGGAAGTGTTCTCTCTCTCTCTCTCTCTCTCTCTCTCTCTCTCTCTCTCTCTCTCTCTCTCTCTCTCTCTCTCTCTCTCTCTCTCTCTCTCTCTCTCTCTCTCTCTCTCTGTGTCTCTGTCTCTCTACTAGGTCTGGTTTCACATTTGGTCTGCACCACAATGGGTGATGTATTTATTCTGCACTTTTCTCAGAAGCCACACCTTGTCAACAGACGCTGGTAGAAGAAATAAATGACAGGGAAGCGAGTATTTATAGGTTTAGATTACCTGCATGAGGGCAACAAAAGGTAAACTAAATACATTACGTTGTCTTTGTGGCTCTCATTGGGTCCCGTCTTGTCTTGTGTGGGTTGACTATTTCACTAAAATGAGTCTGGAGAGATTTAAACATAACTGGTCGACACAGCTGTAGTCTACTTTACCAGTTGCTGGGTAGGACATAACACAGAAGGCAGACACCTGGCCACTTGGCTAGGCCAGGGTGCTTTTTTGTCATATCTCAGCATAAAGGGCATACAGAACAACTGATTTAAAGGATTCCTTGTTAATTGCGGTCTCTGTATTTCTTCCAAGAAAGTTGGTTCTTAAAGTAGTTGTACACGTTTTTTACCATACAATGAACCAAATAGAAAGCAGTTGTAACGTTGACCAGTCAGTATAAACATCTGGGGCAAAAAAATAATAATATATATATGTGTGTATTTAATTCATTAATGTTTTTTGGACTGCTTCCTGCAATATGAATTGCTGATGATGAATTGGATAATAAAGATCTCTCTATCGCTATAAAGTACAGAGATGTGTATACATGTTGTGGATCACATGCTAAAGGATAGCTATGGTCAATGTGCTGGAGCAATAAAACATGGAAATGTTAAAATTGTATCTTGAAATTGAAATCACAAGATCTTTTTATTATTATTTTCCTCTACAGGTGTGTTACACTAAGGCAGAACTCTGAGGTTAAACCATGCATATTTCAATTCCCTCCATCCTCATTGCTCTCGGGGGGAAGTGTCTACTGAACTGGGTGTTGGTAGTCTCCCAGAAGAAGAGGAACGTCTGCCGAAGCTTCATGGGGGTCTTCGGCTTGTCCCTGGCGCTGGTTGACACTGTTCTAACCCTGACCCTGACGGCCCTCCACGTTCAGGCTGACGGTGGCCTCTTGGGCGTGCGTCTCACCAGGCATCACGTGTGCCTGCTGGCTCAGATCGCAGGACAGATCTACGGAGCATTGCAGTGGCCAGTGGTGGTCCTCGGCTTCCTAGATTGTTACGTGGCGGTGAGTGGCCAGGGAACGTCCACCACCACCACAACCTCCAGTATCCAAAAGGTGGCCCCTGTGCCGGTCACCGCCCTACTGTGGTGCTCAGCCATTATTTACGTGTTTGTGTTGTCTGATTTTTACCCAGTGTTGGGTGAAGAACCCCCTTACCAACTGCATCAATGCTGGGTCTTCCTGTCGTCTCAGGCCCTTTATGTTGGTATGGTAATCGTTCTGGCGGTTGCATGTGCGCTGGTATACTTGCACAAGGAGCGCAGGAGGACTGTCGGGCGTAACCCTTGGCAGCCGTCTCCCGGAGATCCTCCGAGAGAGATCGACAACGGAGCTCTGTCCAGGAGAGATATTGTTCAGCAAGCCTTGACAACCCTTCTCCACACATGGGCTTGGTTCCTCGTCCTGCTGGCGGCCCTTTTGCTGCTGCTGCTGCCGGTTGGAATACCGGGGTACCTGAGTCTGAATGTACCCTGGCTCTGTTTCCTAAACAGTGTTTTGACAGCAGTGGTTCTAAGCGCAAGCTGTCCAGCCTCCAGGCTAGCAGGAGGCCTGGCTGCATTTCCACTAGACAGCTTCTGCGACTGGAGACTTGGCTGTGCAACGGGGACATAACAAACATGCTGCATCACGCAGAGGAACACACAAACAGTGTTGTCAAACCTCAAATCTGCATAGAAGGCATCAAAGGTGGGGTAGGTAATGACACAACTAAAAGAACAGTTTTTTATGGTTTAACGGACGTATAATATCTTTTAGATCCTATCTTACTCTTGCTTTTATAATTTTCCATGACAATAACATAAATGTACCCTTTGACTTAAATTAATTTCAGTAGAGCCAAAGTGCCAAATCAGGCTGTACAGAGACATAAAGCTGCAGGCAGGATGTGGTTGTTTACATGAGAGAGAGACAGAGAGACAGAGAGAGAGACTCCCTCTATAGGTTAAACAAGTGCTATTGCATGCCTAACTTGTTTGCTGATATGGTTGCTCTGCAACCTAGGTTGTGAGAAGCGTTGAGGCAACATATCTGTCCTTCACTTATGTGTACACGCCAGTCGGCAGCCCTTCTTCAAATTACTATTTTTCATATAACTTGAAAATATGCTTATTGATCCATTTATTGCATACTTTATAGCACAAACTGGAAATTGTTCCAAAATAAATCCTATCATAATATTTTATGGTTATGCCTATATATCACGAAGCCATTTCGACTTTATAATCAGGAGTTTAAGGCCACATGTTGAAGTTATGGTAAATTAACATATCTTATCGAATTAACAGAGAACAATTTAAGGAATTAATTCATGCCGGTTTAAGGAAGAGAAATCATGTGAAATAAATGTGTATGTGATGCGAATTGTTGTAGAGTGGGATACTTACATCTGACCACTAGGGGCAGTAGTGCTATTGCTGGGTACAGTAACCTACTGCTCTCTACCCTGAGGTAGCAATTGATGTATGGTCGCTTTGCAGGAGAGCCACGGTTTTCGGGTTCTTAATAAATGAGTCATGAGCAAAGTCTGTAGCAGTCCAGTTAATAGTTAGTATATCCAATATACTACACGAAGCACTGATGTGAAAAAGGTAAGAAAGACAATACAACATCACTATGACACTACAGAACTTTACTTGAATTTGATCCAAGTGCATTGTCTATACAGGATATATTTACAGTATGTGAAATCAGAGCAGGGCAAAAATGAATGTCAACAAAAAAGGAAGAAAAGAAACACTTGATACAACTGAGGTATTAGCTAAAAGCATTTACAGGTATGTAATTTTCTAGTAAATATGAATCAGGATAAACGGTTAGAGATGCAGTGTCGTCTGCTTATAAAACATCTTTTTTTCTTCAATATATCACAACATGAGGTAGGAGAACAGTGTCTCGATTCATGCAAGAACAAACGCCTCATCACACGGCTTGGCAACAACGTATGCAACGGTCATACACGGACACTGCTGTTTCACTGTCAGAAGAGCATCGAGGGAGAGTCAAAGAAAAAGAAAATGAACAAAGCCATAAATATATTTAAATATCTTTCTAGTAGTTTGTATGTCTGTAAGGGTGTACAAAATAAAGACAGTGTGCCCTTTTCCTAGTCACACACACAATGCATACACTTGAACGCAGCCTTTTGTGCTAGCTCCCTCTCTCCGTCGACATGAACATGCTGGCAGGAAACGATCAGCCAGCAAAGCCACGCCCAGCATCAACAGTTCAGAGGTCACCTTGCATGTGCGTTGTGGGAGTCGGAGCTAGAGTGTTGTCTTGTTAAGATGCCATTATGGCCGTTACCACCATGTGGTGGTGGTGGTGTTGGGGAGAAGGTGGGGGTAGGGGGGTGCGGACCCGCCATTCAAATGGCCAGGTAAAGCTGCTCTCTGGTGGGCCAGGGTGTACCTTTATCTCAGTGAGTAAGGTCAAAGTCCACACGCCTATAGAAACTCTGTACAAAGCATTCCCATCACACACCACAGGATGCTGGCGGACCAAGCACATTGTGTTACATGTTTGTTTTCTTTTACATAATGTCTAGTTTTTTCATCTTTCAGTCCATTTTCTCAGTATCACATACAATTTATGCAGATATAAAGCGCCCCCTCCTGTTTCAAAATGCAATTGACATGAAGAAAAATATATGTAAATGCAGAAATACACAAACCCCTTTAGACTTTTTGAAAAATAAACTGGTAACTTTAGTGGACTGCTGAAGGAGGTAATTGTGGCACGAGCAACCCTAATACTGATGACAGTGTGAGCGATGTCATCTCATAAACACATCATTCTCTGATAGCACTGTGTGTGTGTGTGTGTGTGTGTGTGTGTGTGTGTGTGTGTGTGTGTGTGTGTGTGTGTGTGTGTGTGTGTGTGTGTGTGTGTGTGTGTGTGTGTGTGTGTGTGAGAGATAGCGCAACAGCAGGCCACACATCCACGGAGCTGTGTTTGCAAGCCCCTCCCTTTTCAAACAGCTCACGTGTAGAGAAATTGAACACCCTACCCCACCCACCCTCACACAAACACACACATAAACGCTCAAAGAACCATACTGTATCCAAATCACACAGCTCTTCATTTTGAAGGCCTCTTCTTTTCTCTCTTATAACCCATGTTCCTTTAAAGACAGATTTGACTAAATTTATATATATATAAAAGGCCATCCACTCTGAGTGAAAGTGTCATCATGCATGTGAACAGTCAATAGCTTGTGCCTTTGCCAAGGTGGGGGACACTGAACATTTTAAAAACAGATCAAATTACTATTCAACAGGGTTCAACAAAACACAATTTTGATTGATAACATGCAAAAAAAAAGAAAAATCTCAATTTCCAAATGCATTTATTTATTTACTTTTTTTTTAAAGTTAGTGCAGGGGTTAATCTGCCTTAAAACAAATCCTGGAGCTTAATAAATTACAATTTAACAATCTATCAAGATGAAATCCACAAAAGAAAGAAAAAAAAGATCAGTTAAGAAAAGGGTGGAGAACTGTGACAAAGCAGACCTTTCTTTTCCTATTTTCACCTGTGTGTTCTTTGCCACATCTCAGAACAAAATGATGCTTTTCCATTCTGCACACCAACTGATGCTTGTCACCGATAGCAACAGTGAAACTCTGGCTTTATGTTTTTTTTTACATTTCTCAACTGGGGGCACAAAAGGAAAAAAACTAAAATCACTTAGGCAACTTTAAGCCTCAAGTATCTGTTGTGGTCCAGCTATTATAACCTTTTGAAGATTATTTATATAAGAACATAGTTAATATATTAATGACTAGTGTATTTACAAAGTGAATATAAATCTTTAGTTACTACATTAAATATATTTTTTCCTCATAATTCCTCATAAGAAATGTATGGATGAACGGTAGAGGGTACATTTGTTGTGGAGATAAGCTCCCCTGCAGGGACAATGTCAGTCACAGCAGCAAGAACACCTGCGTCGTACACTTTCTATGGCTGTCTTCCGATCCCCAACTGGCCGCTGCCTGGTCATTACAGTCTGCCATTAGATAGGATCGCTGTGTATGAACGTCTGCATTCTGAGGGCCGGAGCACAGTGGAATGTCTACCAATTTGTATTTAGAACAGAAGCATATAAAAAAAAAAAGCTTCAGAGCTAAGCCAAGGCCAATCCCCTTTTGTTTAAACAATTATTTGTACACACACTCGCAGATACACACACACGCTTGCTTGCTCGGATTGCCATGGAGGCGATAAAAAGCACTTTTTGCCTGGCAACTGACACAATAACAGTCTCTCTCTCTCCCTCAGTTGAAATGTCTGCTCGCCCTCCTGGGTGTGTAGAAAACACTGCAACAAGCCCTCCGCTGCATCTAGAGAGGATGCAGGGCTAAAGCTGCTTCTGTGTGTGTAAAAGACAGAGAGGGGGAGGAAGGGATGTTGTGGAGAAAGGGGGCAGTAGTAAATATAGGAGGCCCCCTGGGATCTTGTACAGAAGCCCCAAACTCCTACCCTTCCAGCCACCGCCACCACACAACAACAGCTGCCCCTCATTCTGGCGGCACCGACATAAAGGGGCTCCCCCCTGTACCCCTGGGGGTTCAGGGCCACCCAACCAGCCGTCCGGAGATAGAGCTGAAGAGAGGGAAAGTAGAGACCAGTAGAGGGGAGAGAAAGAGAAGGGGGGAGAGAGAGACTCCAAGCACCATGCCCTCTGTACTTCCCCTCTTCCGCTCGCCGTTACAGTTTGTTCAGACAGGCGGAATAACGGCAGGCAGTTTGTATGGGGGGGGGGGGGGGGGGGGGGGGGGGGGGGGGGGGGGGTGGGCACCGCAACTGTTTTTCACCTGGGAAGCACATACTCTGTGCGAGACGACGCTCAGACAAACGCCACCCGCTAACAACTGCCAAATATTACCCCACGCAAATCTTTTTCTGAAAAAAACCCTGCATTGACCGACCCTGAAGCTTTGATCAGCTTATGGGAACGCCGGCCCCCTTTGTGAGCTCTGAATGCAGGGATTGCAATTACACACTTGCGTGTGTGTGTAAGTATATTGTAATGTGGGGAGACACAGACCCCCCTCCCCCCCGCATCTCGCAGGCCTTCAAAACAAGATTACGGCACGCTTTTCTTTCTTTCTCCGCCAAATGAGGGACTTCTATCCAGTAATACTATTTTCAATTGGTTTTACATACAAAAAATTGTTTTGCCCTTTTTTGTTGTCGCGTCTGCACATTCAATTATTAGTTCTTTTTTTTTTGTTTGGAGAAAGGGGGAAGGGGTGAGGGTGTGTGAAAGAAAAAAAAAGAAAAGAAAAAAGAGTGAGCCCTGACAAAACAAGAGCACAGTGATAACTGTCCGGTGGATCACAGCCAAAGCGAGTGAGGACCAGTGTGGGGGGTCTCAGCGGTCTGCTTACCTACACACGAGACCCCCACACGCATGGTGAGAGGTCTTGGAGAGAGCGATTGGGGGAGGGGGGGGTTACTGGTAAACGAGAGATGATGAAGTGGGGAGGCTGTGCCAACAGACTGTTTGGTCTACGGCGGCAGAGCCGTGGCGCTGCCCAGCACTCAGACAGGGAGAGAGAGAGAGGTGGCTAGTCTAAACTAAACACTGATCCAAACCAGGGGACTGGCCAGTAGCTATGTCAAGTTCACTTGCACTTTTAAAAACTCACTCGCTCCACAAGTTCCAAACTGTCGGCATATTTTCATGAGGTTTTCATAATATCTGTAAGATTGATTTTCTTTTTTATACAATAAATGTTTTTGTCCCCCTCCCGCCCCCCCGCCCCCCCCCCCCCCCCCCCCCGAGTCCCACTATATAAGCTTTGATGTTCTTATTTTTTTATACATTTTAGAACTAATGTTTCTTTCTTTGCATTTTATAAAGGAAAAAAAAAAAAAAAAAAAAAGAAAAGATAGAACTGCACATCATTAAAAGGGTCCATGCAGTTTACTGCATCCGCTGGTACTTGGGGTTTTGGGGCCGTTATGTACAAGAGACTGGGCACCGGGCCGTCCACCATTACGGGGTCCGTGGATCTCCAGCCCCTGTGCCAGGTAGTACTATGAAATGAGGTTCAGAAGAAACTTGAGACTTGTCAGTCTACGTCCGTGTCGTCCACGTTTTAGTTTTTGTCTCTGTAGTAGAGTGGAGCTCCAGAATCCAGAAGAGGTGTGAGGGGAAGGGCGGTCAGAGGGAAAGATAAACAGGTTAGTTGGTCTGAAACTGACCGAACCTCCTCGTCTTGTAAAGCAGCAGTGTTTCTCGTTTCCTCCAGTCAGTAAAAAAGATAAATAAAAAAACAAAACATAGATCCCGGAAACATAATATATTTTTAAATACCGTTTGGGAAGGGGGGGGGGGGGGATAATTGGAAAAACAAGGTTCAAATGGAGGTTTAAATAAAAAATGTAGAATCAAACCACCTTGGGCAGGAAAAGGGCAAGACTAACTTTAGGGAAAAAAAACAAAAAACAACAACAACATAAACAGACAAAAGCCCCAGGAGGATTGTGGGAGTGCCCCTCTTTCTGTCTCAGGGCAACATGTTTGTGGGGGGATCGGGGGAAGAGGAGGAGGTGGTGGTGAAAAGTTAGGGTGGGGGTTTAGGGGTGGGTGGGTATGGCAACTACTCCTGGACAACTTCTATGGCCTCTGAGCTTGAGGAGGAGGAGGGGATGGAGGAAGGCGGGGAGTGGGCGTTAGGGGGCCCCGTGGAGGGGGTGGGCGGGGGCGAGGGGCTGGTGCCGGAGGTGGGGGGCGCGTGCCCCATCTGCTGCTTGAGCTGGATGATCATGCGCTCAAGGTTCTCCCGCGCCTCCCGTTCCCGACGCAGCTCCTCCTGCAGCTCCTGCCGCTCCTGCTCCGCCTGCTCCAGCCGCTGCCGCAGCTCCGACAGCTGGGGGGAGAGAGAGATCCAGAGAGAGGAAGAGAGAGACACAGACAGAGAGAGGGAGAGAGAGGGCAACACATGAGACAACATGCACGTGTATTCATGCTGGAGCGCTGATGGCCACACACACACACACACACACACACTCTCCTGCAGCCAGACAGTATGAGAAAATAGAGAAGGGGGGGGCGGGGACGGGACATTCCAGCCCTTGAGATCTGGCTAGCTCCTATCTGACAACAAGTCCAGTGGAAACCCAAACAAAGGACCTGTGTGTGTGTGTGTGTGTGTGTGTGTGTGTGTGTGTGTGTGTGTGTGTGTGTGTGTGTGTGTGTGTGTGTGTGCGCTAAGCTCTCTCGCTCCCTCATGTGAGATGTACTTATCTACAAAAGACAAGACGACCAAGCCAAAACGATTGTCGGGACCCCCGACCATGACATACACAATGTCAACCACATTGCTCAATTGTTTTCTGTAACACATATAATATATACATATACATGACCCCAGTCTCCCCTGTGGTGGGACCCCCCCACCCCAGACCCTCCGTAGCTAGCATGCTAGCCTGTACCTGGGCCGCGTAGTGCGCCTCCTGCTGGTGCTGAGGCCCCGGTTCGCAGGCGCAGGCCTGCTGGCGGAGCAGCTCCAGACGGGCCTCCAGCTCCTGCTGCTCGTGGTGGGCCCGGGCCAGCCGGCGGGCCTGCTCGCTGTGGACCGCCTCCAGCTCGCTGCGGAGCTCCCGCTGCTCGGCGCTCAACTCCCGCAGTCGCGCCGCCTCGCCGCCCCGCACCGCCTCCAGCTCCTGGTGGAACGCACCCGCGAACCGCGCCGTTAAGATGGATGACGGTTGAAGTAAACGGCTTGTAATTACATTGTAATGAGGAGCATCCGTGACTGACTTCTGAGTTCCCTTAAGGTAGATAATGTGGCGCTAAGCGGGCGTCGTTTAAAGAATAAGCATGTTAGACATTGACGCGGTGACCGCGCTGTCAGCCATGCATGGCTGGACACCCAACAACGGCCACTAGGGGCCAGCTATGGCTGAGGGAGTGATTGTTGCTTAAGGTCCCCTCAGCATTTGCTAAACCCGTAGCCCTCCCCACCTGCTAAACCTCAGGGTAGGGTTTACTATTTCACTAATTACAAATATGCAAAGATTTAATGAGTAAGTGTATGCTATGGTGGTTACTCAACTAATTAGGAGATTTTCTTCCCTCTCGTAAATTGTGTATGAGAGCCTTTACAAATGCTTAATGTAGTGGTTTTATTCCGAAATCCTATTTATATGAGGCTAAAAAGTGGGAAATTATGCAACGTGCATTAATGCAGTTGGCTCTCATGTAGCGAATGTGTTCGGCATCGCATCAGTTGTCAAATATTTGTCTCTCAAGAGATGAGAGAATGGTCAGACTTCTTTTGTTCCCTTATCATTCATCTTATCGATCTGTTGACTGAGTGAGCAAGCCGTTCTCGTAAGCATCCTTTCCCTCAAACTCCGTAAAGAATTGAAAGTGAATTGATTGACATTTCAACTATGACTTCTGGAGGGACTAGAACAACTGAGCGCCGCAGATTTAAATCCTTCAGCGCTCGTTCGTTCCCTCGGTTATTATTCTATACCTAGGCCTAATTAAAACAGCCATTTAAAAGGTCATAAAAAGACCAACTGATCGCGAACGGCAGCGCACACGACCCGACCACAATGACTTACTCGGCTGAAGAGTGTGGTGTAGAATTGTAGAATTGTGAAAAGATTAAATACAATTATTCGATGATTAGATGTTTTGGGGAAACTCTTCTTATATGCATATTTCTTTCAATAGTGTATGGCGTGCTTTCGCCATTAATATTATTGACAGAACGCTTTTCTTAGAGAAAAACCCCCCAAAACATTTAAGCGACTCCTATTTCTGGTGCCGACTACCAAGTGCAGAAACCACTTGACTGGTCGACTAATCCTTAACATCCCTCCATCCATCCATCAATCCACCAGATCGAGGGTCAGGGCTCACCATCTCCAGCTGGAACTGCTTGTGCAGGGTGGAGTGCAGCTTCTCCTGCTGCTTGCTGTACATCTGCATGATCTCCACCACGATGCGGTCCTTGTCGTCCTCCACCACCGACGCCCCGTCCTTAGCCGACGCCTCCGTTGCCAGCGGCGACGTCAAGGCGGCAGTCGTCGACGACAGAGCGAGAGGAGTGGAGGGTGGCGGAGGGGGGGGAGGGGAGCAGGGAGAGCAGTGGGCGGGGGTGTGGGCGGCTTTCTTGCAAGCGAGGCTGCTGGTCTCCATGGAAACTGCCTGGGCCAGGCGCTCCCGCTCTGCTGCTGGGTGTTGCGATTTGGCCTCCTCTGCATCGGGAGGAGAAGCGTGAAGGTCTGAAAGAGAGGGGGGGGGGGGGGGGGGGAGAGACAGGAAGTGTGAGGCGGGCTGGTACCGTGTGCGCACTCTCTCACCCACGCTCAGTGACACCCTCGCAAGCGCTGACGCTCCCACCTGCACCCCTGCCGTTGTGCGGAGATGCACAGAAAAAATAACTACTACACACACACACATACAAAAGAACCAGTGAACACACGATTATTCACCTACAAATAACTGAGACATACGGAGACAGAGAGAGATAGACAGAGACAGAGGGACAGAGATAGAGAGATATGTAAAGGTATTGTGCTAAGAAGAAGGCTTTATCTCCCCCACTACCCTCACCCCCAGCATGCCTACGCACAGGCCCCCCCCCCCCCCCAAGGTGGACATCATGGGAAATATGATCAAATTATCTCCCACATACACACATCCATCATCACTTCACACACACACGCAACCACAGTTTAAGTGTGTGTTTGATACAAGTGTACGTTTGTCACTATGTGACTGAGGTTTGACAGTAAAGGTTAATCCTTACATCACTGCCATGTTGGTGGATGTATTGGGACCTGTGTTGACATATGTGTAGTCCCTCTTTTTCAGCACACACACAAACACACACACACTCAACACAGCTTGGGAGACTGTTCAGTGGGGATTTTACCAGACTAATGTATTCATATGTATGTGTCTTTGAGCTCTCTCTGCACAGCATGTGTGGCAGAGCTGGGGTGATTCATTGATGGTCCCCAACTGACTTGCACGCACACAAAAACACACACACACACACACACACACACACACACACACACACAAACACTGACTTCCTTTTCCCCAAGGAGTCCTGAACATTAAATACGCACTCAAACAGAGGCAGTCAGGAGATACTCTGTAGCCATGTGCAGGAGAGTTGCCTGATATATGTGCTCAGTGCGCGCACACACACACACACAGCTTGGAAGCATGGAAGATATGGTGGTGGTGTGTGTTAAGAAAACGCATGCGGATGAAAATAGCCAGAGAAAGATAGAGACAGACCAACAGAGAGAGAGCGAGAGACAAAGACAGAGAGAAAGAAAGAGAAAGAGAGAATCAGAAGATAGCTGGATGGAATGGATAAACTGATGGATCAATGGATGCGAGTGCAGCCGCCGGAAGTGCAGCCAGCCAGAGGAGGGAGTCACAAAGAGGACGGATGTGGAAGTATTTGTCAGCAGGAGAGGAGGAGGAAGACGGAGACGAAGAAAGGAAAGAAAAAACAGACGGGCCAGTGGAGAGAGAGAGTGAGTGAGAGAGAGGAGAGCAGATTGCCTGGGAGAGAAGGATGGGGGGGGGGGGGCAGGGACAGAGGGAAATGGACAGCCAAACAGCCAGTCAGACACTTCATCCAGCAGAGAGAGCCACTCTCCTGTGGTTCTCCAGCACACGCCCCCTTATTGCAGGCATGTGGACACTGGAGCCTGTAGGAGGTCATGTGAAACCCGCCCTGCGTGCGCAGTGGGAGGTCATTGCCGTTTCCACCGCTCTTGGTCATCAATAGCACTGTGCCCCCCGAGCCGTTATGTGAAGGTCAATGCATATGATTATGTATATCGCTGCAGGGCCACATGTGATGCAAATCTGTGATTATGCAGCTTGTGTGTGTGTATGTGTATGTGTGTGTCAGTGTATATGTGTGTCCACTAGATTTGCAAACCAATCTATATACTGTGATTATGCACTTAAACGCAAATGTGTTTCTTAAACAATATGCGTTAAGCAGGGGGTTTGCAGTGCCAAGTGTGCTTGTGTAGGTGCGTATGTGTGAGCACATGCAATTATGTACATTTCAGCACCGCCCTGAAAACGCGCAAAACTGTGCTACTAGTATACTATTTCAAGTGCCTCCTATAAGAGTGTGCGTGTGCGCGTGTGTGTGTGCATGTGTGCGTGCGTGTCCCTCTACTCACCCATGGGTGGCTCATCGTGGGCGGGCCCTCTGCGACTGTAGTGCTGTTTCAGGAGCGTTCCCAGCATCTCTGCGCTCATCTCCGCCTCCCTTCGCAAAGACACATTGGGCGCCACCATCTTATCGTACGTGTACAGGTAGTAACTAGGGTGAGAGAGAGAGAGAGACACACACACACACACACACACACACACACAGAGGGAGAGAGAGGGTTGTTACTATTGCACTGTAAAGAACACGCCTTAATCAATCATTCACTAGCAGTGCGTCAACCACAGCATAGTGTGGTTGCACATTGGAAGATGGTGATATGTTTTTTATTGGTTCAATTTCATTTAATAAATCAGAGGACGTTGCATTGCAAACACATTCATGACATTCAGTCAAACCAGTATAGCCGTCTACCCCACCGCCAATAACAGTGGCTTTATAGTACAGGACAAACAATTTAAATAGTTTCATTGGCCACAAACCATCTATGGCTGTGTACATTCACCGCAATGCATTTGAAGACCGCGCAAGAACAACAGACTTTTAAATGGATGCTTTTCTTATCGCATATTGACAGCTCCTCAGCCTGAGAAAACACCCCCTCCCCCGCCTATCACCTCCCCAAAGCTTATCACACACGTCCAGGATAGAAGGGGCCGCGGAGGGGCCGATAGCGAGCGGTGCCTGGAGAGGCCTTGGAACCGCTGAGGCTGCTCCTGCTAGCAGGCGACGCAGTGCGGCGCGCGTGTGACCGCAAGCTAGGAACCGTGATGAGGACGTCACGTCCGCGTTCCCTGCGTTGTATGGCTACTCCGCATGTCTGACTCTCTGTCCCCTGGTGAGGGTGGCAGACGCTGCAGCGGAAACAGGAGAAGGAGCATCCCTCCCTGTCGTGATTAAATAATGTAAGCGCTCTTGTTTCGACATGAGTGGCGCTAATGGATGTTGGCGGAAGCACAGACGCTGAACGGAGTCTCGTCTCGATTGTCTGCCACGGCTTCCACTGCGCAGCTGCCGGAGGTACGGGGAAAATTGGGGATGGAAGGAGTGGCCTACTGTGTGTACTCTTCCCCCCCCCCCGCACCCATCGATGGAGAGCGCCGAGTTATGTGTGGCCCAGTGGGCTAGTGTGCTAATTCCAAGCCCCCTTTAATCTGGGTCAGGCTGCCGAGCGGAGCCGGCTGGCTGACAGCCTTGTAATAACATACAGTCTGGCAGAACCCAGAGGGGAGGCGCAGAGGTGGGAGAGAGAAGGGGGAGGTGGAGGTGGGCGGGGAGTCGGGTCTGATCAAGCCAGGACAAAAAAATATTTTTTGTGTTCATATGAATACTTGACTGAATGTGTTAAATAAAGCATTCAATTTGGGAACGTGTCTTCATGCTTCAATATTAAACTGTAAACTATAACTGACTACTAAATAATGAAATTAGCTAATTTGTATTTGTCTGTTTGCTTGAGAGGCACTTTGCAAAGAAGATGGAAATTTCCAATGTAGTTAACAAGACCTTTTCACATTCAATGAGTTATTACTACACAAGCAAAATCAATTACAAAATGTGTCGTCTAAAGCAGGGCACTGTGGGTAATGTAGTACCTTGGGTGGACCAGGGTAGGGTGTCCAGGCTCCTCTTTAATTTCGGGGAAAAGACGGTTGAAAACCAGGGTAGGTAGGGCTGCTTTACCCTGTAAAACACACACAATGTACAATCTTTGAATAATAACTCAGCCTTTCCTACATCCACTGAAATTGTTTTACAGCATACTGCCATTAAGCATGTGATACATTAATGTCTGTGAACACACACACACACACACACACACGCACGCACAGGAATGTGCTGCACTCATACAGTAATAATCTAATAGAGCTAATATATTCATACGTGGACGAAGGCTCATCCATCACGCCAGGTGTGTTACACAGGGAGATAATCATGACAAAGAGGCTGGGTTTCTCGTTATGCGAGCATGTTAACGAGTGCCACGGTGGGTGTGTTTGCAGCAGAGGGGACAAGGCATGCATGTAGAATGTGTGTGTATGTAAGAGTAGGGTGGAGGGTGGATGTACATGCCATCCGTTAGCAGAAGAGGAGCATGTCACTCTTAATTGGCGGTGGATCTTACCTTCCTGGAGGGGTCAACCTCAGACAGCTTGCACCCAGCGGGGGGCCTCCTCGCCTGGCTCTCCTCCTCCTCCTCCTCCTCCTCCACAGCCTTCTGGAAGCACAGACAAGGAGAGAGAGACAGAGGGTTAGAACATGAGGCGGAGAGAGAGACATGTACACTGTATACAAAGGGAAGAGTGTTGAGCAGACCATTGCAACCAGGGGGTTAAGCACTCACCAGAGAGAGAAAGAGACACACAGACTGACTCACACACTCTGAGAGACAGACAGAGAGTGAGAGAGAGCAGAAAAGAGATCAGACAGAAGGATAAAATGGAGATGCATTATGATCCATTTCAATCTGCCAAACAATTAGAGAGAAAGAGAGGGAGAAAGTAACAGAGAGAAAGAGAAAGCGAGAGATGAACAGTGCGGTCAGGAGGTGCGAAATGGAGACAAATGCTCCCACGCCAACACGGAGTTTGAGCGGAATGAGCATGACGAGTCCAACAGGAATGGCACACCAAAGACAGTAATAACACACACACACACACACACACACACACACACACACACACACACACACACACACACACACACACACACACACACACTTCAGGACCAAGATACACACTCGATTTAAATTAAGACACAGAGATGGAGAGACATGGTCTGCGAGACAGAGAAAGATACAGTGAGAGAAAGAGGGAAGATGAGGGTCTGCTGAGAATATAATATAACACATGAAAAGTCAAGCTGGCAGTCAGTACTACATTGTGTGTGTGGATTTTATTTTGTCAGTTTGACACCCTTTTGAGCTCAGTAAATACCAGCAGAGCTAGCAGTGCGCTTTTACACACTTGTGTTGTGCGCATGTCAGTGAGCGTCTCTCTGCGTGTAGAATCCAGGCCACCCTCAGTGAAAGGCCAGAGGGTGATGAGTTTGATGCTTATCTGTAGTAGACAGGCTTCACTGCCAGCCTACACACACACACACACACACACACACTAACTGCACTGCCTGGAAGAAGGACAACTGACAGACAGGCAGGAGGAGAGAAATGGACAACCGGTCGAGCGAGAGAGAGAGCACAAGACAGAGAAACGAAATCTAGGAGAGAAGAAAAGTTGCAGAAGTCAATACTTGACTCCGTAGCCTTGTACGGGCCTGCACGTATGTGCGTCATCAGCGCAAACCTGCGTGCGTGCCACGCCTCTGGCGTGCAGACACAACCTGCCCATCAGAACAGAAACCCACCGCATGCGTAGCAAGCCAGCACGATGTGGTGCATAATGAAAGGAGACAGGTTTCGGTGGCGTGAACTAAAGGATTTCCCTCCATGGCGTGTTATGCTGACCCATTTGCGTACGCGCACGTTTGTTGTGTGTGTGTGTATGTGTGTGTGTGTGTGTGTTTTATGCATCCTGGCTGGATGCCTAGGAGAGGGGGCTCGTCTGTTTACTGCCTTTCCTTGTCATATTTCTTTTTCTTCCCCCCCCTCGTCTCTGGGAAACAGCACTGCAGCAGTGGGGGAGGAGTGGGAGAGAAAGATAGACCAGAGGAGGTATGGAGGAGAGACGGGGTTGTGAAAGTGAAGGCTAGAGTGAGTGTGTGTGTGTGAAACAAACCCACTGCAGTGTGTCGTTAGCAGGTACATTGCCCACCAAATCAATTGCCATTCCGTGTGTGTGTGTGTGTGTGTGTGTGTGTGTGTGTGTGTGTGTGTGTGTGTGTGTGTGTGTGTGTGTGTGTGTGTGTGTGTGTGTGTGTGTGGAGGGGGGGTATACTGACATTAACAACAGGTCATCTGGAGGTCTCCCATATGTTTGACCTCTGCAGCAGAGGTAATGGGGGTGACAAGACAGCTTATTGGAAAGATGTGTGAATATGTGAGCGTGTATGGGCAAGGTAGGCAACACGGAGGCATTGGGATGTGTACTGTGTAGTTGTATATCTGATGGGTCTGTGTGTCTGTGTGTGTGTGTGTGTGTCTAATGGTTGCCCGTGCTTCTAGTTGTGTGTCCAACGTGTCTGACAGATGAAAGATCAGAGCCCGCACACAGACACACAAAGACACAGACACAGACACACAAACGTGCCGTCCACACCTGCTCATTATTCCTTCTGCTGCCTTGGCAAACTGCTTACTATGAGTCATAATTTGTGTGTGTGTGTGTGTGTGTGTGTGTGTGTGTGTGTGTGTGTGTGTGTGTGTGTGTGTGTGTGTGTGTGTGTGTGTGTGTGTGTGTGTGTGTGTGTGTGTGTGTGTGTGTGTGTGTTACATTGTGATATGATACCATTTGCGGTACATTGCAATTCAGAAAATGTTAAAATAGAGCTGAAAATGCAACTTGCTGTGAACTGCGTGTTATCATTTTATTACAACGTAGTCCAGACATTTGATTTAAACACGGATGGGGAATTTCTTACTTCTTTCTCTGGTGTCCATCTTTGTTTTGACCAACTTCCTAACAATCGTGTCCTCTGACCTAACCAGAAAAAAAACTCATAATCCGGATTGAAGATGCAGTCGATTTTATTATTCTAGTACCAAGAAGCTTAATTTGTGTTTGCAATAAAAGACTGATACTTGCGCAAAGATGACATAATTATTTAACGTTCCATATAAAAAAATGAATATATAGAAAACGATTTATCCCCCACCCCTAACCGCAAATCTTTTCTAATCTACTGTAAGCACCTTCTTTTCTAGGTTAGTTGCTTCTGACACACACACACACACACACACACACACACACACAAACACACCTTTCAAGTCTATAGTCAAGTTGAGGCTTGCCTTGTGACAATAGAGATAAGCATTCCAGGCACGCGCTCATCTGAACTCTGGTCCTGTTTCTTCTCCTTCCCCCCCAAAAGGACACACACACACACAGCAGACATTATGGCACACAAATAGCAAAATCCACATACATGTTTTGCACATAGACACAAGTGCATTACATCACCTGCCAAGCAGCCACACAACACACACACATTTTACAGTGACCCATTTGCACAGACTCAGTATGCTCTACAGACCAATCAGTGCACGTGCAAAGTCTCCAGCAGACACATTAGTGGAGCCATGCGCTGAGCGTGTGTGTATACATGCATGCATGATATGTGTATGCATGTGTGCTAGTGTGTGTCTGTGTCTGTCTGTGGTTTAGCCCAAATGCGGTGACATTACATAATAATGAGCCGGGGGGGGGGGGGGGGGGGGGGATGTGAGGGTTTTCTCCTCAAACTCCATTCAACTATCTCCTGGTGGAATCCATATACAACTCAACACACCCACAAATACACACAGCACAGTGGACATCCCACCCACCCACCGCACACCACACCCACCTCACGTGTACAACCCAGATGGCAGCCATTTTCAACACGCATACAATTCTTTTTGGTGAAATAAATGTATCTTGGAAGACATTTTCTGTTCTTGTGTTTGTTTTTATTATTCATGTAAGGGGAGAAAGTTTAGTAATAGCCAAGATTACCAGAGTGTTCTGCGTGCGTGTACACATGCTAGGAGGGCCATAATATATCATGTAGCACACATGCTCATACTTCAAGCAGGGATAGCACTAGTTAATTATTCAGAGAGAATGCGCTACTTAAATGATAGTGATTCAAGAAGCCCATGCAACACAAACTCATTGCACTTGCGCATACACCCCCGGACGCAACATGTAACGGACAACACCAACCGCACAACAACTCTTATCAGGATTAATACAAAGAGCACGCATGCCATGGTCTGACCTTTCAGCCCAGGGCACAGGAGTGTGTGTTGGGAAATATTAGAGTCTGGAGGAGAAAAACACAAGAGCCTGCTGTGCCCTGTAGACAAACACATAAAACACACAACAAACTTTGGCATCTAAAAGGATTCTCTCTCTCTCTCTCTCTCTCTCTCTCTCTCTCTCTCTCTCTCTCTCTCTCTCTCTCTCTCTCTCTCTCTCTCTCTCTCTCTCTCTCTCTCTCTCTCTCTCTCTCTCTCTCTCTCTCTCTCTCTCTCTCTCTCTCTCTCTCTCTCTCTCTCTCTCTCTCTCTCTCTCTCTCTCTCTCTCTCTCTCTCTCTCTCTCTCTCTCTCTCTCATGCCCCGTCCAATTCTTGCCTGAGTGAGATTTAGTAGAAGCAACGAGAAAGAAGGAGGGCTAGCTATCTCCCCCCCATCCTCTGAAGGAAGTAAACAACCTTTTTTTGGATGCTTTTATAATTCTCTCCCAGACAGACATGATGAGAGGAAGAGCCACGTGAATACACGCACACGGTCACGCCCTGTCTGTTTTCTAGACCACATCCTGTTCTGCTTTGGCTGGCGAGTTTGTCTAAAGTTCAGGCTGTAATCAGGACAGACAGACAGACCAATCGACCGACTTACAGACGTACTTGCTGCAAGATCTGGCAAGGGCCCAAAACATTTTTTCCCTCAGTGTGTGACTATGCCTTTTAAAAAAGGGATTTTATAATTTTTGTGATAAATGGTAAAAAGTAACAAAAATTACAAATTCATAATACATGGGTATCCTAAATATCTAAAACAATATTATTTATTAATACAGACTGTGCTGTTTAACCAGATATCCCTGTACGATAAAAAAAACAGCCAGTCAATGGTGTCAGTGCTGTTCCTTTATGTTCATAGCCCCACCACAGGCAAATACAACCCTGTTACCCTAGAGCTGCTTTGTTCAAAAACAAAGACAGAGATAAGGTTAGTAAACATTGGTGTGTGTGTGTGTGTGTGTGTGTGTGTGTGTGTGTCCCCTTGGCGTATTGTGTTCCGTGTCAATTTCCCCACTGTCCTCTCTCTCTCTCGCTCATCTTGAATGTGTGTGTCTGAGGCTGTGCTGTGATTGGTCGAGTTATGCGGGTTTGGGGGTGTGTACTTGCTGACTGATTGGTCTGGATTCAAAAGGCAGCTATGTGTCAGGTGTCCCTAGAATGGCTAACCAAAGACAGGGGCCCTAGGGGCGGGATGGGAGGGGGGGTAACAGAAGGCCAGACAGGGGTGTGAACTGTACAGATCCTAATGCCCACCTGTCCCCCCCTTTCTGTCCCCACACACACACACAAAATTGTTTAGAAAGCCTTAATCCAATAAGCCAATTTTCCACGGAGCTGGGTTTGGAGAAGCACTTTAGTTCAGCTCAACAAAAATCTATAACAGCTAGCAAAGCCGCAACGCATTGCAAAATATAAAGGATTTTACAGGAACTCTTCTCTGATTAACTCATCGCAATGAATATGTGTGTGTGTGTGTGTGTGTGTGTCAGACCATTTACCAGGTGTGCTACCATGGTCTGAATGGCCGAGACAGAAATGTGTTTGTTTTATCTCTGCAATAAAACAACACGTATTCTCTCTGTTTGCATTGTGTGGCAGCTGTTACAGACGTCAAGGAAGAGAAGAGAACAGGAAAATGACCCACGTTATTCGCAAGGTTTCAAAAGAAAATGACTCGACAAGAGAGGGTGATTGTATGTTTTACCTTGAGTGTACACAGTGTTGGTAACAAAGCCGCATAGGATGCAAATGAGGAACCGGTAGACAGCAGGATGGGCCAGACAGACAAAGAACACAACCAAGATAAACAGCCAGGCTGTAGGAAAAGCGCACACAGAAAAACAGGCTTGGCAACAAGCAGAGACGGATGAGGAGACAACATGTGACCTGACCGCTCCATCCCCCAGACACGCACACAGACACACCTGTTCCTCCTGCTTTCCAAACAGACAAGGAACAGAGGCAGACAGGCACACTGATAAGCATCAGCCAGAGAAGTGGAGCCACACACACACACAGATAAGGACGGGTTCAATCCCCACTTACTTTGGCCCAAGGCTACCCTTGGGCAAATTTTTGGGCCACATGGGCACTCACTGTCTAGACGGACAAGCACAGAGACAGAATCTCTCTCTCTCTCTCTCTCTCTCTCTCTCTCTCTCTCTCTCTCTCTCTCTCTCTCTCTCTCTCTCTCTCTCTCTCTCTCTCTCTCTCTCTCTCTCTCTCTCTCTCTCTCTCTCTCTCTCTCTCTCTCTCTCTCTCTCTCTCTCTCTCTCTCCCTCTCTCTCTCTCTCCCTCTCCCTCTCTCTCTCTCCCTCTCTCTCTCTCTCTCTCAGCATGCCAACAACATTTGGAGTGGCTCCCTCCTGGTTGGCATGGCAGTCAGTCTGCCATTTTACAACTGACAAAAGTGCGGCAGAGCCGCTGCGACCATGGTAACGGTACGCAGCCCGCCGTAAAGGAACCGTCTGTGGGGGGAGTCCAAAAGGAGGTCCTTGCGCCCAGCAATAAAATGGATAGCTTAAGAATAAACCCCTCCAACCCATCTCCATACACAAAGCCAGCGTGTGATGTAGTGCCACCCCCCCCCCCCCCCCCCCCCCCCCCTCAGTATCAGCATCGCAGTGCACATTTTAGGATGCCCATGTATGGGTTTTCCGTACAATCCGTGACAAAAAAATGAGATCCCCTTCCTATTAGAAACACGCATTCATCGCTCTTTATGTCTCTTCCCTTCATTTATTACTTTTTTCCGTCTCTTTCGTATCTGAGTCTAATCCGCAGTGTCAGGTCTTATAATAATAGCCTGATGGTTCGGACTGGCTGGAATATACCAGGAACCCCACCCACCCCACCCCACCAACACTACATGCCATGTATAGGTAAGACAAGCATCTCCATAATCTCCCATGCTGTATTCTATTATCAGTCTCTGTCACGGCAGCCCTTATGTTATTTGTATGTATTTTCTGTCTGGCTCTCAGGGCAAAGGAATGCTGTAAGGCTTGGGAACCAGTGCTTCGCCATCAGGCCGTTGCCAGTAGTTACGGCACTATGAACAGTGTCTACTGAAACATCCCCGTAACCCGTGTCCCTCACGGGTTTTGAGCAAAACAGTGCATTTCGCAATCACTGGCGACACAGTGTCAGCTTCGTGGTGTTTAGTCAGGTGGCCGTCTTCCCAAACACACAGAAATACGAGTGTGTGTACAGGAGCACACACACACACACACACACACACACGCACACACACGCACACACACGCACACACACGCACACACACACACACGCACACACACACACTTCCGGAAGGAAAGAAAGAAAACCTACGATGTCACAAGGTCAACGGAGAGAAGGATACAAAAATAACTAGACGGATACCCAGCCAAATTAATAAAGAGCATGACTACAAAAACACTATACTTTGTATACGACTTCAAATCACTTTCCTAATGTGGAGCTGCTTGCTCCTCAATTAGGCACAGCACGGGGTCCTGCTAGCATGCCGTTGGAACGGATGGAGAGAGAGAGCGAGAGAGAGAGAGAGAGCGAGAGCGAGAGAGAGAGAGCAGAGCGTTGCTAAGCAGACTGAAAGCCCAGCGAGGCTGTGAGAGCCAGCTCTGCACCATTATCTTCTGCCACAGAGAAAGAGGAAAGGAGAGGAGTAAGGGAACATTAGAGGGAAAGCGAGAGAGTGTAACAGTTAGATGGAGGTACAGAAAGAGAGGCGGGGAGAGGGCTCAGAGAGACAGAGCTGAAGCTGGAGAGTGATGGAGACCGTGCAGTCTTAACTTAATCGCACTGCTTCCAAAAAAGAAAAACAACATCTAAAAGCTGCCTAATGGTTGCTAACGGAGTATCCTGCAACCGAATGTATGTGTTTTATCATTATAATATAACAGCTATGTATCCTTAAGTACATATGCCTGTGTAATTTAATTTTAAATATTGGGGTTAAGCTGTAGGGGGGGCTTCCCTCCTAATAAGCCTATTGGCACCCGCATGTGATTGTATATCGACCGGCTGTTTGTTTACTTCTTCCTCCCTTTCCTCTGCTGTAGTGTGGAACACTGCGGCAAGAAGTAGAAGGAAGAAGTCAATGATTGGTCACTCACTGCTGTCTGCAATGAGGCTGGGGGAGGGACAAAGAGACACAGAAAGAGAGAGAGGGATGGAGATGAGTGAGAGTGAAGATAGGAGAAGTCTACCTAGGACGCAGAGGTTGCACACACACACACAAAAAGGCCCACTAGGGTCCTTCGGCAGCACTGCGGGGAGCTGCGGTCTCATCCATATTGGATGCCAGAGCCTGTCAGAAACCGCTACTGGCGGAGTCGCTTGGCCTTGCTACTCAGGGAGGTGAACCGAGTGTGTGTGTGTGGGGGGGGGCTCGTCTCATGAAAACAAGACCCACCATACTCCATGTGAATTAGAAGTACCAGCTCTATCTTATCCACTCTAGTTCGCTCTAATTTCAGCAAGATAGAAAATAAATTGTAGAGCCTATTTAACAACTAATCTTCTGGTAATGGATAGGAGGAATCTAGTGGTAATCTATTTACAGCACTGACTAGATTATACGCTGTATCATATGCAGTCAAGGCAACAGCACCTGTTTTTCACAGAAGGAAAGAACGTTGAGGAAGCCATCAATGTCTGAATTGCAGCTGCTATTAATTTCCCGACCCCAGTTGTCGTATTGACTGGATACTGTATGGTCTGACTGGGACTAGTCCTGCTGTTCAAACAGAACTGTCGATAGGATCCCCGAACACCGCTCTCCCACTTCCCGGGGAGAGCCCACCATGGGCCAGTGGTTGGGGGGGGGGGGGCAAATATATAACTATCTGAGCTGCAAGTGTACACACCTGGATGAAGATCGTTTCGTGTGTGAGTGCGCTAGACTAGAATGGGACGCAGATATATTTTCTTCCCCCGACTCCCTGGCGACAGAGAAGGATGATGAAGACCAAGATAATGAGGGAAGAGAAGACCACAGCAGTGATGCAGTCGCAGTGACTCACATCAGCAGATCAAAAGGGGCTGGGGGGGGGGGGGGCACAAGGTGGCAGAAAGAACTGGGACATAGCACTAGTAGAGTGTGTGTCTGTGTCATCATGTCTACCTATCGGTGTAATTCCTGGAGTTTGTCGCAATCACTTTGTCTCATGCTGTGTGTGTGTGTGTTTTTCCTCTTTCAGTCAGATGTGATCATGTGGTGTTTCTCGTAACGCGAGACAGGACATGTCATAGTCTGGCACCTTGTGGGCTGGCTATTGGTGAGAACACGTAGGTACAGAACGATCACAGGAAATGTAGCTGTTTCCACTGGCTGGCTCCCACCAAATTTAACAGGCCCAGTGGGCAGTTTACCAGACACAATGCTTTTTAAAAAACAAGATGACGGCCGCCTTCCTTAATGGCCACCGGAACAGATAAATCGGGTACTGTTTCCACACAGCAGGGATTTTTCACTAGCGTAAAAGAATATCCATTCTGGAGTTTAGTCAGCATCCACAAAATAATTGCAGCAAAATGTATTATTGATACTGAAAACCAGATTGAAAATAGGAGCGGCAGTTTGACTGGAATTGGTTTAAAAAAACTGAATGTAACTAAAATGCAACATGTACAAATGGAACCCAACAGAGATAAAACCCAATAGAGGTCCTTGCTGGAAGTGACCTGAAGCATTACTACTCAGTTCTTAGAGCCGACGAGAACACAGGAGTTAACGGACTGAACCTCACTGCTTCGAAGCATGTGGAATGCTCTAGGAGTGTACCATGATGTTTATGTTTTATACCCCATTCTTACCCACCCAACTCCTACGCTGGTTTTCTCCAAATCCTAAGATTTTGGGGAAAAACTGTAATCAGGGTTTATTCCATCCATAGTGCTGAAACACTTGTGGTCTACAGGACAGCTGGACTTCCACAACAGGGCCTCACCAGAGAGGCCCGGAGCAGGAGCGTGCCAAAGCTATTCGGAACAGGGCTGCCAGGGACCCCTGGGGAGAATGTTCAAACATGGCCATATAACATCCGCTTTATTCTCGCTTGGCTTTCATTCTCCCCCGTCTCCTTCATGGTTGACCATGAAATCCTCCTGTTGTCACAGCCGATAGATTCATGGACTGGACGTCCTTTGTTCCTCATGGAACTAATCGGCGGGCGAACCGTCGCCCACACCACCGCTACCCAGGCCTTTCCCTCCCACCAGCCTGCTCCTCCTCCTCCTCTGTACTTCGTCACTGGAACAGTCTCCCCCGACCAATTAAACCTTGCGGAGAGAGGTTTGTCTCACTCCATGTTTGTGTGTAACACTGAGGTATTGGGGAACCATCTTCAATACAATCGTTGCACGCCAGGGAGGCTTCCTCTGAATGCAAATGGCTGTTTTATATGAAAGACCAGGCGAGGAAGTGATTTGCTGGTTGCCGAGGGTGGGAATAGGGATGGATAAGCACAGATCAACATGCAACGCAGGGAACAGATTAAGAGGGATGGGGATGGGGGGGGGGGGGGGGGGGCAGAGCAGGGGAATTGTAACTGGATTGCGGCGATGAATGGGGTTTGAACTAGCGCGGCTGTGAGGGGGTGGGGTGTTGGTTAGACCAGCGTTTGATGTTAATAGAGCAAAGGTGAGGCTGCAGCATGAACGGCTAGTGGCGCAGGTAATAGGCCTGCCTGGCCACCTCGCTATTCCTGTCACAGCGTCTGCCGCTGGCTGCTTTCATCCGGCAGCGTAGGCCTGAGGTTAAAGAAAGCCCATTCTCCCCGGTCACCGCAGTTCCACGTCATTAGCCATAACGATTAGAAAAGAGAGAAAGACATAAGAGAGAAAGAAAATGGGCACATCGCTGCTTAATCAAACGGCACAGACAGCGTGGCCTTCGTTTGGAAATGACAAGCCATTACAGAAACATGTAGATAAATTAACGGCAAAGTGGAGAAATGGGGATTCCTTCTTAACTCGTGTGGCCCAGCCACTTTCTCTTCCTGTGTTTACAATCATTCATAATAGATCAGTGTGGCGGCTGAGCTTAATGCCTTGTGGATGGCCCACTGTGACGTGGGACACGCCTTTGATATCCAGTGTTTATCTGCCTGTCTGGGAGACTGGGGACCATGGGAGAAAATATGAGAGTGTGCGCGCCCGTAAGTGTGTTTGTGGGTGTGGGTGTGCGTGTGTGTAGTCTATGGAAAACTCTGTTGTTGCTGGATCGCTCCATTTATATCTCCATTAATCACTGCTCCCATCGGGCGAGCACCATGGGGGAGCCTTTCAAATGCAAAATGCATCCCTCCGCTCACATGCACAGAAGCCCATATGAACACACACACACACACACACACACACACACACACACACACACACACACACACACACACACACACACACACACACACACACACACACACACACACACACACACACACACACACACACACACACACACTTAAATCTTAGTTCTCTCTATCAAGATGGAGAGAGAGCAGTGGCAGTCTCTAAAGAGTTTATATCTGCTTCTAACTTGGTCCCTTACAAAAAATCCTCAACCCTTGGAGACTGGCCATTGGACTCTAAATCTCATAGACAGGTCAATAAATTAAAAGTACAGACCATTATTATGGTCTGTCACAGTACACAAAAAAAGGCCTAATCATAAACTCATATTTTTCCGTATGACTTGCTCCAGTTCATAGCCAGCCCTGTTTCTCTTTGCCATCATCCAGTCCATCTCAGCCTACTTTCCCCTCCGCCGCGACAAACTGGACCGCAGCCTTGGGGCTGGAGAGGAGGCCAGGGAGTGTCAGACAAGCAAACAGGGCCATCACTGTGGCATCGTTGTAAAACTGCCCCCAGAGGCTAGTAGAAGGAGGGTGGTTGAGGCCGGTTTGGCGAGGTAGAGTCGGGAGGAGAGAGGAGGAGGTGGTGGGGTAAGACGAATGGCAGGGCCAGCTTTGTTTAGTCTACGTGTCTGCTGGCAGATGTGCAGAGGCTGCTCCGCTGTATCTGGGCAGTCCCTATCTCGCTGCTGCTGCTGCTGTAGCTGCCACCACCTTCGGTACAGCAAGCACATCAGTCCCCTCTGCAAAACATTATCTCACCTTGCCTGTCAGCTTGGAAAAAACAGTGAGCCCTGTCAAAGAAAGCAGCATCGGACAATCCCAGGTCCACAAAGTCCCGTCACGGTTTTTGTTTACACCTTTGTGCTCTTGCAGGTGATTTGTAACGTTGTTTGTTGTGTGGCGCTTATGATTAAGCACTTTCAGGATGGTTGGGAGGACTTTATGAACAAGGACATGATTGTGGAAGTACATGCCGGATAGCTATGGCTAAATATTTGGACCCAACCCATTGTTGTGGGCTATCTTTACTGTTGTGTTGACTGTCAAATGACAGTATGACAGGTTTCTTGGAATGAAACCTGATTTGTGGCAATCAGCCTTCAGGGCCAGTCAATGAGTCAACTAAAATAATGTTCCTAATGTTCTAAAACAGCTGTTGAGCGGACACCTGTTAGTGTGTGCAGCCGAGCCCTGCACTAGCCTTGTGGTAAACAGGACTATAGTCCATTCAAGACTATGTCCATCTAGCTGGTAAACACTGTCCTCAACCACTGTTGTTTTGAAGCGATGTTGGCTTTTGGAGTCACACAGGCCAGTTTAAAAAAGAATTGCCCCAATGCGTAACCAACCATCACTTTGTTGGAGCCACTACTGATACTGGAGCTGACCTGACGGACAAATACCAGAGAGGCCCATGCTAAGCACCGCCCACTAGCATGGGGCCCATGTAGCCTCTTACAACACGCAGTGCAGCGCAGGACAAGGCACCGCCTTTGTGCATTGGAGAGGCTGAGCTGGCCCCTGCGGCAGGCCCTACTACATGCTCGTGTGTTCAGGAAATGATAAAGTAAAGGGGGGAGGATGGCTCTCGTGATCACAGCACTGCTGTAGTTTTCTATTTCAACGAAAAACAAAGAAGAGAAATAAACTCCACCAATACATAGCTGAAATGCGATGATTGAAAAGGGTGGGTGGGTCGGAGGGTGGGAGGTGGCCGAGAGACTGAGCCAAGCGAGCCATCTGAGGGGAACTGCACAGCAGGTGCCGTGTGATTGAATGAGCTGGAGTGCGGTTGCAGACTACATGTTGAGGCCAGCTATGGTCGTACAAGGTTCAAACCATTTTAATTGTCTTATTACTCAGGAGAAGGACAGGGGTGGGGGGTCGGGTGGAGACATTCTTTGCAGGAGGAGGTAGAATAACACCCAAATAAGATAAGAGACAAAGAAAAAGAGAAGGAAATGAGTGCTAAGAGAGTGTGACAACTGCAGGAGTTCACTGTCCTAACCTGAACTCACTTCTCCTCATAAGCCCTTCCCATCAAGCGAATGTGACATCTTTGAGGAATGAGGGAGGGAGGGAGGGAGGGAGGGAAGGAGGGACGGAGGGAGGGGGCGTGTTCTGCGGCTAGCTTTTGCACCATGTCCGTCTGTAGCCTCGGATGGAGGAATGAGTTGGGGGAAGGCAGGCGACAGTGGGGAGGGTAGGGGGCGGAGGGTGCTGAGGTGGGTTAACTTGGGAGACTGGTGCACATGTCTGAAAAACCCATCTTGCGTAACGCCAGAGAGGCCCCCACGGTTGTGTAATTTACCCCCGCTCTCTCTCTCTTCCTGCCTCTTGTCCTCTCTCGTCCTCTCTCGCCACCTCTCTCTCTCTGCCAGTTTCCGCTCCATGACTCGCTTTCCAGTCCACCGCCAATCTCAAACGACAGACAAGCCACATCCATCAAGGCTGGGAGACTCGATCGATGGTCGATAGCATTCCTCTCGTCTAGCCGCCCGTCGCAAACTCACACACACACAGAGATACACATAAGCACGCACACACACACACACACACACACACACACACACACACACACACACACACACACACACACACACACACACACACACACACACACACACACACACACACACACACACACACACACACACACACACACACACACACTCTGCCGGACTGGCTCCTGCTTATGCAACCATCGACTTATCGACACATTTGACTGCTTATTTTGTTACTGTCCACTAATTGGGGACTCCCCTGGGAGAGGCATGGATGCAGCTGGGGGGCTGGTTGGGGTTGGGGGGTGTACTGACCATTTAAAGAGGCACATGAGAGAGCGGCGGGGGATAGGTCTGAGCTGCCAATGGAAGAAGGTTCAAAAAGATGATGGGTAACGAGGGCCAGTTAAACATAATACAAGACTTTACTTGAGGGCCACAATGCATTAGGGACATGGAACCAGAGAGAGATGGAGAAGAAGCGGGGTAGGGTGGGGTAAAGGACGCAGAAAACAATCTAACAAACAAGGCGCAAACCCAATTACTTCAACCCCGGGAGAACAACAGCCAGATAGACAAGAAGGCAGAGTCAGTCAGTCAGTCTGTCTGTCTGTCTGTCTGTCTGTCTGTCTGTCTGTCTGTCTGTCTGTCTGTCTGTCTGTCTGTCTGTCTGTCAGCCAGACAGTGCAGCGGGTCTGTGGTGGCGATGAAGTCACTGGTTTCCAAATAGCGGATAGAGGAAGCCAGCGCGAGGCAGCTGTCTGCTGTCTGCACCACAGCCACCACTTTGGCTCGGCAGCCGGAGCCAGACAACAGGAAGGCTTGTTCTGTTCGTCTCACACGGTTGATGTCATGCCAAGACAACACAACAAACCAGCAACACAAACTCACTACACAACAACACCGGTGCCAGGCTGCCTTGAGCAGCTGCAGTTCGGACAAGACGTAAGTCATTCAAGGAGTATCGTTGTAGTGTCTTACTTAAGTTGAGTAGTATGACGACTGTTCTTAGATGGAGTAAAAGACAGAGTTTAATTTTAATTAATTACAGGATGAACTGCCTTTGCACTCCGGTCATTAATTGTGCATGTGCATGGCTTGTTTATACAGGAGACAGTTAGGTTGTGGAACCAAGCATGTTTCTGTTCACCCCAGCAACACCTGGGGATACAGTTTAATCGCGCAGCTGTAATCACAGCTGTAGTCAGATAATAATCAACTGGCACTTTGGCCGCCGGTTGTAAAATAACACTCCTGCGTCACGGCTGATGAAAAACCACCTAAACACGTAGTTTAAATAATCAGATGAATGTCCCCCCAGCCAGACACTGTCAATGTGTCTGATGTCGATTTGTGTGAATGTCGATGAAGCTTGTTCATCTCCCATCATCAGTTGAAAAAAAAAAAAGGGGAAGAGCCAGTGTCGACAGAGAGAAACACAAGGCACCAGTGCAATAGCTAATTCACGCCTAAAACATTGAATAAACTCATTCAGGTTTTGTGTGTGTTTGTGTCTGTGTGTGTGGAGGGGGGGGGGGGGGGGGCAAGTGCTTCTCGGGTGAGGGTTTAGAGCGCTAGAAGATCGAAGGCATTGCCATATGTGCCCTGACGGTGTCCTATGTCTAACACGCTCTGTTTAGACTGCAGGGAATGGAGGGCGGCTAGGTAGCAGAGCCTGGGGTACAAAGAGCCTTTTATAGGGGCCGCCAAAGACCGAGACGCAGAGGAGAAAAAAAAGAGAGACACGAGATAGTGAGAAAGAAAGAGACAGAGTGTGTGTATTGGGGGGGGGGGGGGGGGGACCAGAAAATTATGATGGGGGGGGGGGGGTTAGACTTGCCCCTGCTTCGACCAGACACTCCAAAACAGGAAGTGAGCACGGGTAGCACTCAAGGAATAGAGTTGAGAGGAAACATCCAGAATGTTTTTTTTTTCTTCTTCTTCAACACTCTTAACATTTAATCTCATTTGTTGACGCGACCAGGGAGTCCTCTGTGGCAGTGTGGGTATCACGACGTTTAAATAAAGAAGAGTGGGCTTGCAAGTGTTAGGGTACGGTCAGTAAAGAGGGTCTCAAGTCGACAGTTAAATCAACACACACACATACACTCCTTCCTTTCTAGGTGGGTCTGGCCGGCTGCCTGGCTGGCCTTTCTCTGACACTCAGCGAGGATGTGGAAAGGGTGAGTCACTGTGCTGCAGCTGTGACTGAACACAGTCTGGAGGATGTTCAGAAGGGGGCTGAGGGGGGTTGGAGGTGAGTCTCTAGCGCCCTACTGGTAATGCCTGTTAGCAAAGACTTGGAGGGAAGAAGAGGGCGTGGGGGGTAACCTCGTTGTCTGGTTAACAACCTTTGTCACACACTTTCATTCTTCCGCCCGGATTGGAAGAATGGAGGTAGTGAAATAGGAGTGAGGGGGCGGTATTTGTCAACAAAGTCACCAGCTTCCTCCGATGTCATTGGGAGTCCATTCCAAGAACACGGGAAATTGAAAACACAAACGTGGACACAACGTGGTATTCCCTGATGTGTACCGACATATTCACTTCTGCCCTAGAAATATTAGACTTGTGATGAAACGAGCCACACTTACAATGAAACACCCATCCTCTCCCTCCCTCCACACACACACACACACACACACACACACACACACACACACACACACACACACACACACACACACACACACACACACACACACACACACACACACACACACACACACACACACACACACACACACACACACACACACACACAATGAACACCTGTGAGAGGGTGTTGAGAAAAACGCTGCGGATGTGTCAGACGGAGATAGACAAACATGTGTCATGTGAGCCTCCAGTGAGTCTGGGACTCATTGCGTACCCGCCAAGAGGCAGACACTTGCCGTGCGCAAGTACACAGACTGAAACGAGCGACGAGGAGTCATCCACCCCCCTGGGTGCGCCCGTGCGTGCTCATTGTATCGGCCATGTGAATGCGGGCCTGTGAAGCACGTCCAGACTGTGATTGTGATTAAAGGGCCACATAAATTATCCTGACTAGTTTAAGTAATGCCTGCGTGTAGGAGCCAGGACCTAACCATGGACTCCTTTGTGAGTTTGTGTATGTGTATGTGAGAGAGTATGTATAGATCCGTCTAAGTCAAGTAGACCTTCAGCCAAAAGAGGAGGAGGACGAGGAGAGGGCAGGAATGCGGTCTCGGCGCTAGACGAGACAGCAGACGGTATTTCCGGCACACTCACACCAAGTTAAACACACTGGGGGGGAGAGGGAGAGGGAGAGGGAGAGGGAGAGGGAGAGGGAGAGGGAGAGGGAGAGGGAGAGGGAGAGGGAGAGGGAGAGGGAGAGGGAGAGAGTCTCTCTCAGAATGTGAGAGGCGGCCAACAGTGCTGGTGCACGTACACTCCCTAGCACACCTGCAAGCCTCTATAAATACACACCGCCGAGCCAGAGTGCCTTCTACATGGCAAGCCATAAAAGCCTTCCCTTCAGTTGTTCTATTCAAGATGGCATACACTTAAATCTCCCGGAAGTAATTGGGATTTTATTTCTGCCGAGGATGTTAAGGCTTTTAATTGGTTTGGAAATAGATTTAAATGTGCTGGTGATAACCAAAGTTGGTGTGGGGCATGTGAAATAAAGACAAAGAAAATTGCCACGCCAGGGAGCTGCGGTCAGGGGGAGGTCATGAGACAGCAGCCAGTCAAGGGCTGGGAAACAATCTAGAGCTTTTCAATAGGACACCAATCTTCTTGTGGCTTTGAGACACACATGGACACGTTTCACCTCATAAAAACATGCTTAAGCAAACATAACAAAAAAATAAAGATAGTTTCTGATTCCACCTAGGTGATAGCTTTTAAAGAGCTAGTAGGCCGCTGGAAAAAAATAATAAATACTTATCCGGCTAGTAGTGCAAGTGGGTCATTATTGCTTCAATTGCTGGGGCTAGCCAAGTGGCTTCCAGCTATGGCCAATATGAAGATCAAGAAATGTTCAGGTCCATGTAAGAGGTCGTCTACTGCTCTCCCTCTACATAAACCCAGTGTGTCTTTAAGACTACACATGTCCAAATACAAACTGCTGAGTGTATATACAAATCATTTTAGAATATGCTCATATGGGAGGTATTTCAAAGTCACTAATGGGACATGGTCAAAATAGATAACCACAGTGGAATGAAGGAGGTCTCAGCATTTATTTTGGCCTTTTGTTCAATGACATTATGTCGTGACCTCTAAGTGATCCACAGGGACAAATGATGCACTTCCCCCTTAAGCTGCGGCAGCTGACCTCACCCTATAAGACTTGGCCGGAGCAGACGAGACATATGTCACCACCTGGTCTAGGCGTCTCTCTCTCTCGCGCTCTCACACACACACACACACACACACACACACACACACACACACACACACACACACACACACACACACACACACACACACACACACACACACACACATAAAAAAAAAAATAAACATCTTTAGTTTTGCAGCTGCAGGGTTAAACACTGACCCGATTCTATCCAGAGACAAAACACTACCACACAGAACATCAAGGACCGGCATGGAATGTTTCCCATCGCAGTACACAACCATTACAGTGGTCAGCTTAGATCAGCCTGCCAGACAACAAATCACGGCGATGATGATGACGATGAATGACAAAGCAGTGTTGCATGGGCCACAGCAGCGACACAGTTAGAAAAACAACTGGTATCACCCCAAAAGAAGGGCCCTTGCTGTGACCGGCCGCCGCCAGATGACAATGGGCATGAATAACAAAGACGGACTTGCGAGTCAAAGCAGGGTCGCACAGAGAAGACAAAACACAACGGCACAGTGGTATGAGGGAAAAAAGGAGAGAGAGAAGAAAAACAAACAGTGGGTCACTCACTTTGTCTAGCGACCTCTTGAGCTGGTAGTGGAACTTCTCCTTGACCTCGTCCAGCATCTCCTTCAGCCTGGGCTCCTCCAGCGTGCCCTGGTACTTCCGGGCCAGCTGCAGGTAGCAGGGCCACTTGGCCGAGTCGAAGCCCCAGTGGCAGGTCCTCTTGTCGGGGGACTTGTGCGAGTGCATGACGAACTTCTGCGGTGAGAAGAGCAACTGGCACTCCACGCACTGGACGCATGGCGCCTCAGGCTGCGTGTAGAACTGGGGCACAAACAGGCCCTGGCACTTCCCCAGGCACTGGTGCTCCACCTGAAAGCTCGCCTCGCTCTCCGTCAGGAGGCCCGGCGCCGGCAGCTTAGTGATGGGGTCGCTGGGAAGGGCAGCGCCCGGGCGGAGCAGGGCGTTGCACAACCGCTGCGCGTCCGTCAGGGTGATGAGGCCGCAGGACGGCGCGTTGAAGGGCAGGATGCCTAGCACCTTGAGGATGTGCAGCTGCTCGCCGTCGCAGCGGGAGCAGTAGACGTACAGCTCGTCGCACACGGCGTTGATTTGCTGCAGCGAGAAGTCGCGCAGCACCGAGTTGAGCACCTGGGGAAGGCACAGGCGCTTCTCTCCACCCACGGCGAAGCAGGAGATGGACTCTCCCTCCAGCAGTGAGTGGGTGAGCTCCGTGGAGCTGTCACAGGGAACCAGCAGGGGGCCCCCTCCTAGCACAGGAGGGGACGGCAGGGGGGGCATGCCGGTGGGGGAGGGCTCCGGACCGGTGCGGGCCGAGAAGGCGGCAGGGCCCCCCAGGGAGCTTTGGCTGCTGAGGGTGAACTGGGCCAGCGTGTGCTTGAGCCCGGGGCTCAGATCCAGGGCTTTGGCTGAGCCGGAACAGTGCAGCTCGGTCTGGCCCTCCGCGTCGATTTCCAAGTCCTCTGGCTGCTCCCGCTTCACTTTGGGGGTCCTGGGAGGGGCCTCCAAGCTACGGCGCTTGAGGTTGATCTCTGCAATTACCCGCTTCTTGATGGGTGCATCTTCCAGACGCTCCCGGTACAGTCGTTTCATGTTGCCCTTAAAGGAGGTCAAGTCTTTGAAAGGGGTTTTCAAACTGGTTTGGGTACTGGCCATGTCTATGTTGGGTTTATTGATCTTCCTTTCGAGTTAGCCAGGTTCTCGTAATCCCTTTGAGTTCTCTCCTTATCTCTTTTTAAATTATACAAATCTCCTGGTATTCAGACACATGCATGTTGGTGATCAACGATTCAGTGTTTTTACTCTGCTTCCTGGAAAGGAAAAAAAAAGGTTAAAACACTGTATAATTAACACATTGGAAATTTTGAATTAAAAAAAGTAATGGGCTGTGTTATATCCACACGGCGCAAAACTGTTTTATTGTCTCTTTCGTTAGTTGGGGGTTGGAGCGCCCAATAAGTGTTTGCAAGCCAAATGGCAATTACCATATTGACACAAACTGTAGGTTTTCAGCACTTGCAATTGAACCCTGGGGGAAATTCGCATCCCGGTTTGAAGGTAGTGAAACAGTATTTCCAACACTAAGTGCGAGTTTTAACAGGCAATTCTGGTTGGCCCGACAAGGAGACCACAGCTAAATGTTCCTAGCCACCCACTCTCTATTCCATCCCATTGCATGCTACTTGTAGTCTGACACAAGCGGCTCACAACATTATTACTTTGCAAGTGAAAGGTCCCTTCCCAACCATTGTGTTACCCCCCATGTTGCTTACCACACGCTGACCCCATCAACTGCGCAAATAACAATTGATAAAATGGTAACTTGCTCAGCATTAACAGTCAATACACGAACGGTGTGTTTCAGTTACACAATATATATTTTAGCTTTACTGCCTCGACAATTATAACTGATTAATAAATGTAACACATCTAGTTTATAATGGCTGCTACCGCAGTAACGTTACGGCATCAAGAGTATAGATTGGATGCTTATTAGCGAGAGGTGTTCAGACGAACATCCACCTTTTAATATTATTATTGGCCTACAATAAAATGATCAGATTTCTGAATACAAGCCAGACGGATGGTATGGGTTACTGTGTTTGTGGAAATCTATTTTTAAAAGGATTTCAATAGATTTGGTTTCAAAACGACTGCGCTGCCTGCATTTCAATCAAACATTTAGCACGCAATTGTATTACACCTTTATAACGAAAAAGCATCAGAAACGTAATGCAGTACCTAAAACACAATCAACCAAACAGCCAATAGTCTGTAAAACGGCGTAATTTCGCAGCCTTTGTCGGCGGTGCTGTGTAGAAAGTGGGCTTCACCTTTCAGGATTCAAATGTTTCTAAACCACCACCAACCAAATCTCACATTTTCAACGCAGTTGAAATTAAACCCCTCGTATATCAGAAAAAAAACCTCGTATATCAGAAATCGCAAATCGCTTAATATAGAGAGATTCTCCTTCGAACGGGCTGCAAGGACACCGCGGACAGCCTGCCTCCACTACCAGCTCCCCCACCTCCCTCCATTCCCCGCCTTGCGTCTGCAGACTGTACTTCGCCTCCTGTGGCTCCTCGCCACGACGGCAGCGGTATGCAGACAGCGCTGATAATGACATTCGCTGTCTACAGTCTGCCCTGGGAAGGCACCTCGGTCGAGACGACGTTACACAAACACAACGCTATATGGTCTTGTTTACAATAGCATGTTTACGTGGTCGGCATTTTTAAATGTACTGGGTATTCATTCCACATTAAAACACATACAGCGCAGAGCGGTAAGCACCAACCCGTTGGCTGAAATTACAATAAAATAATTTTAATAATTTTTGAAATATTTTTATTAATTCTGACGCCGCAAACGCATAGCAAGATCCAGTAAGGTTAAACTGACCGGTTGTATTTCACGCGTTTAGGATCGCATATATTTGTTAAGAAATTTTCCGGGGGAAGGGGGTATCGCAGAATATCCCGTAGTAGAGGCTATCGGTTAGCTAGCTCGGCTAACAGCTACCCACTTCACCACAGCGTAGCGGCTTAAGCGATAAACCAGGCTAACTCATTCCAGTGCCCCCGTTCACTGCGGCAAACACTGATAATCAAACTCAATCGGGTCAACACATTTGTGATAGGCGATAGTAATATCATTCATTAAAAACATGGTTCTCATTGTAAACACTTGCCTGAACACGGTCTCCCATCCGCACTCGTCCGAGGCTTCTCCGTACTGAGAGGCTGGTCGACTTGTGTCAACAAGATGCAGCTAGAAACACCACTACAGCCCAGCAACGTCACCGCACGAGCTCACAGGAAACGTCACCCGACCGACGGAAACTATGCGGGGGTGTCTGTCTGTCTAGCAGTCTGGGGTTTGTATTCAACCGCGCTGAGGGAAGAAGAATCGAAAGGTGAATGGCGTTCATGTTTTACGTGTCTTACATTTGCTAAGATGAATGGAAATATATTCTGACACAAATGTTACCATTGTAATATTAAAACTACCACCCTTTCTGATGATGGGGATTGTTTATGTGGAAAAACATTTTTAAACATTTTAAAAAAAGAACACCACTGAACAAATTTTTACGTTGTATTGTATTGTTCGTTTTTTGTATAAAAACAATAGGCCTTCGTTTTAGCCAAATGTAAACAAAATATATGGTATGTGGCGACAGTGTAAAAAGGAAAAGGGTAATATGTAGGTTATAAGACACTAAAAAGAAACACATTTGGGCAAAAGGCGGTTTGTGGTGGTAATTTCACAGTGCTACCTTCCCCCACACTTCTTTATGGGCTGTCTGGAGAAGGTCAAGAGGTCAGCGTGGCTATTTTACTTTAGTGATGATGGAAGGAAGGTTTTATTGAGAGGTTTGGGTACCTTGGGCATTATTTGTTTATTCCAAATCCACCACACACTTTTTTTTTTTTCAATAGGAGCACAACCTGGCCTGGCTGCGATGACCTGAACGTGATGTCACTGGTCCGCGAGAGCAAAGGGGCTCTGATAAAGCTTTGATAAACAACACAGCCTTTTCAGCACAGCCCCCCCCCCCCCCCCCCCCCCCCCTCTCTCTCTCTCTCTCTCTCTCTCTCTCTCTCTCTGACAGCAAGGTCAGCAGTTGTATTATGAGAGCAGATGCGCGCACACTGTGTCCTGCCCAAGAGAACAACAAGAGCGACATCGATTTCTCTGTAATAACATCACTCGGCGTACTGCGGGGAGTAAATTAATCTCATATGTGCAATAACATGGCCAGCGTTGATTGTTCGTTAAGAAGGAAACGCAAAGCTGCAGTTTAACAGAGTATGGCGCTATAGTGGAAGGGGAGCACAGATTCGTACAGAAAGTATGAGCCATAATAATATATAGCGCATTATGGAGCTCTATTAACGGAGGCTCCGTCTCGAGTGTTATTGGAATCAGTATCACTATGTGGACCCCCGGGGGTGGACACCTTCCAATCATTTTTATACCTCACCCTTTTTAAATCAATATCGAATATCGAAATACGTCTTCAGCTGTCCATTGGCTTGATTCTTGAAAATGCAGTGGGTAAGCCTAATGATCATTGCTTTGCCTCAGGTCTGAGGTCATTTCTTTTTTCAAACACGGTCTGGCTTTGTTTTAAGGGTTTAGCAGTGACACGCGGTCAAAACGACTGTCTATCGTGTCACAGCTGGCTATAATCTTACAGGGAATTAGCGTAGGCCAAGACAAATGATTTAGTGATTTCTAATCTAAGTGATTAGGCTAGACGTTGGAGAGCATTTCTGTCTCTCTGAAGCTGCTAGTTTATAGTCACAAAATTATCCTCAACTTTTTTTTCAAGGGAAGCTTAGGCACTCAACTAGCCTCCATTCTGTTATTACAATCATTAAGCATATAGGACCACAACACAAATCACTCACCGCCAACCTACTCATTTTATACAGACTAAGCCCGACAACGCACCTGGTCGTGCCTCAAGCATGTTTTACTAAGAGTGCTTTTTCGCAGCGGGATTATTTCCATTCCTTAATGAATCCCTCCAGGGGGAGCGTAAAACACCCAACAAGATAAAAGCAATTAAAACGAGGTGTTTCTCCCCGAACCTACGCCGTTTTACATCATTAATGATACAAGGTTGGTCTTCACCTTCCACACGGTGATGAGAAACTATTCTGCCTTGGAGGGATGTACTTGTTCCCCCCCCCTCCCCCCCACACACACCCACACACACCACACACACACACACACACACACACACACACACACACACACACACACACACACACACACACACACACACACACACACACACACACACACCTCCCTCTGCCGTAAAGGGCACGAGAACAATGTCAAACACAGACATGCGAGGAGACATTTATCCTTGTCCTTTCCGGCTTTGTTACATTTGTCTCGCAGTTATGCGAACGGTGTACAGTAGGCCTGCAACACTCGGCCCATCTGAAGAAATATATAGACCTACTTCAGTGGATTAAGAAAAAGGTAAGTTGAAAATGTCCATCCGGTACTGCTGCACACATAAATGGCGTCATCATTTTTTGATACATCATTTCCGTGGCGCTTTCTTTCACCTCTCGATTCTCGGCGTTGTGTGCGTGTGTGTATGCAGAGGGGAGCTATTGTCAATGACCTTTTCACCCCGGTTGGGGGGAGGTTATGTACCAGTATGAACCAGGGCCAGGGTCACCTGACCACAAGCAGCTACAGGGGAATGTACTCGGGGCACACCCTTATATCCAATTTCCCAGACCGCCGTGTGCAATCAGGAAAAGCCGTCTAGGTGCCCCGGCAATAAAACAATTACAGGACGTTTTACTTAACGACCAATTGACCATTGACCATTAAGGTTGCGCCATAAACGATTGCATCAGCGTCTATAGGCTACTCTAGTCAGTCAATTTGATCTGTTCCACAATAACATTAAAGCAATGTATCACAAGGGGGAAATAAAATGTTTATTTTATCTTCTGCCTTATCTCTTGATACAATGTTGATAAAGAATGGCGTCTCATTGGCATTCATCTCGCACCAACAAAAACACATCAGCATCATTATCCAAACAATAATTTTTTTCACATGGTTCACCCAAGTAACAAAATATAAATCAACGTAGTGATAGAAAAGAAAATGTGATTAAAAAAATTAACAAAACAAAAACAAAGATAAACAAAATAAGAAAACAATGTAACAACTCTTCAATGTGCTTGTTCCTCTTTTCACCACGTGAGCCCATAAATATATTACACTTTTGACTCTAAAAGAAGGGCATAAAGTTAATTTACCCTTTTCACCCAAGTCCAGGTTAGGGGCAAAAAAAAAACTCCCGGGGAGACTGTAAATGCTGTAGAGCAGTTTGATTAAAAGTCCATAAGGAAAACGATATTTCGGTTATAAAATGATCAGAGTGGAGGGTTTCATTCTGTGTACGGCAGATGCCAATGGCTGTTTGAGGGGGGTTGTGAAGATCTCAGATGACTGCAGACTCCCAAGCAACAGATGTGAAGTGATAGCGTTTGTTGCCTCAGACGTCATGCTGAGCTTTGATTTCAGCAGTCATGTAGTGTTTCGATTAACATTAAAAGACACATGGAATGGTTAACAGAGGGGGAAGAATATAAATGGTACAAATGGAACAGAATTAAGAAGTGGAATAAAAAAAAAGGTAAACATAATTCTTTATATATATATATATATATATATAACATTTCTCTCAATACAGCACATTTTCCTATTTGTACAGGTTATAGATACTGCACCTGCTAAAACATACCAGAGAAAGCTGTTTTTTGGTCGAGCATAACCGTAACTTGTGTAAATCCCCTGCATTGCTAAATTGAGCTGCTAAGTGTGCCAGTATATTTGACCCTTTCATTGCTCTCGTTGTCGCTTACTCCTTCATTCACAGTTAGTCCTTTTTCTGCTCATTTTTTATGTCAGTTCACACTTCCTCTCGTCCGTCACCACGCTGATAAAGGGGAAGCCAAACCTTTTTTTTTTGTTCTGATAACCAGGGTGGCACAACATATATAGATAGCTACCCAAAAAAGTTGTCTTTTTTTCCCCTGCCTTTCATCCATGTAGTCACAAAAATGCACATGGACTCAGACTCGTTTTAAAACATTTCTTAAAAAGGACTTCTAACGTATATCCTGAACGGTAGTTACATTTATATATATATATACAAATAAAATGTGTATTGAAAACAAACTGTCAAAACGAGAGGGAGGAAGAAAATGAGAAAGAACATAGTTATTGTCCAATGGTCTGACTCTTTCATCCTCCCCTCCTCCCTCACCATCCCAATTCAGTAACCTTGGAAACACCTTGCAGCCTCAACAGCTATGATACAAAGAAGGCCCCTCCATGAGCAGAAGTGGTAACAGTGCTGGTTTAGATGATACAAAAATAATTAAGAAATGAGAGAGGTTAGACTTAAGGGCTAGTGGTTATAAATGGCAGAGCGTGAAAATGGTTTTGGCAAGGAAGCGTTCTTTCAGGGCCCACGCGTGGCCCCTCAAACAGGTGGCTGGGGTCATGTCGGTGTAAGTGTGTGTTTCCGCATGTGTGTGTGTGTGTGTGTGTGTGTGTGTGTGTGTGTGTGTGTGTGTGTGTGTGTGTGTGTGTGTGTGTGTGTGTGTGTGTGTGTGTGTGTGTGTGTGTGTGTGTGTGTGTGTGTGTGTGTGTGTGTAAGCAGGAGCAACAGGGTCCCTTCACACGCACTCCTCGGCGGACATCAGGAGCGGGTTGATGTACTCAAATCCTTCAAACTCCGACTGGTCGATCTTCTCGACCACATCGCTGAGAAACAAATGAAAATAAAGCATTATGGAAGGGGAAAAAGAATATTGGTTAAAATGCAATTCCTCACGATTCTCTGTAAGAAAATTCTAGTCTGATATCAATAAAACAGGACGCACTCATCGTCAGGTGTGAGTTGGATTGGCTCGTTGGTGAACTGGGCGTCAAAGTTGTCCAGGCCAAACTCTCCTGAGATGTTGGGCTTGAACGGAGGAACCACTTGCTTCTGTTCCATCTGAAACACACACCCAGGTGGCTAGCATGAACACAAACTACAGACGTATTACTCAAATGCACATAACATTAAAGAGGAGCACCAATTCTCACTTGCTTGACATATGAATTGCGCATATGTGGTTTTATGTTAATTGCTATTATTAATTGGAAATTATATAAAATGTAATAATTATTCACATTCTTCCAACCTATATTTATGTACTGGCATTCCTGACTGCAACTGACCCACTAAAGTGTTTACATTTTCATAGAAAACTCGACAGAAAATGATTCAGTATAAAGTGCGCTCAAAGTTTAATCCATTAGTAGACAAGGGTAGACTAAACTCCCAATGACCTACTTCTGGCTAGTACTTCTAGTCTGTGCTACTCTGATTTTGACTGGTGAGACTCAGCGCAGCAGTGTGTGAACCGGCAGGGGCTCCCCCTGAAGGCAGACAGGGGTAGTGCAGGGCCAGCTTTCAGGGCAGACTGCAGGGAGGGAAGGAAGAGGTGTAATCTGATGCCTCCAGACAGTCTGAGCGACTGATGGGTCTAGGCGGCCCAGGCCCAACAGTGAAAGGTCATGATGATCCCTCTGTGGGCCATCCTGCCAGGTTCGACTATATCTATCCATATGTCTGGCTCTCCTTCGCTGTCTGGGTCTAAAAGTCTACAGCTCTCAGCTTGTCCATATGCTTGGTGGGGTTACTATAAAAAATAAAATACAAATCTATTGCCTGCCCTTATCTCTCCGTCTGTGATGTCTTAATGATGCCTTGCTTTTCAATGTTTTTACGTTTCTTCTCATCTCCACTCTCTGTGTGTATGTACCAGACAGCGTGTGCTGGTACAGACAACCCCCACCCCCCATTCCTCCGTGTTCCCCCCTCCTGTCTGGTTTACGTCAGGAATTTCTGTCCTTTGTCATCCCTTAGTTTATCTCTGTTCTGGGGTATATTGCCTGGGAGTGGGGGTGGTTCAACTGAGATGTTTGAGACAGTGAGGGTGACCTGGTGCACTTAGATTTGACCCTGGCCTGTCTAGCGGCAAGTCTGGGCTGTTTCCCCTCCTCTCATGGATCAATACATGGATTGGCTTTGACCCAGTCAGGCTGATAACACACAGCGACGTCATTATCAGCCATGGGAACACTTTATGTCCTTGAGTGCACCCGGCTCATCACCATAAAAAGATAAACATGGTGAAACAAAAAGATTGAGAGAGAGAAAGAGATAGCGATATGAGACGAGAAGTGCGGATGACTCACCAGTTCCCAGTCTACGTTTCGGAAGAAAGGATGGCCCATGATGTCAGCAAAGCCTGTCTGCGGGTGGCAGCCTAGACGCTCCTTAGGATCCTGAAAGACAACCAGATGGAGAGATGAGTAGGACGATAAGGTAGAGGAGGTGGTGTAGAAATGGGGTGGGTTGTAGGGTAAGTAGATGGGAGGGGGGGACTTAAAGTTAAACTTTGAAACTTAAAGTGTTTGACAGTGAAAAACAGACCGGGAGCAACAGTGGCCATGACAACAGCAACCGATGGGAAGCATCCGTTGCCATGCCAACAACATCCGACTGGCAGCAGTCGTGACCATGACAACAACAAAAACAGGTTGATGGTCAGTGCTGGGCCGGAATCCCCAGTCCTTACCTTGTTGAGGAATCCCTTGAGGACGCTGGCAGCCTTCACGGACAACGAGCGGGGGATCCTGATCTGTTTTTCCAATATTACTGCAGAGCGGCAAAGACGAAAGGAGACCGGGGCACGTCAATACAGTACTCCAATAGATTCAACCACATTGTGTGTGTTGTAGTAGTAAGAATAATAATATTAAAAGTAAGACCAGAGGTGGCTCTCACAAATTCTGGTGTTACTATTATTAGAATACTATTATTGTTATTTTACTATGATATTAAAGTATACAATTTTATTAATAATAATAATACAATAAAGACTTAAAGCGATCAGATTCTATGAATCTGGAAAATGTAAAACCGTTTTCAAAGAAAAAGGTTGAGAGCCAGGCTTGGCTACCTTGGAAGAGGTAGTCTTCGGTGTTCTGGTCGGGGTTGTCCGAGCTCCCCACAATGTCGAAGGGTGACCTCCCTGCCATCATCTCAAACATCAGTACTCCCAGAGCCCACCAGTCCACACTGAAGCCTGAGGCGCAAACAGCCATATGGAGGTGTGAATGGGTGTATGCATTTGAATGTGTGTGTGATGATGGGTGTCAAGAGAGAGACACGCATGCATGGTAGTTTGAATCCTCAATAATAATAATAAAAATATCAACCCGCAAACAATACCTCATTTCTTATAACGATTTTATCAGACATCAGAAACACTCCCTCTCAAGTATAATTCATCACATTTACCCTACTGGACAGTTGGCAAACTGAATGAATGAATACATAAAAACGTGTTGCTACGCTCACCATAGTCCTCTCCTCTCAGGATTTCAGGGGCAATGTAATTCGGGGTGCCACAGAAAGTGCTGGTCGTGTCTCCTGGTCTCAAGCCCTCCTGTAACACAACCAAATGAGGATGTCACATTTCACTCAAACTGAACAACACAACAAATCTATAAATAAAATACGATCACCACAATTCACCTGTGTGGTGGGAATTAAAATCCCTGGAGTTTAATTTAGTTGGTGGGTGCTTGTTATATTTTTACGCGCGTGTGTGTGTGTGCATAAGCGGACATACTGCACCTTGCACATGCCGTAGTCAGTGAGCTTGATGTGTCCCTCAGACTCAAGCAGCACGTTGTCCAGCTTCAGGTCCCGGTAGATGATGCCTCGCTCGTGGAGGTAGTTGAGCGCCAGGCTGATCTCCGCTGAGTAGAATCTGACACAGGGTTTTTGTTATTGAATGTGGTCCAGGGCCAAACAAGCAGACGGATGGCAAATTCCAGGTACATGAAAGATATTAATCTGGATATTAAGACCGCCCCACCTGGCGTGCTCTTCTGGAAGCTTCCTTTGCCTCTGCATGTGGAACATGAGATCGCCGCCATTCACGTATTCGATTACAAAGAAGAGTCTGTGGAGAGGCGTTGAAACATGTTTGGGATTTCTCATTTTTCATTCCTTATTTGAAAGATAGGATCAGCAATGTGTAAAACTGTACACAAAACACTGCTGCTCCACAATAAAAAAAAAAGTAACATGATCAATTTCTACAAATGTTGTCAGTCTACAGTTCTATACAAGCGCCAACCATGGTGTCAAAATCCTTCTCAGAATCTTCATGCATCGAAAAGCTTGATAACTGTATTTAACAACACACTTCCACAATAATAATGGTTATGTTTGCCAACACACGTCAACTCCAAGCCTTGTTATAGGAATTATACCAAACCTAACACCTATTAAAAGGTCCCCTATTTTACCACCAGTTGGGATGTTGATTACATATGAACGGACACTGCCATGTGTGATTTCACTAGAGGGTAGATTGTGAAATGGCTTGTAATGGCTAATCAATATCACACCTGGTGGTATATTAAGGGACCTTTAAGATGTTTCAGAGGTATAGAAGCTCAGAGTGCTTGTGGGATGAGGGGAGCAAGTTCTGACCTGCTCTCTGTCTGGAAGCAAGAATGGAGGCCCACCAAGAAGGGGTGATTGGACGCCTGTTCGAAAACATGCTTTTCTGTTTGGACCCAGTCAATGTCCTGGGGGAGTGAGAGAGACACACACAAACATCTTCAGAATTCTACCATAATAACATCGAACGTGTAAAAGCACTTTGTGTGATTGAAGCGCAGATAGAGGCCCACAACATTGGAGCCTGGGCTGGGCGAGTTGATTGGTGATGGTGTTGCTTGGGGGCGGGGGCTACATTATCGATGGACGGATGATAATTTGTCTGGACGCGGACGCTGCATGCGCCCACTGACAGGACAGGGACAGAAAAACACCTGGCCCATTGATCGGTGCGCACGTGTCAATTTGTCAATCACGCTAAGTGTGTCTAATCAAGGCTAACTACTGTGATCGCCAACGGCCGCGTCGCTACGTGTGCACGCGCCAGGATCGATGTTTGATGATGTGACGATTATCCAAGCCTCCTATTAGAAGAATGATGAGGCTAACGAGACCCGTCGCCGAATACCATCTCTCTGGCGCCGACGAGATACGAGAGACGCATGGTTCATCACGTGAGACAAAGCCAATTTCAGTTCCAATTAAGCAGGCTAATTGCACCCATTATGGACGGAGTTGACGCGAGAGCGATGGCTTTACTGTTGAACCAACCTTCACCCTAACTTGTTTGATGTGTAACATCAAACAAGGGCACCCTCGATCCACAAAGTCCTAGGCATGACTCCCGACATTCTAAATCATACATAACATGCAGTCACTAAAGATTACTGGAAAAATAATTGACATGGTCATTCTTTTACAGATGAATGGCATTGGGCAACATAAATGGCCCCCTTAGGCAGTGGAGAACTCGACACTCAACACAAACTTTAAAACACAGAACACTGTAGCAGCACACATAACTTAAATCTGTATAGAGCGCACAATATATAATAACGTTTGTTCCGCGTCATCAAATTCAGCTAAGCTAGTTAAGCCAAGTGTGACTAAAGACCACTTTTGTTTATGCTACATAAGAAAAGATAATTTTGAATAATAATATAATACAACTTTGCTTAGACTCAAGCCTAAATAACAAGGGTGCGAATATTTGTAGGAAATGGAATCATATTTTCTTAAAAAGGCCCTATGCAACAGAAGTCAGATGACATTTTCAACGTCTTTTGAGAGGAGCCTGCATACAAGCAGAGGTTGGGGCGGGACATAGTTTCTCAAAAAGTCTGAGTGTTTGTCACAGTGGCTAGTAGACTGCACAATTAATTGTCAAAGAATCTGGATCACGATTCATAGCCCTTGTTCCTGTAGGACCAAGTTTCTGGCATATTAGCCTTTTTTTTTTTCAATGACACAAATCAAGCACTCCTAGGTGCTATTGCTATGGAAGCAAATCACTGCCATAATGTTTTGAATTTTAAAAGCCATTGAATTTTGAACATTGAAATATTATACTTTGAAAACAAGGTAATCTGATTTTATTCCTTTTTAATTCGCCCCTGTGAAAGAGGCGAATACATAGACATGAGTCGGCGATAATTAATCTAATGATTTTTTTATTTTTATTTATTGTGGCATGGAAGTGATTCAACTGATCATAAATTCATAGGTGACCCAAAATGTAGCAGGTCTGTATATTCTTGCTTTAAATGGACGCGTAAATTCTAAAACATTATTTTCTGTGAGCCCAACAGAGAACTCTGAATATGTTCAGGTGCGCGGGGCAGCTAACCTCGTCGTCGTTGACCAGCTCCTTCTTCACCACCTTCATGGCGTAGATGCGCTCCGTCTTCTTGAGCCGCACCAGCAGCACCTTGGCGTAGCTTCCGCGCCCGATCACCCGCAGCAGGTCGAAGTCTGCCAGGCCGAGGCTGGACGCCGACTTCCCCGTCTCTCGACTGCTCCGTGCCTGGGCAAAGCAGTGGCCATGAATTGATAGATGGATGGATGGATGGATAGTTAGTTAGTAAATCAAAAAGGTTTATGTGCATTTTTGGGGGAAGGTCTACAACACATAAAATCCAGACCGGAACGGTAGGCAGTTGAAGACGCATGCAGCCAATGTGCTTTAATGCTTTGGATGACGAGGGATTCAGACTGATCCCGGAAGTGATCCCTGCTCTGAAGTCACAGTACATCCTCATCCACTGGGAAGTTTAATCATGGCCGTGACACGAGTGAGCACTCGATCACACTCTACCCCATTCCATGGTGTTACCTGTTCTGAACTGAACCAATGCCCTCTCATCTATATGTCAATACCGCCCCCCCCAAACCGCGCATCCCATTCCCACACAAACACAAGCACTCTTCAATTCAAACTCATCCCCAGAGCCCTTGCAGTCTCGCAGAAAAGCACTCCTTGGTGAGCTCTTTATCCAAGTGTATCTGTCCGTCAGACTCAATCCATTTTTCATCTGTGTGGACCATGGCAGCCCCCCTTCCCTGGCGGTTCAACAGCCCCCGGTGTTAAGAGCTGTGATAAAAGGCTACTTTATTAGCTCCGGGAACAGAAATCAATACCGAGTGATGCATGCATCGACACACTACCCTGTATCACACTGGTGCGCGTGACTGGGTCTATGTGCACCTCATGGAGCGTGCACGGCTGTACGTGGCGGTTAAGCGCTCTGTGCAAGGTGGGCGGGCTCACACACACCCACACAAGTTTGCGCCCACACGCACGCACACAGATGCACACAGAGTGACATGCTGACAGACTATGAGTCATACAGCAGCAGCAGCAGAAAGGTTTCTTTCTCACCTCCTTCTCTTCTCCCTCGTAAGTTGGGCTTTCTCGGGAATCTTTATTTTGAGGACCTGGGAGAGATAAGGTGGGGGGGGGGGGGGGGTGGCAGACAGGGTGACAGACAATACAGAAGGAATGAGAGGGAGAAGGCGGAAAGAACCGCCAGGAGAGAAAAAAAAAAGGTGAGATTCTCACATGCTTTTGGATCTTCTCCACCACCCTTTTATTTTTTCACCAGCCTTTGAGAGATTCCACTGTATCTCAGTAACAGAAGCCCCGTCACGCAGCTCTCTCTATGCTGCGAGTGTCAGAGCAACTACGTTTACTTTCAAATAAATGAAGCGTGAATAACGCTTAAAATAAAAGATGAGGAAAACAATATCATACACTGAACTGTTGTTACAACATGTAGGATGGTACACCCTTGGTGCTTGCAGTAGGCCGGAAGGCATTGATGTCAATGGAAGTCGTTTGAGGGACATAAATAAACTCAAGCACCATGAAGCATCAGTCGCAGAGCTAGGCACTAGGCTGAATCACTACATCCTTGGAATCGCCGGGAGGACGTAGTCAACATTTGTATATAGTTCAGGACATTGTGAAAGCAGACTTTTCTTCTTGTTATCTTTTGCTGTCTGGCAGTTTAGTTGCAGTTCTATATATTGATGAATTCTCAATAAATACAGCAGTTTATTAATACGTTGTGTGATTGGTTGGTCAGCGTCAAAAGTAGAAAATATTTTAACTTTCCACCCCACTTTGCTGAGCCTGGGGTAGCGTAGCCTGTGTTGAGTTCTGACGCTCGTCCCATAGGGAATGAATGGCAACGGCCAGGTTGAGCTTTTTTGTTGCTGATCATGGACATGGGACATTATGGAGAGTGGATGTGTTGGTCGGCTTGGGATTGGATACGTCGTCTTTGTCGTCCACCAACTCCACATCATTCATGGGCAAAGCAATAACTTTTGAGAGTTGTTTTACAAAAACAAACCCTAGCATGTACTGCCAGGATGTTTCTATTGCCGTGGAGCCAAAAATAAACTGCCTTGCTAAGAATAGCAGCAGGGTGCTTAAGCCTTTCAGCCGGTCCAGCTTCACAACCACCTGACGGGACTTAAGCCTGTTTGGTGCCCAGGACCCCCACCCCCTCAGTCCATCACACCCACATGATGCAGCTGATCAACAGCCAATGCCTGCCAGCTGCCAGGAAAATGTCCTAGTGGGGTAGTTGGGGTGTCTCTGCGAGTTAGTGTGTGTGAGCGTGAGTGTGTGTGAGCGTGAGTGTGTGTGAGCGTGAGTGTGTGTGAGCGTGAGTGTGTGTGAGCGTGAGTGTGTGTGAGCGTGAGTGAGTGTGTGTGTGTTACCTGGTTGTTCTGGATGATCTAATGGAGAAGACTCTGAGCCAGACATGATGGGTTCCTGGAAGACAATGGACAGCTACCGTAGTCAAAACCACACGTTTCATAAGCCTATATGATATTTACCATGTTCAACAGGGCCACCACCACTAGCCCCGCACAAACACACACACATTGAACCCTCACCTGGATCACCTGTCTGCCACACTCCACGGTGACCAGTTTGTGGCACTTCTTGTGGACGAGCAGTTTGCAGTTGATGCATTTGTAGCCCTGGCGTCCCAGGCCCCAGATACGATCTGTACAGATGGCGCAGTGGGCCCTCTGCTCGGCCCAGAAGAGGAGAGCGTCAGTAACAACACTGTTCCTCATCGATTAGCTGTGCAAACTATTATCCACAAACGCATTATGGGACTGAAATGTGACGCGTGTGTGTTTCTTACCCTGTTGAAGCGTTTGGCCTGGAAGGCATGACCGCTGGCGTAGTAGAGCTTCCTCCAGCGCCGAGCGCCCCGTCGGTATATAGACTCTAGAGTCGCATGTAGAGCAGAGAACGCTTGAGAGCCGATTTCATCACTGTGTGTGTGTGTGTGTGTGTGTTTGCGTTTCACATGGCTGATTATATATATTTTTAATAACTTTGTACAAGACACCACAACTTCAATAGAAACAGGCAAGGCACCTCATGGCACAATATAAAATCAAAGGGAGATGATACTGGAATAAACAACGACTCACTGTCTTCCCCGGGACAAGGCATGCCTGGTTTCTCTGGTATACATGGAAACACTGGTGAAGAGGGAGAGAGAGACAAAGAGCATGGGCATGGGTGGAGACGGAGATGGGATCTAGCCAGAGGGGTCCAGCAATCCCAGACGTCAACAGCGGAAGTAATGTTTTTCACAGGTCAGCGCAGCGTAAGCCATATGTTTGATGTCTCTTTTGTTCTGCATACGCTTGCCTGCGTTTACAGATACATGCCGCTGCCCCGTGTGTAAAGGGAGCACTGGCAAAACAACATGCAGACGCAAAATAAATGACACGTGTTTAGACTGTGGTGCTATGGAAACCCGCTTGGATCAGCCAAGGTTGTGCCAAGACTGTTGTAGAGAGATTTGATTTCAAGTAAGGATACACACAATACTATTTTATCAAGAACCAGAAAGAGTACCCGGTATTTACATTTGGGGACTTCGATTATAACCTGCAAATACTGCACAATTCAGTTACCATAATTTTAAGTACCCATTTTCAAATAATCGATTTTGTTTTGCTCAAAAGGTGCAGTGTGTTGGATTAGTGGCATATAGCGGTGAGGTTGCAGACCCCCTCATTACACTTTTAAATACTTAAATTTGTGAAAAATGGTGGCGTTGCTTGAGTAAAGAACACTATTATGCTGCATTTCATAATCAATGCACATCTATTAATGTAAACCTATCGGATACTGTTTGAACTGCTGTGTGCCATAATAGACCACACTACAACTAGATTGTGGTTCGGCAGTCGGGGTGAATGAGTGAGTTAGTGAGTGTGCATAAGTGCTTTTGTTTGCTTTGAGCAGTTGCTTTTGTGTCGGTGCATTCACGAGACAAGTGCACAACGACACTAGTATCGAGGCGATACCGCAATACTGGTATCGATGCTTCCCTTGCTCATGGACCTCATTCACCTAGCGGCCATCTTAGTTCTAGACGCAAGCTGGGTGGGGGCACTGAATTCCACATTCAGTTCTCCCACCAGGCTAGTGTTCCGAAACCAAGATGGTCACCAGGTGAATATGGCCCATAGCTTTCATCACATAGACACAGCAGCATGGTTATCCGTGATGAAGGCTGCCTCACTCACCGTGGATGATGAGCTCGGAGTCTTTGTTGAGGTCGTAGAGACGCAGGGCCTCCTCCAGCTCCAGCTGGGAAGACACAGTACACGGGTCACCTAGCCAGAGAGCAGACAAGAACGCCACTTAGACCACAGAGACAGCTGGCGGCCGCATTGAAAAACTACCAATGCATTACAATTGGGTGTTCATTTGTAAATAATAACCACAATAAACATCATGTATACAATGAACAGCCACATTTTCTTTAATTAGTATACAATAAAAAAACAGTCAAACAAACAAGGGCAGATTCCTCCTAGTTATTAATATACAAGTCATATGTAGGAGGAAGAAGAGAGACCATTGATTGTATTCTGGTCGGCCTACATAGCTAATCACCATGGCCAACATGTGACATTAAAACTGGACAACGAACATCAAAACTTATTATAAGCTTTGCACAGATGGTATTCAGTATCCATGTTGAGCTAAAGAGTGGACTGTAGCTCGCCTCAGGTCAGAGAAAAACAAGATGAAGAAATCAAAACAATAATGTTCACAGGCACTGGGTTGGTTACATTTTTAATTGGGTAAAGGGTGAGTGAAGAGGGGGCAGCAAAGTATGCTGGGACACAGCACGCGTGTGCGTGGGTCGTGTGTATGTAGTCCTACTAAATTGCATCGACGAGGCTTGCAGAACTGGGGATGGTCATCGGTGGCAACGGGCCTGCTACTAATGAGGACGGGCAGCCTGACCATCTCCCGTGCGGGGCGACCCCCCCACTCTATCTCGTCTATGACACTCTTACCGCCGAGTGAGCGAGTGGAGTGGGAAGAAGAGGCTGGGTGCAGCCCTGGAGTAGGTCCACTCTTGTTTGTGCTTTACACACACATGAGGGGGAACGCAGTCCCTGCGGTGACTAGAAAGCCCAGCAGCTACCACACAAAACACCAGTATTGGTAGTCATCTTCAGTCGGAACCAAACAGACGCTGTGGTTAACAAGGACGGTCTTCTGCACTGTGGAGCAGGATGGCTGTTTTCTTTTAAATGGTCCTAGATAAAACGGCAGCTGGTTCTCTGTCCGGTTTGGTCAAACTTCACACTTCAATACAACCTAATTTCTTTTGCCAAGACACTCTACAAGGATACAATTTGAGTCATTTCCTCCACACTAGTTAACATGAAGCCTGTACCATTCCCCATCTGATCACCAGCCCACGTTAGTAACTCTGACAACAATCATCTACTTTAATAATTTAAAATGCAATAATTCCTCCTCTGTACTTGACAAGTTGGATCATTAAGTCAGTCATCTTGCAAACCTTGGCACTGCCATGGCGACGCAGACATTAGCTACTGGAGTTTTTAAGTAGTAACACTGTAGTGTAGAGCTCATCATTACAACTATACTAAAGATGGATTCAGATAGGGCTCCTCCTAATGGGGATAAGGGAAGGAGAGGTCGACAGAGAGGGAGCTGGCAAACGAGGAATAGAGAGACGGGAAGGAGATAGATGAGAGAGGAGAGGATGGGAGACGGACCTTCCTCGTCTATCCACTTCATGGTGAAGAGCTGGTCATTGTCCATGCAGCACATGTCTCGCACCTTGCCGTACAGACCCTCGTAGGAGATGGACGGCTCAAAGTGGGTGATCATGATGTCCCTGTGAGGGAGGGAGACGGATTAGATTAGGAGATGGACGTTTTTTACTAAATGTTTCTATGCATTTTAGCCACCATTCATTACTAAGCATGAACATACCGTAATATGACAAACATACAATGACATAACAGGGTGAACAATGGAATTTACACACACAGACACAGCTTTTCAGTTATATAGCCATGGCCAACAGTACCTCCAACATGGACAAAAAAAAAAGACAATCTCAGAGAGATATTTCTTTTCTTCCCTTTATGGAAAATACTCCTGTGTGACTCACACCATCTTTTAGTATAACGTGTGATCTGCAAAGCACAACTGTGGGCGTGCGAGAGCACAAGAAACAAGCGGTGCGAGAGCGTGACAGAGAGCGATGGAGGGAGTGTGAGTGAAAGACCAAAACAGTGTGTGAATCACAAGCAAAAACGGTTGTATTCAGTGGCCCTCAGTGTTCTTCACTGCAATATAAAATTGGTTCCAAGACGGAGCGAGAGAAAAAACAGACAGGGAAAAAAACAAATCCAGATTCTTTCACCTTAATCCACCAGCAACAACTCCGCAGTACATACACACAATAACCACAATACATCAACCGAGACACACACATAAACACCATTGAAGCGGTAGCAGTAGTAGTAGCAGTAGTAGTGCTGGGTTTCGCAGAGTTACTCAGTGGCTGCTGACAAAGTGAATCATACCTAGGAGGACATCCCCACCCACCAACCTCCATCCCACCCTCCACCCCCCCATGATCGCCACCAACGTCCTCCGCTCTAAGAGCCCTGTTTGACAAGGACAGAGGTGACTGCACAACAGGAGTCTATGAGTGTGTGTGTGTGTGTGAGTAAGAGGTTTTGCAGGCCCACAGGCAACAAGGGGTCTGATGTGGCCCATGACTCGGATGGGCTGCCGGGGAGGTTGGAGGACACTGTGAAGGATATGGAGGACGGGAGAAGATGGAGGCCACGGACACGACCATCGAGGGCAGGTCGTCTCGTTTTGTTTACAGCTTTCGCCTATGAGGCTCCAAGTCCAATCAGCCCAGGTTCTTTATAGTAGGACAGCAAAAAAAACTCCGAGATGAAACTGCACGCACACACACACGCGGATATGTCTGTGTCGCACCCTTGCCCAGGGTACAAAGTGCAGAAGTCGTGAGCTTTACATCAACAAGTTAAGAAGACTAAAGAGTGATTTATAAAAGACGGTAAAAGATAAGACGGTGGGACTCCTCCACACTGTGCTTCAATGTCATGACTCATGATGATGGTGATGAGGCTGCTCCTGTATAGCAGGGTAATAAACTCGGCGGAGTTCCTGCTTCCAGTAAGTAAATATTTCTGTGCCCAGCGAAACTACCGACCAAAACATAAAGAAAGTCTAACAGCCTATGGCCTCTCCTCCCACTGACGCGTTTCTCTCGATATCTTCCTCTTCCATCCTGTTGACGTTAATGATTGAGGAACACAGGGAGGAAGAAAAAACAACAAGAAAACAAAAGCCACAAAAAAACAAAAATCTTTCAGCCGCCACTATGGCGACTACACTCCCACGCACGTCCACTTATCGCACCAGTCAGGCAAGAAAAGGCTAGATTTCCTTCTCTGGTATCTGGCTCGATAAGGGAAGCTATCCAAGATAAAAACACACAAGCATGTGCAGGTGTGTAGAGACAGACGTCCACACAGTCCAATGTGTGCTCTAGGTAGCTGCTGCTCTTGCTGCCGTCAAGAGGGGGAGAGCGAGAGCACGTGAGAGAGAAAGGGCGAGAGACAACAGAAAACACCTTATTTCCAGCAGCCGAATAGGCTTTCTGTGTTCGTTAAACACAGAGAGCCTATTTCGCTGTAGTTAAAGTTTAGCCATGTCTGGGGTACCCTCAACAAACACGCATGCTGACATAGACAGACTCTGCCTAGGGCCGTATGCATTCTGTGCAGTCAATTGCAAATTATGTCAAAAAATAGCCACTGCAATATAAACATGATACATTAACATGAATATCCCTTTTCTAAAACAAACAAAAACTATATTTTCATGCAAATTACTAACAGGAATTTCCAATTTATGGCTTAATTTTGCCATTTTGTTGAGAGTTCTGCTCCATTTAACAAAATATTGGCTCAATATCCATTAGTCTACTGATCAACGCCTTTGTTTTCTCACCACTGCTATTAATAAATCAAGCCCACAAGCATTGAAAATGACACACGGTCAACATCGGCAGTGAGTTAAACTCATTGAAGGTGGTCGTGTACAGGAGCCAGGGCACGGGCCATGTTTTCTTACGGATGATTAAGGGCAGAGGAATGTGTTCATAGTAAGACACCAGCGACACATGATGCCACTACTAACTAAGAGGAAGAAATGGGGGAGGGGGGGGGGGGGGGGGGGGGGGGGTGGGGCATGGGAAAGCAACATTCCACACACAGAGACCTGGCATGTCTTCACTGTCTTGCAATCAAACCTCAGTTTTAATGGCTACAAATAAAAATATAGAGATGCAAGTTGACCAGGGCCTGGTTGAGAGCTCCTGGCGCTGGGAGTGTGAGACTGCGTCGTCCCATCTGTCCGACATGGGGCCATTCGTCACAGGTGAGCGCCCAAGCGGGGGATAGGGGTCAGGGAGCCTCTCAGCGAGCTCCGAGGCACATCTAGGACCATCCATCTCTCTGTCACCACTGCCACGCAAGGGTATGCCCCCACCACCAACACCATTGCACATAATAATAATAAGAAAAATGAAAACACAGGGATCCATGTTAATCCATATTAATAAGATGTATCTGAAAGAGATGCACATATTTCCCTTTTCTGATGGACCGCAACGTCGTCACCCTCTACTATCCCACTACAAAGCACCGCCCACCCTCCCACACGCCCTGTAGTGCAGCCGCAAACCCTTGATGAATTGAACAGTTACACTGACCTAGACTAGAGGATGCTCAAGGTTACCTAGGCAACACCCCCCACCACAGCTTCCTGCAGTGCTCACGCCAGGAGGGAGCCTTGCTACGCCCAGCACAGTGGGGCACACACACACACACACACACACACACACACACACACACACACACACACACACACACACACACACACACACACACACACACACACACACACACACACACACACACACACACACACACACACACACACACACACACACGGCTGTGCATTACTCAATGTAAACTAGGTAATGGCCGGAGCAGTGTGTTGCGGCCAATTGGGATGATGAGCACTCCAGCTCTTTTGCCATCAGCAACATCCTTTGTGTGACCGTTAAAAGATGGCACGTCAACACCAGGCTTTCCACAGCTTAATGGTTCAGCGCCTGAAGGCTGCGAAGGGATGATGGGGCTTTCAGAGCAACACATACCCTGCCAGGCAGAACCACCAATGCTTCCCTTGCTGTATACTAAGGCCAGCGCCAAGTAGTGATACACACAGCATCACTGCATTAAACAACAAAATAAAACAACTGCAGTTCCGTACAAAAAGGGGGAAGGAGAACAAACACGGACCTACTGACAACTCCCCATTCAAATCAGTGTCGAGTCAGTGTAAACCTCCCTTCCTGCCAAACAACATGCCTAGCCCAGGAATCCTAGAGAATAGCAGCCACAGTCTGACTGGTCCTGTTTACTAGCCCAGCTACCGAACCAAAGGTGAAGAGTTTCTCAGCACCCTTCAGAATATATTAGTTTGTTTTTGTAACAAACCAGGTTAAAAGCAAGAGACTTGAATAAAAGGGGAGTGGAAGACTTATCATTGCATCTTTGCTGCAAAAACTAACTTTTCTGGCTTGACTGACACAGTAGCAGTTTGTTTAGGCAGCATTATTATTTTATTTCAACCTTCGTATAATTAGGAAGACAATTTTGAAAAAGAGTCCTCCGCAAAAACCTGGTGGGCGCATGGTAATAACGTTTGCACTGTATGACATTCTTGTAATAAAATACTGCCCAAAAAGAACTAATAGCAAAGTGATGTAGCATTAAAAACTATTCTGGCAACAATGTAGGGTATCAAAAATATGAAAATAAAAACAAACACATTCCAAATCTCAATGACAATAAGGACAGAATCCAGAACCATCCAGAAAGAAATATGCAGGTCCAAGTCAACAGTTTTTAAGAGTCCTTGTCCTTAAAAGTAATAAGACTTGGAATTAAATTGTTTACAATCCAAATGGATATCATATAGATCAGAATACCACTGCCATATGAAAGCTAGTTCCATTTTGATCAACCTCCACTGCATCAGAGGACGTTTCAATGTAATTCGTAAACTCTTGCTGCCCTGTGAAGTTGTTCTGGGTGAAATGTTACTGTATGTCCACTGCTAGTCTTTAAGAGTACAATTGAAGACCCACCAGTGGCAGACTGAGGCTGCTACAGGCTGACACAAGACTCAAGGTGCTGATGCTGTTACTGACAAAGAATTACAACCAGTTGAATGGGTGTAAACATACAACCAGATCAATGTTGGACAAATAAACCCTCATTAAAAACTGGATAATACATTGAACATTACAGATGTCATTCCTAGATACTTATCTGGAAATACCATGTGATTTGAAATGTTCAGTATTGCAATTTCAACCCAGGCTATAGGAAACTGCTATGGATCTATGCATGCATAGCGCAAAAATAATTGTTTCTCTACATTTCTAGAATAGCTATACCATCAGGAATGAATGATCTCAAAGAAAATAGGTATCCAAGAAGCCACAGTATGCCACAATTTACAGTACAGGTAAAGCACTGCAATTGACTATCAGATCACTTATATATAGATCTATACATTGAAACGGAAAACTAGATATTAAATACTGTTTGCCATCAGCAGCTATAGCATGTTGTACTCCAACAACTGATTAAACAACTTCATCTCACCCCCACATTGTTCACGTTCCTTTTCACCACTCTCAAATAGTTTGGATGCCTAATTGTTTCAACCAGGACATTGGTTTGTTAAGCGAGTGACATAAGTGAGCATGGCATTCAATAGGCCTGACAAAGGCGACTTGTACCACACGTTTTTCCAGTCTAGGCTCAACTTAAATCAGTGCCTTTATCATGTAGAAACCACGAAAGTGGAGTGTCGTGGAACCTTTAATGTCCGAGTCTGGCGAAGGATTTCTTCAGTTGCGAGTGCGAAAATACACACGGGGTCTTGGAAGTAAATATTAAACTCACTATGGTCAGGTGACACTACCACCTGTGCCCCCTCCAATAACGGCATGTTTATACCCAATACATAAATAACCAGCTAATCATAATCACAGCAAGTGTCTATAAGCCATCTGTAAAGACTGGTTCGCTATCTTGATAAGCAAACTAGCCAGGAGGTATCGACAGCTCACATGACCTGGGTATGAGCTAGCAGTAAGTGAGGAACGCCAAGTGTAATGACATGTACACACTCGGATCTAGATCACCCAAAGAGCTTTGAGTTTTCAAAAGAGGACACAACTCTTGCCGATCAAGTGGCTGCATTCGTCAACCTAAAGTACCCAAATACCGTACTGACAAATGCTATAAATAACGTCAAATACCAGGCACTATTTTAATTAACAGCATGTCTGGATAATTTCACCTGACTGTCTGCCTTGTCAAGTTTATCTAGTTGGTTAGCCCACATTAGCAAGCTTGATAGCCTTTAGCTAGCTAACGTTAGCCAGCTGATCAAATACATCTCGAAGTCTAAGCACAAAACCAGCGGTCGCATTGATATGTTTGTTTGTATTCGACACATAAGAACAATACACTGTTTACCCTTTGTAGTACGCTTTGACCCGGACTTGGTGTGAATTCTCGCCCGGGTGGGACATGGTGCTGTCCCGCAACGTCGGCATCATAAGCTCCGCCGCGGTTCAACCGAGGAGGATGCCTTCCTTCTGTAGCGTTGTAGTGGTGTACCGTGGCCCAAAATAGCTTGTTTATGTGTTACTTTGGACAAACACTCAGGTAGGAAGCCAAATTACTATAAATCGAAAGAAAGAATACTTTCGTAAATAAACAAAGTCAACGTCCAAAGTAATGAAAAACTTGCGGGGTCCGCCAAACAACTCCCTTCTGCAAAGGCCTAACAACGGACTAATCCATTAGTGGAATTGTATAGGGGTGCATAACTTTGGTATTTACACGAATTAAAGAATGGAATACTGAACGAATTGGGACATTGTCATCCCTAATTATTTATACCCTTAATTAGAAAATGTTATAGTGGTGTGAATGTATGTGTTGTTGTTATTAAGAGTTATAATTATACTACTTTATTATTTAAAAATAATGTTTGCCATTGCCGATCGTACCAAATAGAAGAAGAGAGGGATGTATTTTTTTTACTGTCTCATCCTCTTTGATCTCTTGGACCTCGATGATGCTGTTCACGATTGATGGACACGTAACGCATCATTAGTGTAAATTCAGACCTAACTTGACACGATTTTATTTTATTCTTAATTCTTTTTTCCATAATTCTTTCTCTTTTCCCCCAAGTAGGTTTTCACTTATTCCTTATGTGTGAAAACCTACTTGGCAATAAATCTGTTTCTGATTCTGATTTCTCACATCTCATTATTAATCCGTATTTATATGTGTCCAGAATAGAGAATAAGATAATTAATTATTATTTATTTGTTTCTCATTGTATTACCTTTAAAGGAGGTTCACGAGGCAATCACAATAAATGTTGTGTGTGTGTGTGTGTGTGTGTGTGTGTGTGTGTGTGTGTGTGTGTGTGTGTGTGTGTGTGTGTGTGTGTGTGTGTGTGTGTGTGTGTGTGTGTGTGTGTGTGTGTGTACGATATCATAGAAATAACATTAGTATTTCTAGGAAATTCTACGTCAACCACAGTACATGGTTTCTCGTATTCACCCTCCCCCAGAAAGACACATAGAGCTAATATATAGGACATTTGGACCTAGGAGCAAACCAGCAAAACTGGTAAAGGTGTACGATTTAATAGGTTGTATTTGAGTGTAATTTGTTAGAAATGTTGTAGACATCCGTCAGCTATTAGTGAGTGACAGGCTCTGTGAGAATATCTGTTCTTCAGTTCAGTTCAGTTCAGTTGATATTCTGTTGTACCAAAAGGGAAAATACAACATAAAATGCTATAAGGATTCAATACCCAGATCCAATTTTTACAGTTGTGTGTATTTGTGTACGTTTGAATAAATACATATTTATTTTATAGAAAGAGTCCCTATATATACAAATAGATAAAACCCTTAATTTTTATGCTTGTTTTACAATAACAGCAAGCTATTCTCCAGTCAGGTGGACCCATTCATAGAATAAAACAGAATATAATAATATAATTAATATAATTAATTATAAATATATTTATATTGATTTATTTAATGATACATATCATAGGAAATGTAGCTAGAAACAATACGTTTTATTTTTCAATAGTTAATTCCGTGAATAGTCATTTCTATACGTGGGTTACGTATTCCATTTCACAATAGAGAAGGTCTGACACTTTGCCGACCCCTAGTGGGGACCTTGCACTCTAGATTGGAAAACATTGAAATAAAAAATAAAATTCAAAGAAGCTTTTGGTCGGATAACGTGGCCTCTTATCTAGCTGCCGCTGTCCAGTCGATACTGGTTCTATCTGCATGTTGCCTGGCCTTTTGCTGAACTGTTTAATACAAATATGGAAGCTCTCCTCCTTTTACCACTTTTCCTACAGCTTTTGTAGGCCAAACTTCCTGGATGGCAAGAATAACTTAATGATAGAAAGAGAATCTAGAGGACTAAAGGATTCATCAAGAGCATGTGTGGAGGCTGTGTAGGCCTATTGGCAATACACAGCCCTAGATAAGGATAGGTCCTACAACACAGGCTACATAATATATGAACAGATTATAAAGGGAATTAGGATATTATAATTGTATATTAGATTATTGATGTATTATTACAAAACAAACAGTATTATGAAAGAATATTAATTGAATAAAAATGGCTTGAACTTGAGATGACAAATCATAACTTTCCTAACTATTCAAACATTAAATGTCAATACAACACGATATATGAAAACAAAATTGTAACTCTCAAATGTGTTATTATTTATATCGTTGTACAACCCTGTCCCTATTAATATGAATCACAGCATTACTATGAAGTATTTCTAAGTGCTCTTGAGTTTGAAAGCTGTTAAATGTCATTTTAATTCTGTGCCATGGTGGCACACTGTAATCAAGTGTAGTGCTCTCACTCGGTGCCGCGGAAAATCGAGTCTTGTGATATGTGGATCCCATTGATCTCCATATGTGGAGAATAAGGGAATGATTTGGTACCATCATGTAATGTATACATTGTACACCCACCATGGCATTCTGAAATTTACCGTAATACGGCCCTCCAATTGAATACTCTGCGGTCTGGCTATATATAATTAATATATACTGATTTATCTTTCTAGCTTTCAATTGTATTTATAGTCTCAGGATTTCCTCTATCCTTTTTCCAAATGTTCCTTGTTATAAGTTCCATTGTGAGTGCCAGGCATCTAAGAACAGATTAAGAACTGAATGTTCTTACACAGTACAGTACAACCCTTCACACAGTACAACATAAAGTGATTTGTTGTTTGTCTTCGGGCAAAGGTCAAGCAGTACAAGGATGACCCCCAGGAGGCAGATGGAGAGGGAGGCTATGGATGTTGTGAGTGAGTGAGAGAAACTCTGGTGTGAGCAATAGTTTTCTTAGGTACAGGTATTTTTTGACCTAAAGTGGTGATTTTCGCATGACGAAGACGGCAGACCTACAAACATGGCCACCTTGCCATTCCGCCATGGCCAAGGTTTACCCGGGTAAATTAACATGTAGGCGTGGCTTATTTACCGTTCCGCCCATGACCAATGTAAACTGAATTTTTACCTGTGTTAGATAGATGCTTCATGAACCCCCTCCAGAGTGCAAGATCGTTTACCTCGTGTCTCTGAATAAACCACGTGTTGAATATTTACCACTCTCGAGTCATACCTAGCCCGAAACCACGATACCACAAAGGATTCGTTTTTAGTTTCCATCAGTTTATTAATTGGAAACAAACAGACAGAATATTAGAGTTCATCATATTATAATTCATCTTGCGTTTGAGAGATGGTGAAAACATAATTTGCAAATATGATCATCTAAGACATATATATTTGACTACAGACTGAGGCGTCCTGTACAGGTACTGGTAGTTTCTAAGCTTAATAGGGGGAATGACATGCTGAGAGGTCAAACGTAATGATGGAATGTCTGAAAGTGGGCCACCATGATAAGAAAAAAAATACTATGAACTAAAAAACAAACATGACAACTAAATTATATTAAAATGGAATATTTTCATGCAGTCAATTTGGTATAGAAGGCTTCATGTGTGTAAGACATTGTGCAGTGTCCATTAAATAGGAATGTCATGACTTTTGTATAAAAGATGATTGCTTGCAGAAGCAAATCAAGTTTGTTCATAGGTAAATAGGCACTGGCAAAGATGGTTTAAAATATTACAAATATGTGCTGAATATTATGAAGATCAGTTCACACTCTCATTCAATTATTTTCCTTTCAAAATAAGAGGCTTCGTGATGATTCTGCCATAAAATCTGTAAATAAAAGCAAGCAGAATGTATCCCCTGAACTGTACACAGACAAAAGCTGCTGGGTATTGTGAGGCAGAGTAGAACATACATTTGCAGCTAATAACTTTCTAGATGAACAATTTCTGCTTAAAAAAGCGAGGGTAAAAAACCAAATGGCCGATACAATTTACAAGATTACATCATTAAGTAAAGCATTAATATAAAAAGCATTGATTCTCTGACAATATAAATATATTTATAAAATAAAGGAATGAGCATTATGACATGCTCCAGGCTGACTCGCATTCAATATGGGCCAATTCTTTAATTGCTGGTGTTTATGATACATGACTTACATGTGTTCCTGAGGGGAAATTTCTATCACGGTTTCATCTGTAGCTTATGATGCCAACTTCCCCGCAAAGAAGGTCTGCTGTGACAGAAATTATTTTGAGCCCATGAGAGTGTGGAAATGTCTTCGTTAAGGTTAAAGAGCAACCATACTCTAAAATTCAACTGCAGGAGCAGATGATTTGATTGTTATACAAGTGACATCTGCTGGCACCAGCCAATCAGAAACAGCAACAACCAGTGGTTTGGAGCTCACCTTGCAGTTGGAAATAAGTGATGGGTCTAAAGTGATTGTTTTAGGACATGCTTCCGGGGCCGAGGCCGGCATTCTCGGTGGAGATGGAGCGGACCAGCTCTTCCACCCACCGCACCTCCGAAGCCACCTGCTCCCCCAGCACTTCGTAGCGGTTCTCCAGGCGGCCGAACTTGCGCTTGAGGGCGTTTGCAGCCAGCATGGCCGCCCTGGCCTCCTCCTGGCTCTGCCGGCGCTGCGCCTGAGCACGCTGGAGCTCCTGCCGAACGTGGCCCAGGTCGCTGGAGATGCTCAGGTTCTCCTCCTTGTACCACGCCTCCTTCTCCTCGTAGATGGAGAGCAGCGCAGCCACGTCGTCGCGGCACGAGCGCTGGTTGCGCTCCAGATCCCGCAGGCCTTCTTCTGCCACTGCGATCTCCTCCAGCACCTGGGAGAAGCGCTCGAAGTTGATGTAGGTGTTGTTGGGCGGCATGCTGGAGTGGGACTTGATGGTGTACTCCTTTAGACGGGTGGTCTTCAGGCGCCGGCGCTCTGACTTGCGGCCGTGGTCTTCCGGGCGAACGTTGCGCCTCTTGATCGCCTGGGGGAGGCGGGAGCAACCGGGTGAGTTTAAATATTTGAACAGAAGATTGTAATATCAAGATGAGAGAGGTCATTCATTAGGGTCATTGTGTAGCAACTAGCAAAGGTATTGCATTTCATGTCCTCAAGACTAGGGTTAGGATCAACGCAACACCCACCTTGATCCAAGCATGCTCCAGGCTATCATCAATGGTCATTCTCTTCCTGCAAACAGATGTGATGTGTCAGAGAAGACATTATGCAAAGTTCTGAGCTTTATGTCTCATCTCCAACTATTCATCTTTCCTTTCAAAACACACGGTTGTGTGTGAGATCATACACTCCATGTGTTCTCTACATAGACTGCCAAAATGTATGAATTAATGAATGGCCGCCTGGCACCAGTCTATGGCCAAAACCCAAATAATATTCATCCTTTTTAAGGAAATATATCCTTGGAAAATACATAATATGAAGATGAACTAGCCACCGAGATCATTACCGAAGACAGAAAACGATGTATGCTATGTAGCTTTGTATCATGAAGAGGAACTCAATCTTCCTGTTGACTTGGAATGATAAAAAGGCCTTTCTGCATTCACCTACGGTGAACCACCCAGGGCTGTTGGACGGACTACATGCTAGTCCATTCCAGCTGAGCCTCACAAACAGACAGTCCTGGCTGTCGCTTGGTTGTACCAAGAACAATTGACTGACGGGGAGTGTCCTTACTTGGGATCCTTGACCAGCAGGCGCCGTATGAATTCCTTGGCCAGCTCACTGGTATTGCTGAAGTATTCCTCGTCAAAGTCGTAGTTGACGGCGGAGATGTTGGCGAGGGTCTCCTGCTTGGTCTCGCCCAGGAATGGTGAGGCACCACTCAATCTTACATGGAGAACAGGATGATGAGGCAGAGTCTTCAATTATAATACCTCAAATGCAGTGTAAAGTCATGTACAATGGTGCGTAGAGGTACATGCAAAGATATGTGGCGTTTAAAACATTACTCACAGAATGTAAGTTATCACTCCGATACTCCTGCATAGAGAATAAGGACTTGGCTTTAGTGATGATTGCCATATGGACAACAACGGTTTTATTTCATTTAATAAATCAACATAAAAATCTCACCACATGTCTGCCTCCAGTCCAAGTGGCTCGTAATTTACTATTTCTGGTGCTGTAAAACAACACGTTAACAATGTTTAGTGAAACAATCTTGACAACCAGAACAGTCGACTTCAATGGAAATACATTAAACGGGAATTTACCGACAAACTCTGGCGTTCCGAAGATGTTCTTAAACTCATTCCCTGCTTTGATCTGGTGAGCGATCCCGAAATCAATGAGCTTGATCCTGGGGTTTGGTACATTCTTGTCCAGCAGCATGATGTTTTCAGGCTGCATTAAACACACACACACACATTCATGGAGTCTCACACAAACTAAACAACAACTAAACAAAGCATTTGCGTGCATATAGCGTACCAAAAGATACATTGCCTGATAAGAGAACAGCTGTAGCCTTCTACAAAGTCAGTCCTTGTCAGCATTTTAAAAAATGCCCCACTGTCAAGAAGTATGAGGCTGACTCAGGCCTCAGCCTGCACCTCCATTTCCAAGCGGGGAAAAAATACACTTAGAAAAAATGCAATATTAAAAAGACACCCACGGTAGTCTGAGAGTTCCCTAGACATTTTGTAACCCCTTCTTGGTACAGGGAAGTGATGCGAGTGACTCCCTGCCAATAACATGACTCACAACAGCATTGTCTGGTAGCAGCACGTCAACTACAATACAAAAGCCATACTCAACACGTCATATAGTTACCATACAAACAAACCAACAACACGGCCCCATCCATCCCAGCTCTAACTGGATCTCCTTAACGGTGCTCACCTTGAGGTCAAAGTGTGCGATGCGTTTGGAGTGGAGGTAGTGAACACCGTCTAGGATCTGCTTGAGAAACTGCGTGGCCTCCTCCTCCGTCAGGGACTCCTTTTCGGCAAGGAAGTCAAAGAGCTCGCCGCCGGACACCAGCTCCAGGATCAGGATGACGTCCGTCTTGTTCTCGAAGATGTCGTGCAGCGTGATGATGTTGCTGTGCTGGATCTCGCGCAGGATGTTCACCTCGCGCTCTATCTCCTCGCGGCTCACGCCACGGCGGCTGGATGACAGGCGGCGCTTCTTGATGAACTTAGCGGCGTAATCTTGGCCTGAGCTCTTGTCCTTGCACTTGCGGACAATGGCGAACTGCCCGCTGTGGAGGAGGACACAAACATTGTTTACACAGCAGAAGAGTGTAAACACCATGCAATGTATTTTCTTTAATCTGTTGCAAAGTATCCATCGGTGTTGATTTACAAATAAAAAACTAGAAATCAAACGCCTGAGGGTCAACACACACACTCTTTTTCCCCACACTAGACCAGCATGCAGAGGGAAGAGAAGACTGAGAAGCAGTGATGTCATGACTTTGGTGCATTACTGCAGAAAAACATCACTTCCCTATAGAGGTACAAGCTACAGAGTTCCACTCCAATGAGATGACTCATTTGTGAGGCTCTACTGTGGCGTGCAGCAGATATACACTACACAGTAATTACTGTATAGAGCCAAATCATGAGCAACCACACTTGGTGTTTAGCGATGTACTGCATGAAGGCTCACAATGAGTGCCAGAATTTTTCTTCAAACAATTGTTCGGTTATAAAACCATTGCGTAAAAGAAGTAACTTACCTCCCCAGCTCCTCTCCCATTTCATAGAACACCTCAACATCCTCCTGCCTGAAGCCAGCCATGTTGTGCTGACGGTGAATACAGTATGGAGGAATGCCTGTGACTTAACTAAGGCAATGAAGACACAACAAAGTAAGTCCTTACAATGAAGAAAACTTGGTCTTTAGACAGGCAACATCAGCAGATATGGTGCCATGAGGTAAAGACCATACAGGAGCCAAAATATTTTTTTTTACCCACGTAGTTTCGACTCTGAAAGTGGTGGAATAACAGGCCTTATTTGGCCAGAGTCAACATAGCAAAATATTTTTTTAACACATTCTGGCTAGTGAGGGAAATCTGCATTCCTGTCTTACTGACGTCATTCCCTTCCCTGGACCACTCGTCTCAAATTAAAGGGAAGGGAGTCACGACTATCGGTTTATATAAAAGCCCGGAACCAGAAAAAAAAGAAGATAGCAACAAAATGCTTACTGGTTGGTTTTAACATTTAGCACACGCTCGCTACACACAATAAACTGAACAAACAAAAACACTTGGTACAACAACATAGCATCGTAACAGCTTCTAGTAAAGTAATAATACATAATGTCAAAATCGTGTGTCCTAAATGTCGCATACTCATTCAGCTAGGTTGGGGAGATCCCAGATTAACGTCCAAACAACGCTTTCTAATAGGTTCGTAAAATATATGCTACTACGGACAATTTAATGATAGCTAACGTGGCTATCTGGATAGCCTAGCAAAGGTTAGCCCCTCGTTTTATGTTCACTTTAAAGAAGATAGCCTTATACGCGGCCCATAACATTGAAATAACAACTATACGATGAAGACAGACATCGCATAATAGCAAAAGGTGTACATAAAGTAGCAGGACTTACATTATATCTGCCGAGGAGTGCTGCATTCCCTGAAGGGAGTAAAGTAGACTGGTGGCCAGTGAAGTAGGAGGACGGACATGGAATGACATCATACTGAAGTGAATCAACTCACGACTGTGATGTGGGTACCGTTAATGGCTTACAAGATAGAGCACGTTAAACAGTGATTTAAGTGGTTCAAGGTAGCCTCATGAGTGTCTTTTTAAAATGTAAAATGTAGCTAGCATTTTATCAAAGTTCTATCGACGTTTGCAAAGACACTCAACAAGTTTTAACAAAGCGTGTTACGTGTCTTTCTTTGAGCATATATCGCTTTGTTACAATTCATCATAGGGAGTGTTTGCCATACTATACTAAAAAATGTGTTCCCTGACCGGGAATCGAACCCGGGCCGCGGCGGTGAGAGCGCCGAATCCTAACCACTAGACCACCAGGGAAACTGGAAGCGGTGTAGTTTTAGTACTTCTTTAAACAGGCAGATTGGTGGAACTAAACTATTGTAATACATAGAGATGGTGATGGGTAATCATATAATTTAAGAATTTGCCATTACTAATTAACCCGACATTAGCAAACAATAGTTTCTGTTAATCACTACGTATTTATTTCCACATTTAAATGGTAACAAATCGAACGTGCAATATTTAAAAGTCAAGTCAAAGTAATGTTAACATAATCTCATTGTTTTAACCTGGAAGACTTACCTTCTGCAATCAGTTTTGTTGTATATCGAGTGTAGCTAGTTCAATGTGTGTTTATTAATGCTTACTATTAAATGTGATTGTCAAGCCTCGAATATTAAACCAACTAGAACAATTATAAAACCAAACACAAAGTTGCCACAACTCAACAACAACAAAAACGTTACATTCGATGCCATGCGCCAGAATTGCATTTCTAATATTTAATTATGTTTTGATAGACATTCAAATTGACCCAATCAAGCGATATATGCGCTCTATAAATCAGACAACCAATAATAACCTTACTGCAGAAAATGGGCGGGTTTAACAGCCACACAGCTGGTGGCCGCACTGTGTCCGTCGAGCAGTGTGGTTGATGGGGAAACCATAGAGAAACAACAAGCAGCAAGGAATCATGGATTGGGTCCTAATAAACCTGATCTGGGCAGTTATTTTCATCCAAAAGGTAACACGCAGAACTCGTTGGTCGTTGTAAATAATGTACGCATCCCCACGGTATTATAACACGAGAGTTGTCGCCGTCATTCTTTCTCAAGATGTGTAATGATTAGCTTACTTGCTGTAGCGCTGTTCGCTTGCGGAGATAGCAAACTGAGACGGTGACACACAACGTTTGTGCTTATGTTTAGCTCATCGGAAAAGATGAGATGACGCGTGGTGCTGTCTGGCCTACAGTGCAACTGTACTAACAAACCACTACCGTTGGTCTCCCTTCTGACAAAATACAAAATAAGAGATTAAATACAGTCAATGTTCGAGCGTAATGGTATATGTACCATTGGACATGAGACCAATGCGCCATCAAGAAGTGTGATGATTTGTCGTTAGCAGAAACCTACTTACCAAATAGTTGTGGTTTTACATTTGCATTGTATTCTTAATGCGCGTTAAAATAGATTAAGTCAATAAAAACAATACACTTGAATAATTCGGATCTTTAAACTGTTTATGTTTACTTAGCGTTGCTGTATTGTGTTTTTATGTTATATTGTATATAGGTCGTAGGTGAGTATGGCATGGCTCACTTCAACGACAAAGACAACAGCGAAGGAAAAGATTACTGCATTTTCTTCAACTCCCAGTGGGCACGTCTACCCCAAGATCTCAACAAAGCAGTAAGATAACAGTTAAATAAGTTCAGTTGAAAACAATTAAAGTAAAATATCATGCCTCCACTGGAATCTTTTAGACACTATGTTTTGTGTCAAATGTCCTTGCATTAGTGTTTCATCTTTTTTTAAATAATTGTGTCTTTGTGTTCATCTAGTCCCGTCTCCAGATTCATGACCTCACAGCATCGGTCCTGTGCTCAGCCTCTGATGTGCCCGATGGGGGCTTCCCTAACAGCATACCCATGGTGATGAGGGGCAACTGCACCTTCTACGAGAAGGTGCGACTGGCCCAGATCAACGGTGCCAGGGGTCTGCTCATTGTCAGCAAGGACCGGCTGGTGAGGGAGGCTCTGTTTTATTTATCATTTTTGGCCTGTATGGTTTAGTTAATTTTCACAATGTGCGGGGTACTCTGTTTTGAGCTATTCACTCCCTGTTAATGTTTCTTCAATATGCTAAATTCACTGTTTATTAGACGCCACCAGCTGGAAACAAGACCCAGTATGAGGAGATAGATATCCCCGTAGCACTGCTCAGCTACACTGACATGCTGGATATTAGCAAGGTAAGAGATGATTAACACATTAGGTCACAGGGGTGAGCGGACATTGTGGAATGAAATACTATTTCCACATTAGTCTTCGGGAATGTCTGCGCAATATTGATCATACTATATGCTAAATGTATTATTTAATTGCAAATCAAACTGAACAAAAGCTAATATGAATCATGGTAACATACTTAAACTCCAGAATGAAATGAGACCATCCAGTATTGTATTTCATAACTTCTTCATGCCAATGGAATAACAACATGAATATCAACTTTCAAAATTCATATATCTTAATTTACTGAATGTATTTACTCGGCGAGTAGTCTCATCTTAAATGCTGTCTTGATAATGTCTCTTTGTATTCCTTTTTCATTGGTTATTACACTTTGTTATCAGTGTCCAGAGCAAAGTACAAAGTAAACAACTTATTCGATTAGGACCCTTCAAAAGAGCTCCCTTTCATTGGGGAGCTGGTGTGTCTGATTTCCCACTAGACGTTATCTTATGTTGTATTGCTTGGACTCCTGCAGACCTTTGGGGATGGAAGAGAGGTGGCCATGTATGCGCCCAAGGAGCCCGTGTTGGACTACAACATGGTCATCATCTTCATCATGGCCGTGGGTACGGTAGCCATGGGAGGCTATTTGGCTGGAAGCAGAGACACCAAAAAGTATGTGGATTGGAGTGGGGGGGGGTTTGAAAAGAGAATTTCTTTTTCAAATGTTCAGTTGGTGGGTAATTCAATAATTTCATGCAATTACTGATACAAAGTTCTCAAATATTTTGATGAATGTAATGCTTTGTAGTCTCGGCTGCTAAGTTTAAACCAAAAGCAAATCACTTGGAGAGTAAGTCCTTTATTTTTTGCCACAGTTTAATTGGTAATTAGTTTAACAGAAAAATGCTATTTGTGTTTTCAAGTTGTCAGCCTGTTCTGAGCCTTTAGCCAAGGGCCTTCTGCCCACATAGTAACTAAGTGGTCTGCTCTGTTACCATTGGCGACGCAGGCAAAGACTGCGTTGTTGTCATCCGAGGCCGGTCTAGTGACTCAAGAGTCTAAATCCATCTTGATTTCGTTACTATAGTTACAGAGGGCAAGGTCGGTTGGGGTCTCCGTTGGTGTTAGGAATAAATAAATAAAAAAGGCTCAAAAGAGATGTTGAGACAAGGATGGGGAAAGCATCTACTTCTTCTTACTTTTACGCCAACAAGTACACTCACTGGCAGTGGCCTTTAGGTTGGTTTATACTACTGATCTTTTTGACAGATGACCAGCCACTGTTTACGACTGAGTTTGGGCCGTATTATCTTTAGTTAGCAAACATCCTGCGTAGCAGATTAAAAAAAATATATAATATGCCACGTGGAAAAGAATGTAAGCCACTGAATGGATCGTTGTTTTTAGGTATTCCCTAACACTTCAGGTAGACAGGGACCACACTATTAACATTGCAGAACTTTCACTTTGCCCCTACAGGCGCTACATGAAACACAAGCGGGACGACAGCAACGAGAAGCAGGACGAGGAGACAGTGGATGTCACGCCCATCATGATCTCTGTGTTCGTAGTCATGTGCTGCACCATGCTGCTGCTGCTCTACTACTTCTACGACTACCTGGGTACGCACGCACTATATACTACACCTATACTACAACTTTACTGTGTTCTAAGTTGGCGTTACAAAGAAATATGCATCATGTGTAGGATGCTAGCTAGCTTAGTATCTACAAATGCTGCTCTACAATTGATACATGTGTTTTCTCCCCATGGGTTCCTTTTAGCCATATGGGTGATAGCCATCTTCTGCATAGCATCTTCCGTCGGCTTGTACAGCTGCCTGTGGCCTTTTGTCAGAAGACTGCCTTGCTGCAATTGCAGGTGAGCACTCTCAAATTGAGTTTAAACTGTGTCCATTCAATCATTTGCTCCCAATGATTTGGGGTTTAGCAACCCCCCCCTTGTAGTATCCAACCATTGCTTTCTTGAATTGTGTTGTAATGAGTAGGGGTAGACTTCCTTGGAGTTATCAGGTGGACACCCTTCTTCATAAATGTTCTAATAAAAACAATAATAAACATTTAATTTAAAAGCGCCTTTCTCAGAATCAAGGACACTGCACATATAATTAAAAACACACAATCAACACTTTAACACACAGTTAAAGGATGTAAAGCACACCAAAATCAGTAGGCAAGGAGTTCTACTCTTAACCAGTATTAATGTTTCCTTAATAAACCCACCATCTGTCATGAAATGATAAGGAGCTACACTTCCCCCATCAACAGGCCACACATTTGCAAATGAGTCTTTCTAACAACAAATATTTAGTGTCTCCATTTACCATTTGTCACACATCCACATGTGACATGACATGTTGTTTGCCAACATACTTTTAACGTGTTTACTGTCATTATGGCGGCAGAGTTCCCGAGAACAACCTGCCATACCTGCACAAGCGCCCGCAGATCCGCAGTCTGGTGCTCTCCGCCTTCTGCATCGGAGTCAGCGTCACCTGGGCGGTGTTCCGCAAGGAGGACCAGTGAGTAGAGGACACACACACACACACACACACACACACACACACACACACACACACACACACACACACACACACACACACACACACACACACACACACACACACACACACACACACACACACACACCTGGCAGATCAAATGGAAATGAAATAAACATGATCCAGGTACATTAGGGAAAGTAGTGGTGGAGCAACTCGCTGTCTGTGCAGTAAGATCTCCATTACGACGTCACAGGGCTCCCATTTCTATCGTTTGCTCCTGTAAACCAGCCTAGTTGTTATCAGGGTATTGGGTTTCCCCATGTGCTTTGATGATTTTAGCAACCCAAGAATACAAGAGGGGAAAAACTTGCCTAAAGAGCCTCCGTCTTTCCCTTGTTACGTGAGAGCCTAACAGCACCCCCTGCAGGTGACCACTGCTGTGTTCACATGGAATGGGCTCTATAACAGCCAATAATTTGCGTGTTCTAGGTGTGACTAAAGTCTTATTTTATCCTTAATGTTGTGTTTGTATGGATAGGTTTATTTTTGGTGGGCCATGTGTGTCCCAGCATGGGGGTCTTTGTGTCTACATACAGTGTGCGTTTGTTTCACCCTCCAGGTGGGCCTGGGTGCTACAAGACACCCTGGGTATCGCCTTCTGCCTCTACATGCTCAAAACAATTCGACTGCCCACGTTTAAGGTGCGTCGGTGACGGCGCCGCATTTATGCACTGCTGACACGGGCATCAACGTTTGTTGTTGTGTTTTAACGTTTCTAAAGTCCTTATCGGCTACTTTATTCTGAAGAGTGAACTCTGTTAAATAAGTGTTTTGTGCATCTTTTTCTTTGCAGGCCTGCACTTTACTTTTGGTGGTTCTTTTTGTCTACGATATTTTCTTTGTATTTATTACTCCCTTCCTCACGACGGTAAGCAAAAGGCTGAATATTCATGCATCGCTTGTATATCTTTAGTTGAATATTTGTGGTGGTGCTGGACGATCAGTGGGAACTCAACTGAGCCTCCTTGTCTCTCCCTGTCAGAGCCGAGAGAGTATCATGGTGGAGGTGGCGGCGGGCCCCTCTGACTCCCTCTCACATGAAAAGGTGAGCTTGTTTTGTTTTTCTTCGCTTCCTTCATTCAATGTTTTGTTGGCCTCACATTGGTTGTATTTTAGAGGGTTTGTAAGCCCCCATACATCTCCCTCGAAGGCTTTCTTGCTACTGGTTTATTTGAAGGCGTCTCTCCAAATCCACCATAAAAACTAAACACACAGTATTGACGAGAAAATAGAGAAACCATGTTAGCTTAACATAAAACAATAGCATGCACAGCATGTGGAATAACATTTTACCAAAGTAAATACAGACAAAGAAAACAATATCTCGTTGTCGGCATGCTACAAAAAAGGGAATAAGCTTCGAGTCTTCCTTATAACCGTTCACATAAATTAAAGTCTGTTGTGACCAGCATAAAACCTTTCACCGGCGCATACACAATGTCCTTGCTTGCTGCTTGCTTTCTCGGACGAGGGAAGCCCAATGGGGCTTGTACTTAACTTTGAGCTGAGACTTCAAAATAATAGTACTATAACTTGTACTAAATGAAATAATGTATAAATAACGAATGCAACTTAAATAAATTCTCAATTGTGACATTGGTCTGCTTATATCAATTATGTAAACAAAATAATTGCAACAATTCCACCATGTTTTAGCAGGAGGACTTCTGCCCAGGAGATTAAAACAACTTTGTATGTGTAATCCATGGCACAATTAAAACGGGTTCATATACATGTTTTCAGAAATAAGGACCCATGGGGGACCGCGGAAGGGCCATGTCTTAGGCTGTCTAAGTTAACGATTGATAAACCAGCTCATGTGGCATCCGTCTGAAATCCTTCTAGGCTCTAGGCAATCTCCATCTTTCAAATGCAATTCCAAGATTTACCTGTGTTTTTAGTACGGCTCTAGTCATGAAGCTTTTTCGAAAGATCGAGAGGCCTTTTAGGTTTGATAGAATCGAGGACAATCTCACTAGATCCAGCACGCTGTGTTTGTGTGCTCATTTGTTTTATATGTGGCAGCCCGGGGTACTTTGAGAATATTGAGTCATAAATCACAGGCCAAAACAAAAACAAACGTTCCTACCCAGAATGGAAAATTCAAAGGAGAACGTATGCTGGATGTAGCGTTTTTGTCGGAGAAGGCAGTATTTTGACCTAGCATGTTTCCTTAATCTCTGGTGACATATCGTGGTCATTTTAGAATTTAGTTCAGTGAATTAGTTGCATATTTGTACCTGTACTTATATTGTTTTAAGTGGATAAAAGTGGTTTACCACCCTTTTAAGTATAGTCCTTTTGCGTTCTGTTCCAGCTTCCTATGGTGCTGAAAGTGCCCAGGTTAAACTCCTCCCCTCTGGCCCTGTGTGACAGGCCCTTCTCCCTGCTGGGCTTTGGGGATGTCTTGGTACCAGGTAACCAACACCTCACCAATATGTTATTGTCAATACATCTTCTGTATCTCTGGGCGGTACTAATGTAATAATGTTGTCTGTCCAGGTCTCCTGGTGGCGTATTGTCACAGGTTTGACATCTTAACCCAGTCCTCCAGGATCTACTTTGTAGCATGCACTATTGGTGGGTACCTGTCAGACTTTGAGTTGTGCGGATTGGCTGTGAAGTTACTTTATTTTCACCGGTTTGATATACTATATATCCCTAAATGGTGCCTAAAGCATAATTATTACTCCTTTATTGGTTGGAATAAAAATTACATTTGAATTCCTGGATTTCGTATAATTTGCACATTTGTGTTATATATTGTAGCACTACAACAGTAGCATATGGAACCAAGGCCTGTATGAGTGGATGCGCGAGTTTGACAGATCTCCCTTTGTCCCTCCCCCTCCTGCTCTCTCAGCCTATGGGATCGGCCTGCTGGTCACTTTTTTGGCGCTGGCCGTGATGAAGATGGGCCAGCCAGCCTTGCTCTACCTGGTGCCTTGCACTTTACTCACCAGCCTCGCGGTGGCGCTCTGGCGCAGGGAGCTGCCCCAGTTCTGGTCTGGGAGTGGATTTGTGGTGAATACCAGTTTGATATGAGTGACCTCTGCGGATCAACCCTTAAAAAAAAAAGCTTCCCCCAAAAAAGCCCACCAGGACACAGAAAAATCTATTGTGCGCAATGAAGTAGAAATTCAAGTTGAGTAACAGCCTGGCATCTCTAAAAAAAAAAAATATTCCACCGTACCAACAGACGTTTTCTGTAACCCCTGCCCCAAACCAACCCCCCCCCACCCCTCTCTTTCCTATTCCGTTTACTCCAGTCTGGTGCTGCGGACGCGCCTGCCTATGAATGTCACTGCAGGTATCCTATCTGGGCTTGGCTTTGAATTTCTCTTTTTTTCTTTAACCGCACTGAAGGTTATTTCTCGGGAGAGGAGCTTTCCCCTTTCCTTGGGTTTTACGGTGCTGAACTATTCATTATTTAAGGTGTTAGCTCACACCATGGAAGCTAAAGCACAATGTTGTGTAAGGTTAAAGGTAAACTCAAGGCACATCTCTAGCGACGCCTATTCTCAATATACAGTAATACCTCTGACCCCCCCCCCCACCCCCACCCCCCCACGATGTGGCAAATGGCACTCATTACATTGGCTGGTTAAATGACTTAAACCAACTCAAATTGACATGTGGACAGAGGAATGACTGTATTTGTTTGTCAACCTCCCCCCGATCCTCCTTTGTCTTTATCACGCGTGTTCTTGATCGTCCAAATACTACGTTGTCTTGTGTGCCCGGGCGTGCCAGTCCTCTCATCCCCAACATTGTGTTTTCCCTCCTCCCTCCCTCCTGCAGCCTGCCATAGCGCGCACGCCGATTAACTGTACACAAACTACGGCTCCGCCCACAGAGGAGTCCTTGACCAATCCTGAACCGCACAGCCCAGAGCCCACCAATCAGAGTGAGGACGCTCAGGAAACATCCCCCACCACCAAGAAAGCGGAGCACAGATTGGAATAAAATCATATACATATATTTTTTTAATTGTTATATTGGTGGTTTGTTACTTTATTTTAATTCTCTGACTGTGCATTGGAACCCTTATTGATTTGTAATGGACAATTTTAGTGTTGACATCTGTGTGCAAAGTTAATAACTCCTATCAGAAAAGGAAATTCTACATTGAGGCAGCTTTGCTGGGTGTGGGGCCGGTGCTGAACACCTGGGGTGAAACTGATCTTGGACCAGACCTTCACACTACTAAGCCCCTCCCTCCTCTGTGCTGCACTTCACCAACAAAGGGAACAAAGCTCTATAAAGTAACCTAGTAGGTCAATACTACACTGCATTATTTACTCCAACAGATTATTTGACTCAGAGGAGCGAAAGAACTGGAATTCTGCACACACACTAGTGAAGGATGATTTTTAAAGTCAATATAAGGCTTTTGTTTTTTGCTTTGGCCCAGTATTTACTGTCATGGTAAAAATAAAGAATTGTGGCTGAAGGGATTTGTTACTTTAAGTAATGGTGTAACCATGGTTTATTAAACCACAAGCACCCAATGTATTTGGATTGTCCTGTGTAGTTAGATTATTATATTTTGTAGCTAATAACCATTTTTGTATTCATTTCATTTTGCATGCTATTCTTTTTTGTATGGAACACAAATATTAAAACAGTGCCCACTATTGACATCATGTATCAGTGGAACAACTAGTATTCAGTATTGATTGTTCTGTTTTGCCTTCATCGGACCATGGGTTAAATGGTGGAACAGGAGTGCTGTACCTAGTGATGATGTGGGTGCCGTAGGTCCAGTCTCAATGCAGATGACTGAGGTGCTCTCAGATGTCAGAGTTCTCATAATCTGTCGTCCTGTACTTCTTTTGCACATGTTAGTTTTGTATTATTATTAATGGACAGGCAAGACCAATACTGGTTTACTCCTTACATACATGCGTTTAATAAAGAGGTTTCAGAATAACCCCATATTCCATCAGTGTGGGAAGCAGTAGTTCCTATGCTTAGTTTCAAAAGGTTCTTCCAGACAAGCAGACACAGGTATATAAATTGGATGCGTTTTGGGTATAGTTAGCAAAACGTGCCGTTTGTTACATTGGTTGTAAATTAAATTGGCGTTTGATTCAAAGGCAAGACTAGACAAGCAGCTCACTTGTCTGAGTAATTGTTATAGAAAGCACAGTTCAGATTATTCACCTTAACTGATCTTTTTGATACCTCTGTTAAGGTTTCAATGTTATATTAAAATAAAGGTATTGGATTCAACATTGTATGTATTTGTGGAAAATAAAAGGCTTGCAACACTTAATTACATTTGTTGCTCTAGACATCTCTGACAAATACTCAGAAACCCTTATAAAATAAAATGTATCTAATTTTGATGGACTATTGCCATTTCGGATCCTTACAATAAACCAGAATAATATTTACTCGTATATGTTTGATGTTTCATTACAGCCCACCCTCCATCTGCCAACAGAACTGCAGTGCGTCACAACGACCAACATTGACAAAAGCCTTTCTGGAACTCTCCCTAACAGGATAACATCAGTCAATTTAGTGAGCTGTGTAAACTCTAAAGGCTTTTATCCAAAGCACTTTGCAGTACTTGAGTGAACAGGTTTTCTTTTTTTGAAGTGCAGGACAGTGGGGAGCAAATCCCATTCATAACTTGGCACTATTGGGCCAGGCAGGGTCTCTAAGGTGTTTTACATATGTGTTTCTTTCCCTTAGGTTTTAAATTGGCTCTGCTTGATACAGGCCCGCCCCAAACTGGTGTTGGAGTCTTGTATGGTCAGTCAGAGATTATATTTTACAGTTTAAGCAAAGTAAAAGGCTATCAATGACAAAGTAAATAAACTCAAAAGCTTTTGTTTTTATTTTACAGCATATGAACTGGCCCGGAAATTGTTGTTACTATTAATTAGGAGGAAAACCTTTCCCAAGGTCATCTTATTCATCTTCATGTCAATAGGCCTTCATCCCAGATGTATAATATTAGGGGCGAACACAAGGTGTAACTCAGGATGTTAATTAAGGGCACTGGCATACCTACAGACCTATAATAAACTTCATGAGCCTCACCTGCTTTCACCACTACACCTCTATTGAAAAGACATTCTGAACTTAAAACATAGCTTACACCTTCACTTCTGAATGCTTTTAAGGAACACTAATAAACTTGCGATAGACAAAAGCGACACTTTTCACTTACATCTTTTTTTGTGTTTCTAAAGCTTAATCTAAAATGTAGACAGTTCAGCATTCATCTTGACTGTTGGGCACAGCCATCCAAAAGAGTGCACACAATTTGACAAAATTGGCAACTATCAATCTTTAAAATAAGACGTAAATCCATTTGATAACCTCCAATAGTTCACTCCATTAGGAACAAGCAATTCTGTTGTGCAGAATAAAAGAATAGGGATACTTCTTCTGAAAGCAGTTTGTTGGCACTTAAAAACGGTATGGTAACGTGGATGTTCACACTCAGATTGTCTTGTTGTCTTCATATGAGAATAAGGATAACTGCTGAGTTTTCCCATAGAGTGCTTAAAGGTTACAGGCAGAGGCTTATTTTGAAGCTTTTTCTCTGGCAAAGTCTTTGGTAAAAAGAACAAGAACAAATCCTAAAAAGCATAAACAATTTCTTGGTATGCATCTCCCGTCATAGACGCCTTAAAATATGACTTCGTGCAAACTTTCAATTTCACAAAAAAACACTGTAAAACATCCATTATGCCGTTAGACATCTTGTTTTTTTTCAGGAAGGTTTTCTCAAATTGAACTCTGAATTCGAGTCAGCGCCAGAGTCTTTGTAACAGTTGATTCCAATCATCCATAATGAACAAATCCTTTAGCATGGCTTCAATCAGGAGCCGGATATCAGTGAGCTCCGCTTTTCTTAAAGGAATACTACGCGCTCCTTCTTTTTCTTGAGCAAGTCTTTGGGGAAAGGTGGAGGTGGTGGAGGTGGTGGAGGTGGTGGAGGGTCGTGGCTGTTAATGTTTGCGCTGAACGACTGGGTTGGCTTGACGTTGGGGGGCGTTCGGTGGGTGAATTGATCTATGGGGGGAGTAGGGAATAAAACTGATATGAAATGGACCTCATATGAAATGCATCATTATTGATTGAGAGCGCAATTGGCTGCTGGGTGAATACTTATGAATACTTACTGAAAACAAAACCAGTTAAATGAAGATTGCTGATACTTTAAATGCATACGTCTATCTGAATAACAATTAATCTACCCATGCCATTCTTACTAGTATAAGGAAGGGTAACAGTAGTGTGTTAGCTGCGTGTGTGTGCTTGCACGCGCGCGTGTTTGGGAGAACCACCTGGGACTCTCGGGGTCTCTTACCTGAGCTGATCCTCTGGGGGCTGGCACTCGTCTTACTTACTGCCCTCAGACTGCCCCCCTCTTTCCCAGTCATCTTGATGGGCACCACCTGACTCATGTCAATAGACGCTGGGGGGAAAGGGAGGGACAGGTTATGAAATGAGCTTCATTCTTTGATGCGTGTTGCTACGGTTGGCGTAAGACCCCAGCCAATATATGTCAAAGTTCCATAACAGGGGTTTTCAGCCAATAAGTGATAGTATTCATTTCCGTGAATACACCATTCAGGTGTTTTCAAAAGGAAAAGAAATCGTCTATCATGAGGGTGTGCTGACCTGCCCTCTGGTGCAAGCCCCTGGGGTGGCCCTTGGAGCTCTTGGACGTCTTGCCCTTGCTGTGCACGGCCAGCTTGGTGGGGATCTGCTGCTGCACGCTGCCCACCTTGTGGGTCTGGTTGGTGGTGCTGACCAGCTGGAGGGGCACCACCACGGGCTTGGGGCTCATGCTTTGCTTCCGTGGGGGTACCGACGGGGGCGCCTCCCCCCCATCGCCACCACTGCTGCTGCTGCTGTGGTGGTGATTGTGGTGGTGATTGTGGATGTGGTTGGTGGGGTCGGCATGGGGATCGGGGCTGACCCTCCTCCTGTCCACGCTGAACGACTGAGTCGCCCGCAGAAACTGCGAGAGGATAGAGGGGTGGGGGAGAGGTAAGAGGACGGAGGGTTTGATCGAAGCAGTTGACCTCTGAACTCAAATACACAAAATTGTGTAAAGAGCATTAATATAAATACAAATAAAGGAGATAAATACACAAAAGATAATATGACAACGTAACAATATTAATAAAATAGCTAGTCTCTCTGATCTTTTTAAACAAACAGAAAGCGTCTTCTGGGCTCAGCGATGAACCAACAACAAGTAGAAACAACCAACCGAATGACGTGTGTATGCATGTGCGTGCGTGTGTGTGTCGAAGGCCCACCTGCACCTGCTGGTCACTCTGCTTCTGCTGCTTCTGCTGCTGGATCTCCAGCTGCTGGCGTTCGCGCTCCACCTTCTGCGCACTCTCCCGCAGCCTCACCAGGTCCCCCTGGTAGGCGGCCCGCTGGCCCTCCAGCTCCGCCCGCTCTGCGGCCAGCCGCTTCTCCTGCTGCCCGCACTCCTCCTCGCGCTCCGCCAGCCGCACCTGCAGCTGCAGGGCGTGCATGCGCTGCCGCTCGCACTCCTTCTCCCAGCGCTGCTGCTCCTGCCGGTGCTGCGCCTGCTGCCGCTGGAAGCTGGCCAGCTCCTCCCGCTGCTTCTCCAGGTTGCGCTGCCTCTCCTGCTCCAGCAGGAGGTCGCTGCTGTCGCGCCGCGCCGTGCTGGCCGCCGCCGCCGAGGATGCCGGCGCGGTGAGCCACTGCATCTGCTGCAGGTCGGCGTGGCTGTCCTGCTGGGCGATGATAGCCTGGGAGGGGGTGGGGGGAGAGAGGGAGAGAGTTGGCAAACAATGAACAACCATTTGCGTACCGATGACGCAAAAGAGGTCAATAAAACAAACAACATTAGCTAATGAAGGCAGGGATTGCAATTGACTGATTGGCTCAAATTCATGCTAGGTGACTCGCTGGTAATGTCAATCAGAAACAGACCCTTTGTTTTAACAGAGGGAAATTCTATGTAAATACGAGGCCTGGGTAATGTAATATGTAATTCAATATTAATATTAATTCATATAAATGTGTGGATACTTGAAGTTATAAGATGAGGCTTGGCCTACTTTGGAATCCATTCATTAGGATTGCATTTTGTATACAAACTATACATACATCTATAGTGTACTGTATACTACAGTATCTCACACAAGTGAGTACACCCCTCACATTTTGTAAATATTTGAGTATATCTTTTCATGTGACAACACTGAAGAAATGACACTTTGCTACAATGTAAAGTAGTGAGTGTACAGCTTGTATAACAGTGTAAATTTGCTGTCCCCTCAAAATTACTCAACACACTGGCAACAAAAGTGAGTACACCCCTAAGTGAAAATGTCCAAAATGAAATACGTTCCAGAGTAGAGTCTGCTCTTACCTGCAAGCTGTAGAGCCGCATAGAGAGCTGGAGCACCCGGTCAAAAAACTGAAGGGACAAAGAGGAGTAATTATATATTGACGATATAGAAACACTGCAATGGCAGTTCAGAAACTGATATGACCCAAACATGTAGTATGACTTGATGTGTTTACCTCCATTTCAGCTGCAGACAAACAAGGGGAGTCCGGACTTGATATCTGCGTCTCGTCATCAGCCTGAAACAATTAATAAATTAATAAAAGAGTGCGTCATTATTTTAAAAGGAAAGTCAAACACCCCCCGAAAAAGGATTTTAGATGGAAAGTAATCTAGTGGGTTACACAAAGTATTGCTATGGACTGATCCTGGCATAAATATCGACTTCAATGCTTCAAGTTTTAAAACATAGGATAAGATGTCATTTTGGACTCAAATTGCCCTCTATGGGTTAAACTCTGTGTTACCTGTCAATGACAGTTTTGGGATGGTGTCAGGGTGTATAAACAGGGTGTATGGTTATGCTTTGACGTCACAGCCTTGCTCCTCCTCTCCACTTACAGACAGCTCCCGGCTCTCAGGGTAGAGCTCCGGGTCAAGGAGCTCCGGGTCGAGGCGCTCCGGGTCGAGGCGCTCCGGGTCGAGGCGCTCCGGGTCGAGGCGCTCCGGGTCGAGGCGCTCCGGGTCGAGGCGCTCCGGGTCGAGGCGCTCTGGGGCCGAGCTGGTGGAGAGACGGCTGTTCTCCACGGGGTCATCCTCGCCCCCGGCTTGGCTCTCAGCCCCCTCTGCACCTAGGAAGGACCAGTAACAACAACGTTCTCAAATGGTGCAAGACATTAAGTATTTGTATTGAAATATACAGCCGCAATGTTTTATCTATTCACTGGACATTACAGCGACAGCATGCAAAAGAAAAGTGGCAGCATCCTAAAACCTAAAAACACACACAATAAAAAAAACACTGAAAATAACCTAATCTACACAATGTCCCACTAGACGAAATTCAACAACCACTCTACTTGCCTTCCATGGGTTTGCCGGGGGGCTTCATGTCGAACCCCCCGAACATCTGGGCTCCGCGGAGCAGCAGGTGTTGACCCTGGCTGTCCTCCATGGCCTGGCTGGGGTCCCTGGTCCTGGCCAGCAGGAGGTCCTGCAGGCCCTCCACTGTAGTGGAAGAGGATTTAAGGACACAAATACAAATAAACAGTAAATGACTGAGAATGAGAGAATGAAGGGCTAGTGAATTTAAATTTCGTTACATTTGCTTAGCTGACACTTTGGTCCAAAGCGACTTTCAATCAGTGCCTTCAACAATGAAGATGTAACCCAAAAAGTGCAAGAATAATTTGAGTAGATACAATTGAGCAAATAAGCAAACTGCTTTAAGTGCTGCGATATAGAAACCAGAGATTAAGAAATACTTATGTATATAATTTCTTGTATTATTATAGAAAAAAGTTATGAATCATTTGTTTGTGCTTTAATTATGGACAGAAGAGAAGATCAAAAAAAGGAAGGGAAATAAATGAAAAGTGAAAGCGTGATTCAGAGTATATGTATAGTAGTCGCTATGGACAAAGTGCCTGCTAGAGAACTAAATCGTCATAGTGAATAGTCATTTAGCCTTATTTATTTTATATTACAGGTTTCATACATATTAAACTGTACATATTAAGCCCTTGGCTCGTACCATCTTTGATGGCTCCCATGAGCAGTGTCTCCCCCTGCTGGAGGTCGCTGGCGTCCCCCCGGAGCAGCAGTCTCTTATGGGGGGTCACCACGCCCGTGAGGTTCTCAGAGAAAAAGGCGAAGATCTGGAGCTTCTCCTTCAGATTCTTCTCTATCAGCGTATCCCTCCATGCCAGAGTCTCTGCACGGCACGACAAGAGACCCACACAGACTCTCACACATACAATCAAACTAAGCACGTAATAATAGTAATAGTCGTTTTTCTTATAGACCCCTTTCAAACTTTCATAACAAAACATATAAAATATGAATGTGTATATATATAAACCTAACACAATCAAGTTAAATACAAAAGTCATAATATATCAATAATATAGTTATATTAATCAAACTACGAGAACTGGAACATCAGTAAACAAATTAAATGTGTCAAAGATTGACCCGGTAAAAATACAAGTTTAACACAAGTATTAAACTAGAATGGGGCTGTCCAAATGCAACAGTGCATTAATAAAATGAATCCCCCATAAAACCCTTCCCATTGAGGATACCAGATGATAGTGATGTGGTGTATTGCGTGTGTTTTTATTACCCTGGAACTCTTTTAGCTTAGCAGACCAGGCTTCCTGCTCCTCCTCTTGACCCTTGACCTCTACTTTTGGGCAGCTGCAACACACACAGTTTTGTAAATCTTCAATTTGGGTCAAGATGTCACTCACATAACTTTCAAGCCATCAGTGACCGGTCTGCAAAGATAATTTGTTTCAGGGATGTATGCCCTATTGCTCCACATAGATATGTTTAATATCCAGCCATGAATTCTAAAAGTGCTAATCTCAAACTGCGGTTCTCTGAGCATGATCTCTACATCTTTACTACATCTAATTTTCTAAAGCTGCAGTGGACTGAGAACATGTAAGACCTCTGCACTGGGTGCAAGTGTCTTTGGAAGAGAGATGCAGATAAAATACGATAAGATATGATAAAATACGATATAATTTCTTCAGATTGTCCCTTCTGCCCTCTGGTGACCAGAAATCATTTAATGCTGCTTTAAGCATCAGACATTTTGCGCACAATTACATCTAACATTTTCTGACCTTTCCACAGCTTGTCGTATGAGGGCCATCCAGGTGTTACGTTCTGCTTTGGAGCCGGTGTGGATCTCGTACATCACATAATTGTCGGAGGAGGCACAGATGAGGAACATGGCCTTCTCCTCGTGGGCCACCTCCCTGACTATCAGCCTCTGCAGGGAGATGACCGGAGACTTGTTGTCCTGTATTCAAGAGATAAAGAAAGAAAAATAAAGACACAAAAAAAGGTCAGAGATGGACAATCCCAAGATATGAAAAAATTAAATTCCTGCCATGTTTATTCAACACCCATGACTGCTGATAATCCACCTGACATTTACATATTTTGTCGTCAATTTTATTTTGTTATAATAAACAACTCCAATGTATTGACTCAAAACTACTTGAGAGGAATTGCATAGATGTTCTGACACATTTCAATTGCATATATTTAGTATGACCTGTGGGTAATTTCATATTATTTAGCAATATGAATACAAACAGAAATCTCATACGTACTGTATCAAACTCAATTATGAACCAAAATAAAATAAAAAAATATGATTAATTCTACAGTTGAACATGATGTTTTTAACTTTTAAAATAGGACACTTTGTGCAATATCTAAAACACGAGGGGGGTTTAAAAGGTGCTTCAGAAGGTATCTGCTCACCATAGTTTTAAAGGCCAGCTTCTGGTCTTTCTCCTGCAGCAGGATGAGAACATCGGTCAGCAGGACAGCGTGGACCTCTGTGGGAGGAGGGAGCTAGCGATCAATCAAAACACAGCGGAGACATGCTAGGGGCGCTTTCAATACACCAGCACAGAAGCTCACAAAACAAAAAGGAACCATTGTGATCAAACAATGAGTATTTTGGAGGAAAATAAGTGAAGTTTCGTTTCGGTAAAAGTAATGTTTTCGTATCTCAGTTTAAACTTCCGCCAGCAGTTTGCCGCTGCAAATGATTGATCTGCTATAGTTTTATTTGTAATACTATTAAAAGGGACATTTGGGTGACACAAGTAGTCAACAAGTGCAAATGGAGATGTAAGAACCAGACTGACAGGGGCGTTGTCAAAACACACGTCACACTCACTCGAGAAAGGGTGTGCAGCCAATAGTACCACAAGGGTTAGTAGCATGAAGTAAAAGAGAATGGTGTTTTTACATTGCAAAAAACATTGTTTGGGGTTTACTTGCCCTTAAACACCTTCACAGGCGGACATATAAAAAAAGAAAACATATCAAAATCTAAAGGGAGGTCACCTTTGTGTTTCCCGGAGGACTCCTTGATGGTGAAGGTGGCTTCGTGCTGCAGGGTCCGGCTGGCCTCCATCAGGTACTCCCGGCTGAACAGACGCCCGTCCTTGAGCAGGTACTGGGACTTGGGCTCCAGACGCTGTGCGATGTCCCTCAGCCTGGCGGCCTTCTCGTAGTCGCTGACCTGGCCATCCACCTGGGAGATGCACTCCCGGATCAGGGCCAGGGCCTGCACCAGGGAGCTGTGCTCCTCCGTCTCTGATGGAGGTGGTGGGGGTGGGTGATATCCAATCCGTTATTTATACAGCACATTTTTAAGACAACCTGCGTTGACCAAAATGCTGTGGATATTCATGCTGTGGATAGTAGCCAACTATAAAATGTCAAATATGGAACCTGAAGAGATTCATACGTATAAAACATACACACAGGCAGATCTTACAGTAAAATATGCTAGTAAATAGTAGAGGTAGACGATGGGGGAGTGAGACCAGACATAGGATAATTCCTGGGGATGAGCACATCAATTGTGTCTGCAATGGTCCAAGGTGTGGTTAGCAAAAGCTTGCAAAGTCTACATTTCACAATTGTTTGGTTACCTCTACTCTGCTGCTAGGTAAGCAGTGAAGCTTTCTCTTTTTGGGCCCGTTTCTTTCACAATCTAGTCAACGTATACCATGGGGACTCACAGCACTTAGTCAGCCCACTATCGTTTAATCTCAAGGTTTCACTGTAACTCAATCTGCGGAGTTCTGGACATGATTAAGACAAGACTGGCTGAGTGACCCAGCATCTGTAGGTCTAGAGAAGTGAGTATGGCCTTACCCTCAGTGTTCTGTATGATGCGTTCCACCAGGACGGGGTATTTGGTTATGCGTTGGGTCACCAACAAAAAGCACTCTGGAATCCCAAGCCGTCGCACTATTGACAGTTGACCTACTTTCTGAGAGACATTATACTCACTTTAGTCACATCCTAAAAAGGCCCTTCGATTTTTTTCTGTATTCATTCGTTAAAGATTTTTCAGCAATGTTAATGTATTGGACACTCTGTACTAATGGGTTCAACTACTACAGTTTTAATTAATGGTTTTAATATCTGTTCAGCCATTTTCTGCTACATTTTAGGTTTGTTTCGCTAATAAACCAATCGAAATTCCCCCAAAATATAGCTTTAAGATGAAAAAAAAACAATATTGATTGTATATCTAGAGTATCACTTTAATCCCTTGAAATAAGGAACAGACCAAGATGGATATTTTAAGCAGTTGATACATCACAGCTGTTCCACTAAAATGGATATCTGGCAGTTACCCTTGTTTTGAAAACAAAGCCCATGCAAAACTAGCTCTGCAGCTAATGTTAAAGACAACATGAAACTGCATTCTGATTGTATCTTTCTTCCTTGATATATAAAAGGTATTTCCAAGTTAAACAGGTAATAAGCACAGGAAAAAAACATTTTCAATACTTTGCTATAAAAAACAGTGGAATGCTAGAGGAAATGAGCCAACAATATTCGTTTCATATAATTTAAAGACATCAGTTTTCATATCTTTAAAGTATCATCTAATTGCCTGCAGATGGCAGTATCTCTGCTGTTATCCGCATCTTTCCACCGAAACCAATGGTTCCAAATTCCCCTTGTGGTGCGGGTGTGTACATGCCCTTACCCTCATATGGGTCTGAAACTTCTTGTTGTTCTGTAGCAGGTCCTTGTAGAAGGTGACCGCGTCCCTATGGTGATAGCAGAAGGCTCCGTAGAATTGTGTCATGGTCTCACCCACCTCACCTGAAAACTGCATGAAAGAACATATACAAAACAACAGGATCTAAAAACGTTAAATAACCATAACATAGCACGTAGGGATGTATCCACTACACACCAACTCAATATCTCATAGTCAGCTTATGAACTCAGGATTCTAGGGATGTGGCCTGAATCCCTGCTTTTTGGTACTTTGTACTTCCTCAAAGTCTGTAACGCCGTCAATAGGCACCGTCACCGTGCTGTGAGTGGCCTGGCTTGGCCATGCGAGTGTAGTTATTGCTAGCCAGGAGGGAAAATAGACCACCAGAATCGGCATAAAGGAATAGAAGGAAATTGATAGACTGAAACTACGTGAGATTGCAATGGATTTCCTGGAACATCAATTGCTGTTGCTTAATGCATAATAATAGTTAATTAGTAATAATAGTCTCTTAATAATAGAATTAGAAGTTAATTATAGATTTATTTTTTCCTGAGTCACCTTGTCCATTATATCGTTTATCAGCTTTCTACATGATTCACCGTTTGCATTGTTGCTTCCTCACTTGTCACCACAACCCGAAAGACGAGAAAAGTCTGTGCTTTCTCCTAAAACATAATTACACTTTGCCTTTGTAACAACTGAGACAATATGATATACTTCATTAATTATTTATAATAACATTGCACAGTGTTTGTAAAATCACCATCTGGGAAACTAGGCAAGACAAACAGGTGCTGTACTGTTTTTACCAAGAATGTGTGTCCAGTGACAGCGCATCATTCCCGGGTGGTGAGGTCACTGAGTAACACACCTGCCCTAACCTTTTAGAGAAGGGTATCATTTAACACACTAATAGGCCTTTAACACATGCACCGAAAGTCGGACATTCTCTGGATAATCCCTGGTGGGGCTGTATGTGTGAACAAAAATGTCAGAATCTGCCCCTCCGGAGTTTAACCTACCAGGCCCCTAGTGTAAAGTCCGGAGAATCGGAGAGCCGGATAATTCACAACGAGCGTGTGGCTGACGTTATGATGGCGTTTTGGTGTGTAGCTGCTTCGTACTTTTCTCTTCTTGCCTGTATTTTGCGTTCCAACTTCTTTCTGCTTTCCACTCTTCTGTTGAGATTGCGGATACGTCTAAATAAACTGCTCAAAAAAATAAAGGGAACACTAAAATAACACATCCTAGATCTGAATGAATGAAATAATCTTATAAAAAACTTTGTTCTTTACATAGTTGAATGTGCTGACAACAAAAATCACACAAAAAGTATCAATGGAAATCAAATTTATCAACCCATGGAGGTTTGGATTTGGAGTCACACTCAAAATTAAAGTGGAAAACCACACTACAGGCTGATCCAACTTTGATGTAATGTCCTTAAAACAAGTCAAAATGAGGCTCAGTAGTGTGTGTGGCCTCCACGTGCCTGTATGACCTCCCTACAACGCCTGGGCATGCTCCTGATGAGGTGGCGGATGGTCTCCTGAGGGATCTCCTCCCAGACCTGGACTAAAGCATCCGCCAACTCCTGGACAGTCTGTGGTGCAACGTGGCGTTGGTGGATGGAGCGAGACATGATGTCCCAGATGTGCTCAATTGGATTCAGGTCTGGGGAACGGGCGGGCCAGTCCATAGCATCAATGCCTTCCTCTTGCAGGAACTGCTGACACACTCCAGCCACATGAGGTCTACCATTGTCTTGCATTAGGAGGAACCCAGGGCCAACCGCACCAGCATATGGTCTCACAAGGGGTCTGAGGATCTCATCTCGTTACCTAATGGCAGTCAGGCTACCTCTGGCGAGCACATGGAGGGCTGTGCGGCCCCCCAAAGAAATGCCACCCCACACCATGACTGACCCACCGCCAAACCGGTCATGCTGGAGGATGTTGCAGGCAGCAGAACGTTCTCCACGGCGTCTCCAGACTCTGTCACGTCTGTCACATGTGCTCAGTGTGAACCTGCTTTCATCTGAAGAGCACAGGGCGCCAGTGGCGAATTTGCCAATCTTGGTGTTCTCTGGCAAATGCCAAACGTCCTGCACGGTGCTGGGCTGTAAGCACAACCCCCACCTGTGGACGTCGGGCCCTCATACCACCCTCATGGAGTCTGTTTCTGACCGTTTGAGCAGACACATGCACATTTTTGGCCTGCTGGAGGTCATTTTGCAGGGCTCTGGCAGTGCTCCTCCTGCTCCTCCTTGCACAAAGGCGGAGGTAGCGGTCCTGCTGCTGGGTTGTTGCCCTCCTACGGCCTCCTCCACGTCTCCTGATGTACTGGCCTGTCTCCTGGTAGCACCTCCATGCTCTGGACACTACGCTGACAGACACAGCAAACCTTCTTGCCACAGCTCGCATTGATGTGCCATCCTGGATGAGCTGCACTACCTGAGCCACTTGTGTGGGTTGTAGACTCCGTCTCATGCTACCACTAGAGTGAAAGCACCGCCAGCATTCAAAAGTGACCAAAACATCAGCCAGGAAGCATAGGAACTGAGAAGTGGTCTGTGGTCACCACCTGCAGAACCACTCCTTTATTGGGGGTGTCTTGCTAATTGCCTATAATTTCCACCTGTTGTCTATTCCATTTGCACAACAGCATGTGAAATTTATTGCCAGTCAGTGTTGCTTCCTAAGTGGACAGTTTGATTTCACAGAAGTGTGATTGACTTGGAGTTACATTATGTTGTTTAAGTGTTCCCTTAATTTTTTTGAGCAGTGTAAATGCCGTATTGGAATCCCCGAAAAAAGAGTCAGCATTACGGAGTTGGTAGCCTCACCCGCCATCTTCGATGTGTTGTCAACAAAACACTGCGACTTCCGCTGCACTTTTTGCATCTTGTCCTGCCTCCTACACGCTCTACCCAGGCGCCACCCCTCGCCTAAAGTATACGGAGTATCTCCAATATGTGTGAACACGACTGATGCGGCTTATCTCCTGTTGTGTGTTACATGGGCAACTCCTGATCATCTCCAGACCTGATTTTCTGGAGTTCATGGGTGAAAGGCCTATTATTAATGTTTAAATGCTGACCTTTGTAGGCTGTAGAAAAACAAAAAAACAAATAGGGATGTACTAATATTACCCTTTTACTAGTGATATCAATTCTAAGCTCCAAACAGAGTACTGGCTGTTTTTATAAAGATAAACTTCTTTTTTTGAAGGATTTCCAAAACAATTTAAAAGGCTAAATGCATCCAAATATAAATATAAATATAAAATCTGTATAAATCATTGAAGTAATAAAAACCAACGGTCAAAATACATTTGTGAGAATTTACAGTTGAGTCCAGTGAGTTAGCATGGCGAGTTAGCTAGCTAGACCATGTGAAAGAGCTAATGTCCAGCCACAGCATGTAACCCCCCCCCCCCCCATTTCTGGCCCTGTGCTCCTACAGGGCGTATACCTGAGCGGTGAGTATGTCGGCCAGCTGCCTGATCTGGTAGTTGCTGTGGCTGCCCCCCTCCATGCTCTGGAGCCGGCGCTGCTTCAGGCCCTGGAGGAAGCAGCTGTGAAGGAAGAGCAGGACGTCCAGGCCGTAGAAGAGGCGCTTCAGTTGGGCCTCCTCGATCAGCGCAGACTCACTCAGCTCATTCTTGTACACGTACAGCAGGATCTTCAGGGTCCGCACGTGGTGCGACTCTGTCTGGATCAACTCTAGGGGGAAAAGAGGTGGCGATTTAGTCCTAGCAACAATGATGTAGCTCATGGTCATGAAAGAAGATGTCTAGATGAGATTGACGTATCAGCCTACCCAGCGGACTCACAGACTGGTAGGCTGATCTAGAATAGGGTGAGACGCCTTACGTTTTCGACTTCACTACAGGGCTCTACAGTGAGAGTATTTCACTTGCATTTTGCTATTGGTGGTTGGGGGTGAAAAGAGGTACTCTTCCCCTGCTGACAGCTTGCATGCTGTATGCTTGAAATAATATTGTTCATTTTATTGATTTATTTTACATCTGTTGTCATTGAGATCTTATACTATAATAGTGACTTATTCAAAACATTGCTGATCGATAAAGTACCGAACCGATAAGTATCAGTAAAATCCTAACGATACCCATCCCTAGAGATGAGTCAATCGCCCCACACAAACACTGACCCCAGATCCCTTTTGTCACCGTGTTGTGTGTTTGTGTTCATGAGGGTGCCCATAGTGAGGTGATCGTGTCCCTCTGTTTGCATGCGTGCACCTGTGTGTGTGTGTGTGTGTGTGTGTGTGTGTGTGTGTGTGTGTGTGTGTGTGTGTGTGTGTGTGTGTGTGTGTGTGTGTGTGTGTGTGTACAATTTTTGTTTGTTAATAAACTCTTAGTTACTTGAAAATGTAACTGTGTTCTGAAATGTATTTAGGAGCACACAGGAGAAAACGGTTAGCATAGAGCCCTGCACTAAATGAAGTTGTATAGATTCCAGCAGTATTCAAGCAGAAAAGCAGTATCTTTTGATGACGATTGTTTGTCTTATCACAGCAACAAATGATAAAATGACAACATGAACAAGACTTTCAGTTTCCAGTGTTCTAAAAATACTTTCTTCTTGGTTTTCTGAAGACTAACCATTGATCTGGAACGATAAACATAAGGTGTGATCAACCCTAGATTATCAACTAAATATGGTAGTATTCCTAATCTTTGATAACTTTGTGCATAGAGACAAGAGGTAAAGTGAATTGCCAACAACTCTATTTCTTTGAGTCTACAGCTCATTTCCCACCAGCTCACAAAGCAGACCGCGGTCAATAAAGCTAATCTGCTCTGCAGAAACTCTTTCAATCGCCTCCCGTGTTAATCAACGGGCTATCTTTGTGTGCTGGTGGGAAATAAACTAAAGTACTTTCTAAAATCAAATCTCTGAGGTGGCTGAAACAGTACACGGTATGTTCAGAGTGGCCGGTGCCTACCGTAGATGACGTCCTGCCTCTTGATGGACTCTTTGCTCATGGGCTTGAGGTAGTCCTGGTCCACCACAAGGCTCCAGGACTCCCCCTCCAGGTCCTGGGCATCGCCCTCCAGCTCTCCTTGCAGCGATGCATATTTGCTTTCTGGAGGAGACACGGGCATGTTCACATAAACCCCACTATGTGGTGCTAGTGGGATTTATAACTACACTACAACACCTTGATCCATTCCTCATAATACTAGAGAATAGAAGAAAACAGTTGACACTCAACTGAAGGTAACTCAAGTAAAACATGCCCAATTCATGCCACGTTTTATGTAAAATATTTCCTGTGCAGTATACATTTCTACATACACATCAAGTAAACATCTGATTTAATGTGTACATCATCTGTACAAAGATCTGGGCACAAGGCCAGTCAACGTCAAATTGTTATTAAAGCAACCCAGAGCTCGCCCTTTTAACACACAAAGGGCCCACATGTTGTATTGGACAAGCTGTTGGGACAGAGGCATCAGGAACCTTTCAACAGGCCCTCATCCCAAATCCTTATTATTACCATTACAGAGAAAAAAACACAAAGTCACACACACACACACACACACACACACACACACACACACACACACACACACACACACACACACACACACACACACACACACACACACACACACACACACAAATAGACAGAGATGGAGAGATACAGAGAGAGAGAGAGAGAGAGAGAGAAAAATAAAGAGAAAGGAGAAAGAGATACAGCAAGAGAAAGAGATACAGAAAGATAGAGAGAGAGGCTGACCTTCTATGTTGCTGGGCTCTGTTGAGGAGGAGGCCAGGGACATGGAGTCCTCATGGAGGAACCTGGACCTCAGGGAATCCAAGTCGTCCATGAGTCCCTGCCTGGATCTGTGGATGGGGAAAGGGTCGGGCGTGTGTGTGGGTGGTGGTGGTGGTGGTGGTGAGTGGTCTTGCAAGATGAACAATCCAGAGCTACAACTTAAGTCAATGCAAGTACATTGTATTTTTGTAGTCCTGAATCACAGATACAGTCTTAAAGGTGACCTTCAATGACACCCTCCTAGCCGTGAGCCCTCTAAAGTGTATAAAGGAAAAACTCCCTCAATTATTAAGGAAGGAACGTCGAGATTTAAGGGACGGAAGTACAATTACGTTTTTAAGTCATTTGAAGAAGAGGATTCATAGAGAGAAAGCGTGGTATTGGCTAAGCCATGGATTACTCTCTGGGATGTCAGTGTATAGTTATGTGCCTGCGTAGCAACCATTCTGGTATTGTTGTCACAATACCAGAATTATGACTTCGATACGATACCTGCCCTAAATATCTCGATACCGATACTGAAACGATACCACGGCAAACATCTATAACATCAGGCACGCAGACCTCCGCCAAGGAGGTGTATTGAGTCGTTTGTGTTCAGTCAAATTTAGTGCACTACTGTAGTGTGCAGGCTAATAATCCTGGGTTTGAGCTTCATCCCCATGACGTGCGAGATTTACAGTTCATGTCATTTATGTATATTTTCATGTTCAATACAATTTTAGTTTATGTGCTTTCTTGTTTGTTTCTTTATACATTTAGGTGTGTTTTTGACCATGAATGTTTTTTATAACATTAATAATTAGATTATTGTAAATAATTAGATCACGGTCATAGTGTTACTAAAGCTTTTTACACAGCATGCAGTAATCTGATATACTATACTTTTTGTATAGTTATCTTTATATATTTGCAACCACATCAATTATTAAATAGCATCATTTTTACTTTGTGGTTTTGACACAAACTCTATACTTTTTTCACAAATGTTTAGTTTCTTCGTAATACATTTTAAGAAATATCAATCATAATGTGCATTACACAACCAAAATAGGTCATTTGACACCATGGTGTAGTTCTGCCTGTCCGCCGCGTGTGGCAGTGGAGAGCATAGCGGCGAGAGGAAGTCTAAATAATGAAAAGTTAATTCTCTTCGGCGCCTGCGCACATTTGGCAAAGCAGGACAACGAAAACACACACACACAAACAAACACACACACACACACACACACACACACACACACACACACACACACACACACACACACACACACACACACACACACACACACACACACACACACACACACACACACACACACACACACACACACACAATCCCGCGGTCGCACATCGAAGCAACTCATAGGAAATACGGCTTAAGACTCATTCTTAATGTACCGGTACTAATAAAATGAGGTATTGTACCGTTTTAAATGGCAGGGTATTGCGATACGGTTCCAGTATCGGTATAAGGTATAACGTGCAACACTACAACCAACACATGGGACTAGGCCAGCAGATAAACAAGCTTGGCTTTGTAGGAATAAGAATGAAAGTCTCCCAAAATCACATGTTTAATTATCTCAACGGGTGTTCTTTTTGTGTAATTCTGTGTTAAATGAGTACGTTTATTTTACATATCAAACAAGTAAATAAGTATGATTCCTCCCACCTTTGACAATCAGCTCTCACACACACTCACACTCTTACACACACAAAGAAAGAAAGACATGACGTGCACAGACCTGAGGCTTGAGAGGTGCTTGGAGGGTGTCGCAGGGTGAACACTGGGACTATTTGGGGTGACAGTCATTCCTGGACCGACCGGTTAGCCAAGATGGAGGCCATGCAGAGCCAAGGGAGAATCTCTTTCCCCAGAACTGAGAGGAGAGGGGATAGAAGAGAGAAGAAGAAAAAAAAGAATGAACGAAAAGACGTTCATTCTCCAAGTCATGAATAATTCTCCATGCCCTCACATGAAATGACCAATGAATGATTGGTTCATTGACCTTCAACCTTAAAGTCACATGTTCTAGGAAAAGGTGAAGACTGCCAGTAGGTAGTATGTTCAGGGGGCATGACCACAAAGAGCATTCTCTGCAAGACAACATTTGTGAGCAAAAGAAATAACAAAATGTTGTGGACATTTAGAAAGAGAATGAAAGACATGTAGTCAGAAAATTGTCGTAGCTTAAGTGTTCCTATACAATGGGTATACTAGACTGATTGTTACAGTTAATGGGAAAATACCATAGAGAGTAAAGGTAGTTGGAGATTTTAGACTTGGTATAAGCACAGAATGAGTAGTATAGACCCAATCACACAGGAAAAATCTGTTGAATATCCCATTACAAGGAAAGTGGTATTTTAGTGGTGCGTATCATCACACAACTAAACGTTGTTTAATCCCTTAAAATCAAACAGACAGCAAACTGAAATTACCCTGGTAATACATAGATGAGCCTAACTGGTTTGACTGACTAAGACAACCCCAGCTCTAGTCAGACCAGCTCATATCATTGGCTGATGGCATGTTGATTTGTGCGTCACTGTATGCAAATGTCTGGTTCTACATATTGTTGTAGGTCAAATCAGCTGAGCATACTTAGCTTGCATGTCAGCAGCCTCTTATCTACTCATACATGACAGGGAGAAACAGAACAGCTCTTTGGAATGGAAACAAAACTAAAAGATGACTTATTGACTACTTGATCTAATGACTGATTGTGTTTCAATTATTAGGCTTTGGCAAAAGGTATCAATTTTACTAATTAGTTTCACATGAGGATAGCTGACAAACAATCAAGCGTTTGGACAAGGCATTATTCTGAAGGAGAGATATCACTAGTTACGCCTAAAGCACACACATTACTGTTTGTCTGGAGGAGCTGCACGAACACACGCCTCTGGCTCACCTTTTAGACACTTCTTGCAGAACAAGCAAGACAACAGCCATAACACCATCTGCTGTTGACTGATGCATCTCAAAAAAATGTTTACCTGCTGTCTGGAGTTTTTTAGCACATTAGCACATGGTCTTTGACAAGCCAGTTTAAACCTAGTCAGTCGTGACTTGTCACATGTGGGAGTGTCACATGGCCTGCCAGTTTTTACAGTTCACACTGTAAGCAGCTGGAAGGGGTTAATAATGTACTTCCTGTGTGAATAAGGCTGGTCAATATTGTACCTGATGGTAAAACATTGGCCTACCGCTCTACTCTGAGAGTCAGACCAAGACCCTGTCCCCTAGCTTCTGTGACCAATTTACCATGCTTACAAAAAAAAAGCCAAGAACATCTTTTCTTTGGTATATATATTTTGCTACACACATGGGTCACACTCAGATACAGATCACTGCCACCTTAAACTGGTGGGTGGATTTACATCTTGATCAAGGGCCCTTTTGTATGCCTGCCCTTCTATACAGTAAACGTTGAGTAACTGTATCACAGTTGGCTGTCATTGTTCCTACAACCACTTACAAAAGGTACCACGGTACCTAGCTGGTAGCCAGTCAAAGACTCAGGATGTGGTCTTCTATTCAATTCCATGACAATAACTCTCCTACTTCCCTCATTCTGGGCACAATACCTATTATTAAAATATATATATATATATATATATATATATATATATATATATATATATATATATATATATATATATATATGGCATGTCATTAGAATGATATACATTTTGTCTGGCAGGTCTAGCCTTTAGGATACCAGTAAACCAAAAATAACTACACAAATTCAGTATACCCATCTCCCATTTATAAGGTTTGTAATGTGCTAGCTACAGGTAAACTTAGACCGCTGAACTGCTTGTCTTAGATATGAGCCACACCTCAACTGATTCACCCGACCTGCATAGGTCTTAGAGACAGAGAGAGAGAGAGAGACAGAGACAGAGACAGAGACAGAGAGAGAGAGAGAGAGAGAATTTTCCATTGTCTATATGCGAAGCAAAACAAGACCAGCAAGTCTGCCAAGTATCCCACAGAGCAGGGAATGACAAGAGGAAAAAGAATCAAAAAGGTGTTGAAGAAAAAAACAGTGGCTGAGGATGAGTTGGGGTTTTTGATGAGTTCAGCGAGTGTGCTGGTTGATAATGGCCATTCACTGGGAAAATGGCCATTATCTTCACAAGGCCATTCAACTAAGCAACATAATAAACTAGCCAACCACCTCTCCCTCTTAACAAATTATAAACGGACCATGTTATGGGGGAAATTCAAAAGGTGCTGCAGGGAATCATTTTCCGTTCGTCAAAATAAATATTCCGTTGTTGAAGGCTGATAACGTTTTTCCACACATGCTGCTTACATATTGCCCTGCCTTGACGCACAACACAGGTTACTAACTAACTAAACATAGGACATTATTTCATTGCCTGTTTGTATGTGTGTGTGTGTCTGTGTGTTATTGTGTGTGTCTGTGTGTTATTGTGTGTGTGTGTGTGTGTGTGTGTGTGTGTGTGTGTGTGTGTGTGTGTGTGTGTGTGTGTGTGTGTGTGTGTGTGTGTGTGTGTGTGTGTGTGTGTGTTCATTGTGGTCTTTTTAATGACTGTTCTGCCTCGGGCCCTTTCTTCCACACGCACGCACGCAAACAGAGAGTGGGTGACCGAATAACACAAGTGGCCTGGTGTGTCTGTTGACTGCTCTGTGTGAATAAATACAATACCAATATGTGGCGTTAACTAGGTAATCAACTAAAGTATAAGTAATTTAACTGGAGATTGACATAGGTGTTTAGTACCTTTCAATGTACAGGTTGGGAAAATATGTGGAATGCCAATGATTAAGGTGAGCACTGACCTGGAATGTCAACAGCTGACGCAGACCAGAAGTGTCATATTAAATTATCAATACAAAAAGACATGGCGGGATCGTAAAAATGACTATAATTAAATGTCTTCTTTGATGGGTTAGTACATTTCATGTGTACGCCTACCAGCGTTTTAATGTTAATTAATAACGAAACTGTCAGTGTGCAAAGGCAAAGTCCAAAATAATGTAAGGGAAAAGATCTGTAAGAGCCATCTTTAAAAAGTTTCATTAAAAGTAACATTTGCTCCTTTCGTAAATGCAAAGCTCACCTTGTGGCGGCTGTGTGTAGGCTGCTAATGTGTTACAATCGATTCAAAGGCACATCAAAAAAGGTTTCCTTACCCGTCATTAAATGCTGCACAGTGAGGGCCGAACATGCACTGAAGCCTACTTGTATTTATTATTTGGATAATTCCATTGAGAGGCAAAGCAATATCCCCAACGTCACTATAAAACAAATAAAAGTACATTCAAGAAGTCATGCGTCGGGAGGAACAAGTGCGCAAATAACAAGCGAGTAGGTCACCCAGGTTCTTGGATGAGCCCTCCTTCCCTCACAAAGCAAGGCATTGTGGGAATAGTAGTTTGCCTGGGGGTAGATCGCTACCTGATCGTTCACGCAATACTACTTTGACTTGCGTTGTGAATATTATTATATTAATATATTATCATATAATTCGTAGAACACATAAACAATTTATGAGAATCTAAATAAAACATACATGTTTATAGTTTGTATTTGTATTTGTATTTAGCGTGCGCTTGTGGGGCCTGTGTGTTTTGTTGTGTGGCTATTTATAACCAGAATAATATTGACGTCGGTACCCATGGAAACCACTTTTAACCAAAACAAATATATTTTCTTAATTCACAGGGAACGACACATAGGTAGTGTAAATTAGCATGTTTTAGACACTGTGTCGGATAAGGCAAAAGCAGGCCTTTATTATAGTTGAATTGATATTAAATTAATTTCAAGGTAGGTAGGCCTAGTTTATATTTAATGTTTGTTTTTTATGTCCGCTTCAATTTATTATGAAGTTTCATTTTAACATGGCAATAACATTATTTGCAATCCTCTGATTCAGGAAACACAAAGAGCGGCCACATAATCGTCTCCCCATCATCCGGTGGGGAGACGAGATGGTCGGCAGACATAAGGTGAAGCTGGTGCAGAAGGAACGCGCTTCCAAAAACAGACGAATGAATCGGAAGAAGAGTAACCGGGGCATTACATTCGTAATGTTACGAATGTTAAATAAAGATGTGTTTATCTTCTGAATATAACGTTAGGCCTTTTTGTGGCTGTGGCTAACCTTAACCATTGTCATCTTTTTTTTTTTATGTAGGCAAGAAATTTCATGTTACAGTACAGAACTATTCCCACGTAGCCTCAAACTTGCCAGTAGGCGTCAGTATTGTACCATATACAAACATTAACAGCATTTTAGTCTCAATGCATTTAAACTGCTAGGCTATTATATGAAATAACACAAAGAGCCCATTCAATCTAGATTACATATTATTATTAAATCAAATCTTTATGAAAAAAATATATATTTAACTCAATATGTATATCTACATTATACATTTTAACAAAGGGGAGCATGAGACAAATCAAAAGCATATGCAGCATATATTGTTGACAAGGCCATTTCCTGTGTTTAGTGAGTTGAAGCATCTGCAAACAACTCTTGTGGTTTCATGGGTTCATACTTCAATTCACTGCTTTAAACACTAGATGGCGCCTAGTGTCTTTTGTTATGCTCGACTTTGCAAGAAAGAAAAGTCCAGTACAACAACCCTCTCATATTGTCCAAGAGTCTGAGGTATAAGTGTGCTCAAATTCTCCCAAGCAGCAACACATTTATATAAGAGTGTCTATAAAATGGCAAATACATTTTGTCCCTAATTGTCTATTGGTTCTTTACTATTCTTTATTGATAAAAGGATTTGGGAGTTTATATTTTCACTACCGTAAAAAGCTTTGATAAAGCTATGATAATGGGTCCCTCTAAGTAGCATACGCAAAAATGAAAGTTAAATGGACTTCTGGCCCTGCTGTATATAGGCCAATATTTATGTGAATGTGTTTCTACATTTCTTGGTTGGTTTATTGGTATTTTAGTTGGTATTATCGGAACAACTTTAACCCCTCAGAGATAGTCATATTATAGAATGATTATCTGCAACTTCTATTCTACAATGGAGCACTCTAGCGCAGGTTATCCTTGCAATAGAGGGCCAGGATAAAAATGTTTGTTTCCACAATGCTTGGGAAAATGTGAACACATTTGGGTAGTTCAGAACAAGTCTTTTTTTCTCACCAGCTCTGGAAATGCATTATCGACATTCGTGGAGATCTCTTCTATAACCACAATAGCTGGCAGCAACACTGTATCATCTATTTGGAGCAAAAAATGATATAACACTTTAAACTTTATGATCAAGATAGAAAGATTTCCTGTTTAAGTAGTATAGTGATGTTATGAGGAGAACGTGATATTACATCTCTCCCACAGTGGTATCATTGATGGCATCCATCAGATCTATCCCATAATGTCTTGACTTTCTTCACCTGGTCTTCTGAGCTGAATCACACTGATCATTTTGTAGTTATATTATTAATGCCGGCAATGGTCTTATTTTTGTTAGAGTAGGAAAAGTTAATCTTATTTCAGTGCAGAATTGTACAGTATTTTCTTATGAGGCATGAGGCACACACGCCTTTGGAGGAAAATACATGAATGAAGACTCACAAACTCATCTGAATACTTAAAGTGAAACTAAATGACAGTCCAACTGTGGAAAGCAGCTAAATGATAGTCTTGACTCTAACAGACAACAGAGTCTATTTAAATACCTGAATCTGTCCCTTATCATAAGCAACATTTAAAGACACTTTATATACTAGCAAACAGAATGTACATTATATACAATTGATTTTCATTTTTTTTATTTGTTTTGGTTGTTCTAGTATAAGACATCTGTGTGACTTCGGATGGAGAAAATTTCCCCTGACTAGTTGCTTAACTTTTTTCATATGAAATGAATGTGGTTCCAATCCTTTATTTTCCCCAACACTCCTAGGGAAAATGTGAATACATAGGGGTAGTGCACAGCCATATCCAACATACTGTTCAGTAAAACAAATGGATCAAAATGGTGTGTCGGGCATTCAATCAACATCTAATTTACTGACAAAAAGCTTATTTTTTTTAATATCCCTCTGGATTTAACGTCTAATCTGTCTGTGTGCACCCCTGTTCAATGGTTTAACAATTCGATTTGGCAGTTTCAGAATTGGGCTTCGGTGGTACTGGTGTAGTCAGAAGTCCGCTTCAGAGAAACACATCTGGCTCAGTCAGTCTTCCTGGAAACCTAGCAGGCTAGCTCACCTTTTATTGAAGAGCTCTTGGGCATGTGGTTTTTCTGGAGCCACTGCCCTAAAACATGTCTGAACATTGCTTGCTAAAAAATTAACCTCATTCCTGAACATATATATAGGAGTACATGTCAGGCCACTGTGTTGAGATTATCAATGTTCTTAATAAATTCATTAACACTTTATTAGGGATTTAATTATTTACTCTACATCGTTTTAAGTGCTTACACCCCTGTAAGCACTTTGTTCAGCTGAATGAGTAGTCAAAAACCCAATTCTTTAAAAAGTGAATAGCATAACTTTTCAACATGTGTTTCAACATGTTTTAGCATGACACTGCCTTCCGTCAACTATTAGACACGTCAGAAGAAAATACATTGTTCAGGAGCCTTTTTCATGAATGCATCTGGCTGCTTTATTTACAGCACAATTTTTATTTGATCTTGATATTAGGGCCGACATCCATAACACAAGATGTCAACTTGGCTGCTCCTGTGCACTGTATAGCAAAAAAAATTTACAAGAAAAAACAAAAAAATATAAACAAGTGCTGTTGGTTGATCAAGAGTCCAAAATGATAATTAGTATGATTTTCTGGATTAGAAAAAACAAACAAACAAATAATAAGACTAATAAGTAAAAAGGTTTCCTACAACAGCAAATACCTCAAGAACAACATATCATCTATGTACAAAAAAAAACATAAATATATTTATATATATTTATATCTTTCTAGACCCACTAAAATATACCAAAGAAGCAGCTATTGGTCAAAATGTTTTTTTGAACAGTTTAAATATCCTTCAGCTGTGAATGTGAAAACAAAAAAAATAACGATGTAAATAAATTAAAAAAATACAACCCACAAAATGAATCAGTTTATCCTGTGTGCCATTGTGGAATACTGCAGATTGTGAGGAAAGTCCGTTTTTCAACCAGTTTCTCCGCTGGATAAGAGTTAGTTCACCTCCAACCGTTTGACCAAGTTCTCGTTATTTCCGTTAAGTTTGTCATTTGTGCGACACCTCGAGTACAGGGGCTGGAACATGATTCCATGTGAATTTGCCGTAGGTCACTGACAAAACAGAAGGGCACTTCTTTTTCCCCCCCTCCCCTGCTTCTCCTCCAAAACAGAGCCGCCGTGGGGAGAACCGACGGGAATGGGAAAAAGGGGACTGTAGGGTTTAGCAGCCTTCTTGTCGGTCAAAATAAAACTAAATCATAAAAAAAAGTTTGTTTCACAGTTGAAGCCATCATCCGCCATGTCTAGCACAAAAAAATTGGCAATATATTTATACACACACATATACATACATACATATACATATATATATACACACACACACACACACACACACATATATACACCGTATTTTCCGCACTATAAGGCGCACTTAAAAGCCTTTAATTTTCTCAAAAAACGACAGTGCGCCTTATAATCCGGAGCGCCTTATATATGGATCAAGGCGCTCTGTCAAAATGTTTCAGTATGAAAAACCAATAAAAACGATTTAATAATAATAATAAAATGTTTCAGTACGACTGGTAAACTACAAAGCCGCACCGCTTGCAGCATTACGGCTACCGTAGTCAGTAAACACCGGTACTGTGCTTACTCACAGTCCCACACCACTTGTGTGTGTATAAAGATCCCAAAATGGCACCTTTCAAGAGACACGCTTACGACGCAGAGTTCAAGCTCAAGGCTGTCGGTCACGCAGTAGAATATGGGAATAGAGCAGCAGCGAGAGAATTCAACATTAATGAATCAATGGTACGGAAGTGGAGGAAGCAAGAAGATGACCTGCGCCAAGTGAAAAAGACTAAACAGAGTTTCCGAGGGAACAAAGCGAGATGGCCACAGTTAGAGGACAAACTCGAACAGTGGGTTGTTGTGGATGCATAACGCAAACCCAGTCAAACGTTTGACTGCAGTATCTTCTATTCTATGCGCCTTATAATCCGGTGCGCCCTATATATGAAAACAGTTCTAAAATAGGCCATTCATTGAAGGTGCGCCTTATAATCCGGTGCGCCTTATAGTGCGGAAAATACGGTACACGTATATACACACACACACACACACACACACATATATATATATACACATACATATATATTTATATATATAAAACTACAATCATGAACAAGCGAGAGAGAGGTCCATTTCTTCTTTTCAAATACAAAACACGAAAGTGTCATTTGGCGTCCTTGTGCGGACATACTGTAGTGTGTGTGAGACCTGGTCGGAGAGTGTGGAGTTTGTGGCATCCGAGAAAAAAATAAAAAATAAAGGTCCTGAGATATGCACTGGGGTGGGGTGGGAGTGGGGTATTGGGTTGAGAGTGATGCGAGTGAGCTCTATATAAAATGACGAGGAAACGGAACAACAAAAATATATATATATATATATATAATCTATCTATAGCATCTATGTGTGTGTGTGTGTGTGTGTGTGTGTGTGTGTGTGTGTGTGTGTGTGTGTTTCTAGGAGTCTTTCCGGCTGTGTTAGGAGGGCGTGGAGCGGGGCAATATTCGTCCGTTGGTCTTGCCGCCATTCATGTGCGTGTAGGGCACGTGGTGCTCCTCGTAGCTGCCCCGCAGCCCCACTGACGAGCCCTCGTCCCGCTCCGAGCCGCCCCCCCGCTGGGAGTAGGAGGACGGGTCCAGGGGGATGCTCTCCATGTTCTCCATGTCTAGGTCAAAGTCCTCGCTGTCGGGCGGCTTGTTGTCCTGGCTGTAGAAGAAGGACAGCTCCTGGAAGCTGGGGTGCAGGTCCTCCCGCAGCATCTCAATGATCTCCTGGAAGGCCGGCCGCATCTTGGGGTTGTACTGCCAGCACATCTGCATCAGGTTGTGTCTGTGCGGTGGGGATGGGATGCGGGCGACAGGTGGTTCACGGTGTGAAGAGTTGACGATAAAGAAAAAAAAGAACAAAAAATACAATGAAAAGCAAAGACTGATAACATCTGTCAGTGTTCCTATATTCATGAATTAATCTAAAGATGAAACATGAAGGTCATTCCTGTTTACATTGTACAACTGTGACAGATCTCCTGTATGCAGTTCTCTGTATGCAACAGCAATATTTGTATGCAACATGTATGAAGCAGTTATAGATAACAGTAACACATGTTGCAGTAATATGTAAGGAGAACCTATGTATGTAACATGTACATAGCAGTAATATGTAACAGTTCTCTGTATGTAACATGAACAAATGTATGTTACATGTATGTAGCAGTAATATGCAACAGCAACATGCATGTGAACCATGTATGTAACTGTAATACATAACAGCAATATGTGTGTGTGTATACCACATATGTAGCAGTAATATATAACAGTTCTCTGTATGTAACAGGAACATGCTAAATGTATGTAGCTGTAATACGTTACAGCAACACGTGTGTGAGTACCACATATGTAGCAGTCATATGTAACAGCTCCCTCTGTGTACTCACAGTCTGTCGGCGCAGTTGTCGGGGCGGTCCAGGAAGCCCCCGTCCATGACGAACTTGAGCACCTGCTCGTTGGACAGGCCCTGGTAAGGCTGCTCCGCCAGGGTGCTCACCTCCCACAGCACCACGCCAAACGACCTGCGAGAGAGGTGGCACCAGGTCAACTAACACTAGGTAACCAGTGATCACTAGCTAGAGAGGATGATCTCACGCACGGCCCGGATCCACTCATGGCCCAATGTCCACAACCCACCTGTAGGTGTCACTATCCAAACCCCGCTCCTTGATGACCACATCATTACCACAGGTAATACGCTTGTCTTACATGACTTAATAGTAATAGTAAATAGAATAGTGCATTTATAGTGTGAAGCTAAAGGTCAGTTCTTGCACAATTTTGTGCAAGAATGTCCATAACATAACTGTCGGTAGCATAGCCAGAATTCAACATCAACACACAAGATCAACATGCACGGCTTTCACACACACACACACACACACACACACACACACACACACACACACACACACACACACACACCAGCAGTCTGAGTTTGCGGTGAAGACGCCGTCCTTCAGGGACTCCGGGGCCATCCAGCGTACGGGCAGCAGGCCCTTGCCCCCCTTCCTGTAGTAGTCCGTCTCGTAGATGTCCCGGGTCATGCCGAAGTCTGCCGGGAGGACAGGGTTTACGGTTTACATCTCTTCAGAAACACGTTTTAACAATACCAGGCACAGACCTCGGGTAAATAATTGACCGTAGTGTACGGAATGATTTCTGGTGTACTAGCGAGTAAAAAGCAGACACCAAAAGCAATCTTGAGAAAAAAACCAAAGGAACGTAAACAAATGTTCCAATCAGCCGAACATGAAAAAATGACTAATTGTCAGCTTCTCATAGTGTCTTGATATTGTGGCAACCCGGCTCCAGGACAGCGCCCCAGGCGGCTCAGGGGAGCGGTGGTAAATGGAGTCTACCACCGCTCTCTGGAAGATCGCTCGCCGGAGCTCATTAGTGCGGATTGCAATCACCGAAATGGGCGACACCTGCGACCGAAGAGGAGGAAACGCCGATATAAGCAGCGCTCGGCGTGGCTTTCGGTGTGGAACGCTAAGTGGAACGACACGGGGAGAGAAGCCCCGGCAACACGGGAGCGCTACGAGGAAGGAGATCGCTCGGCAGAGACACGAGGAAGGAGATCGCTCGGCAGCGACTCGAGGAAGGAGATCGCTCGGCAGAGACACGAGGAAGGAGATCGCTCGGCAGCGACTCGAGGAAGGAGATCGCTCGGCAGAGACACGAGGAAGGAGATCGCTCGGCAGCGACTCGAGGAAGGAGATCGCTCGGCAGAGACACGAGGAAGGAGATCGCTCGGCAGAGACACGAGGAAGGAGATCGCTCGGCAGAGACACGAGGAAGGAGATCGCTCGGCAGAGACACGAGGAAGGAGATCGCTCGGCAGAGACACGAGGAAGGAGATCGCTCGGCAGAGACACGAGGAAGGAGATCGCTCGGCAGCGACTCGAGGAAGGAGATCGCTCGGCAGAGATTCGAGGAAGGAGATCGCTCGGCAGCGACACAAGGAAGGAGATCGCTCGGCAGAGACACGAGGAAGGAGATCGCTCGGCAGCGACTCGAGGAGGGAGATCGCTCGGCAGAGACTCGAGGAGGGAGATCGCTCGGCAGCGACTCGAGGAGGGAGATCGCTCGGCAGAGACTCGAGGAAGGAGATCGCTCGGCAGAGACACGAGGAAGGAGATCGCTCGGCAGAGACACGAGGAAGGAGATCGCTCGGCAGAGACACGAGGAAGGAGATCGCTCGGCAGAGACACGAGGAAGGAGATCGCTCGGCAGCGACTCGAGGAAGGAGATCGCTCGGCAGAGACTCGAGGAAGGAGATCGCTCGGCAGCGACACGAGGAAGGAGATCGCTCGGCAGAGACTCGAGGAAGGAGATCGCTCGGCAGAGACTCGAGGAAGGAGATCGCTCGGCAGAGACACGAGAGGGAGATCGCTCTGCGTGTCTCGAGCGGGAGGGACCGCTCGCCAGCGATACGAGGAGGCGAACTCACTCGACAGCGACTCCAAGAAGGAGGTCGCTCGACAGTGACACGGAGGAGTGTCCTGAACCCCGGTAGTCCCCGACGGACGATGGACAAGGGGGACTACCCCGCAAAATACCGGAGGCTCCACGGGAACCCCCGGCGGCGGTACCTGACCGTCACTGGACCGGAGACGGAGACTATCGTCGCACCTTATTGACCATTTACGTTGGTGTTAGGCACGGCCTAACCTAAGTATTATTTGTAGTATATGATTTAATTATGGTGAATAAATATGCCCCTTTTGGCTCAAAGTGACTATCGGCTTGTGTTCACTGGGGAGAGACGACAGCATAGTGGAACCGGGTTGCTACAATATATATTATATAATATACGTCCTTGTCAGTACATCACTACAAACACCTAAACGTCTTTAGATGTATTGTATTAAATAACGGCAGACTTTGGTGCCCCGGCTGCGAGAGGGACATGTATTGCAGGGTTATCCCTGTCTACTGCAACGCGATTTCGGTTCTCTTACTTCCCATGAGCTGTGCATGCCAATTAACAGTCCATGGAGCGATGAGAATAAGAACATGACAACAATAACAACAACAAAGAAGTGAATAAACAGAGACAGATGCTGCTCTTACGGCAGTTCCTCCACCTCGTTCGCCTCTTGCCGCTAAAATGATGTAGCTGAAACGGCTATCCCTCCCGCCGAAGCATGCTCTGAGTCCTCTCTCTCGCTGACATACGCACGTGGGCACGATGCTGCACTACATAAGCATAGACCTCCTATGTGAAAGGTTGGGGACCTGCTCACCTCCTATCTTGACAGTCAGGTCATGAGCCACCATGCAGTTCCTGGCGGCCAGATCTCGGTGGACAAACTTCTTGGCGTTGAGGTAGGCCATGCCGTCGGCGATCTCCGCCGCCATCTGGATCATCTCCTTCAGCGTGGGTGGAGGGCGGCCCGGGTTGTTCTGCACCAGACAAACAAACAAACAAACAAACACATGAGGCCAAAGCAGCATTCATTTCTTAAAAACATGTCTATTTATGGACTGGATTGTGTGTGTGATTACTTTGTCAAAACACCCAAAGACACTTTACAGCATGAATAAAAGATTTCAGCATGAGTTACCTCAGAGTCGGGGCGCAGGCAGCGCAGGTAGCTCTTGAGGTCCCCGTGGGTCATCAGCTCCATCACCACCAGGGTGGGCTGACCTTTGGAGACCACGCCCAGCAGACGCACCTGGTGGCCACACGGACAAGGTTATGGATGGCAAGGCAGGAGACGTTGGAGATGGTTTGCATGAATGACGTGAGCAGCTGCCTCGTTGTTATGGTTCATGTGAACATCTTCCTAAAACTAGGAACCACCACTAGGGAACATGAACTGGTACAGCAACAGAGAGGGCAGACTAAATCTGTACTGCTTTATTCAAAAAAGTGAGACATAATTCGACTGCCTTGTTGTTGCAGTTTTAATAGTTGCTGTTCACCCGATTGGCTCAAACGAGTGTCGAGTGATGTCACTTACCATAAAGTGACATCACGCGACACTCCCATCAGCCAATCAGGACCAGAGATCGAAATCACCTGTGTTTCCTCACCAGGCAGCCGCACTGTCCCTACGGTTTAACTCAGGCATGCTTGGTGACCCTATCCGCCTGTATAAGACTTAAAACTAGTAATCCAGTTCACCAGGCCCACCCCCTCTGTACCCCGCCTGCCGGTGCGACCACTCCCCCCCCGGGTCCTCCTTACCACGTGGTGACAGGTGAAGGCCTTCATGACGGACGCCTCGTTGAGGAACTCGATCCTCTCGCGCAGGCTGGCCGACTCGTTGACCGTCTTGACGGCCACGCGCATGTCGCCCTCGCCCTTCACCACGTCCTTGGCGATGCCCTCGTACACCATGCCGAAGGAGCCCTGGCCCAGCTCCCGCAGGATGTTGATCTTCTCCCGCGGCACCTCCCAGTCGTCCGGTTCGTACACTGCAGCACGCGCAAACACAAATGCACGCACACACAGACACACACAGACAGACACACACACACACACACACACACACAGCGTTGTGAGATGTTGGTCTGGAGCACGCTAAGCGGTAAACCCGTGTGTGAGTTGTCATTACTGATGATTGTCCCCTCAAAGTTGGTGTATAAGATGTTTGCCTTGTGAGTAGTTTAGCGGCTGTCTAGGGACCACTAATGTGCTACAATGACAGTGGGTACTGATGTGTAACTTATGGTGGTTAACTGCTACACATCTATGCTTACACACTATATTTAAGGCTGGAGGAATCAGCAGTCATGGCGATTATTCAACATTAGATCTAGGGTCCTTTAAAAATGCAATAGCAAAATAAATCTGCTTGGTTCCTTCATCACTGACAATGGTGAATGCCAATGCAAATGAATGCCAATAAATTATTTCAAAGAGGGAATGAGACAGAGAGATACGCAGCACTGAGGCTGTACACATCTGGATAATGAATAATGTCAACCTGAAAAGTCAATCCCAGACCTTTGTCTGGTGCTGCGGTGTTTCGACTAATGTCTAAAAACATTTCATCCATGATATTTTGTCATGCTCCATAACCCTGTGTTCCTTATTGGACCAGCGTGTCTGATCAATATGAAAGGCTGTACTAAGAGTGGGGTTGCCATGCCACCAGACTTACTGTCGTTAGCGCTGAGGTACTCTGGGTTGGAGGAGGCATAGATGGGTCCACTGGGCCCCTGGGTTTGTCTGACAAGGATAGAGAACATTTATATAGAGCCCTTTTATACACACCTATATCACTCCAACAACAACACATAAAATAGGATAACATCATTTAGTTAGGTAGAGGCTAGTTTGGCATAGTAAATATACGTAGGTCTTTCCTTCTCTGTCAGATTCAATGTGTTAAACAATAATAATATATTTCATTTATACAGTGTTTTTCTAGGCACACTAGACACTTTAAAACAAGACCAAATACAAGAATAAAGACTAAGCAAAATATCAATACAAGATTACATTTAAAAGCATACAAATTAAGTTTTTCTTGTTTTCCTCTTTGCTGTCTTATGTTGTTTACTGCATGTTTTATTGTATTTAATGTATGCTGCTGCTGTCTTTTCCAGGGCTCTCTTGTAAAATAGATTAATCTCAATGAGACTAACCTGGTTAAATAAAGGTTAAATGGAAATAAAGAAATAAACTTAAATGAAATGCTAAAAACAATGTGTAAATGTCAGGAATGTGTAGAAAATGGTTTGAATGGCGTACTTTTTCTTGAACACGACGAAGCCTGCCCCTGCCACAAACAGCAGGAGGATGAAACAGATGACGGGGCCAATCAGGATCTTCAACATGTTACTGGGGTCTGTCCCTGCACACACACACACACACACAGACAGTTCCATAACTAGGATCCAAGGTCTTTTGTGGAGCTGTCTGTCATCAATAAAAGCTGAGGGGGACCATAAATGACTCACACACACACACACACACACACACACAACTTACTCAGGTCCTGGACGTAGAAGTGCATGGGCGTGGTCCAGGAGCCATTGCCGGCCAGCGACGTGGCGCGGACCCTGGCCGAGTAGTTCCCAGGATGCACCACTCTGAGCTTGGTACCGTTGTACATTCTGTACATGTTCCTGGACACACACAGGTGCAGCTCCTGGAGACCAGAGAAACAAACACAACAAAAGGCCAAATAAATCACCTCCCAACGCCCAGTGTAGCGGCTGAAACACCACGGCAACGGGCGCGTAGGGTTCAGTAGGGGGAAAAACAACTCATTGAAGAATGTGGATAAAATATGTTGTTGAAGATGAGTTTTTCACTTTCTGGCACAGTCCAACAGCCTCCTGTATTATTTCTGTTTTTCTTTTACTGCTTGTTTTTGTGTTTTGTCTTTTCTGTCAGAACCAATAACATCCAAGGGACATTATAACCAGCCCGGTTGGCATGGTCAGTCACCATGGTAACTAAAGAAAGCCTGCGGGTGTTGGAACATTAATATTAGATTTCCATTAGGGTTATTACACTAATAACACAGTGCAGACAACATGGGCGCTAAACCAAAAGCTGCTTGTTTTGGTTATTTTTGTGGCTAAAAACTGCCCAGTCACATAATAGCTGGGCTATCTCGTCTGTATGCTGATGCTTATTAATGGTTGTTTGCCTCACATCAACTTGAAGGAAGGGGGGGAGGGGTCGAATCTTAGCATTAAAAGAGAAAGAACACAAGCAGAGGAGCAAATACGTGTGTCCAAGTTATCTTGGGAGAAATCTGTCTTGATCAGAAGAGAGAACAAGCGGTGTGTGTGTGCATTCGTGCCTGCGGGTTGTGTGTGTGTGTTTGTTTATGTGTGTGTGCGTCATCTTGGGAGAAATGTGTCTTGATCTCAGTGTAGCAAAAAATGGCCTGAGGGGATTGTGTGAGTGTGTGCGTGTGTGTGCACCTCTGTGTCTCCCAGCCTCTTGTAGTGGACCTCGTACAGGATGATCATCCCGTTGGGGGCGGTGGGCTCCTGCCACTTGACGTGCACCATGTACTCAGTCACCTGGTACGAGATGACGCCCGGGATGTCGTCAGCTTTGTCTGAGGAGGGACACGCATGGGCACACACGATGAACACGGTGAAAGGTCACGGCAGCTTTAGACCTTACACTGTTTTCATTAATGTACACTTCCAGCCTTAGACATGGCATCCATCCATCTTTTACTCATCTATGGTTCTATGCAATTGCAAGGTCTTTGCAGACTTTTCAAATACTTGCTCTCGTAAGACTTAATATCAATATTCATATCACAAAATGCAATCAAAGTTACCTTTGATTTGATACAAACATTAACATTTTGAATATGATCATTTCTCGAATATTTCAAAAGGTCAGACTCCAGATACTGTAAGTCATTCCGCTAGCTCAGGGGGTCTCGTCCCCTCTCTCTCACCCTCGGGCAGGGTGCGCGCGCTGACATAGGCGGCCATGCTGCAGCGCGCCGAGTCGGTGGGGTGGTTGCAGGCGTGGATCTCGATCTGGTAGCTGGTGAAGTGGCGCAGACTGGAGATCACCATGGACTCCCTGCCGCGCACTATCAGCTCCATCTTGGTGCTGTCAAAGGACTCGTCTTCTCCGCCGCCGTCATCTCCGCCGCCGTCTTCGCCGCCACCACCGCCCCCGGGCCGGCCGCCGGGGCTGGCTGCGGTGGGCGAGAAGGAGAATGGGAAGGGGAAGGTCCGGTTGGCCACACCCACCGCCGACACTGACCGCCGCTGTCTGGTGGGTCTGGGGGAGGGGGGGAAGAGAGGAGGGAGAGAGGGGTCAAAATGAAACAATGAATGAACCGGAGCCTGAGGGGAGTCATCTATTTTAATGGAGGGAGCGAAGGAAAGGTCACTTCAGCCGAGAGGGAGGGTGCAGATCGGTATCCGTTAAACGGACTAACAGGAACTGCCTGGGGACGTAAAGCTGCCCATGGCTTGTGGTCTTCAGTTTGGTCTGTTTTTTTGTGGTTCATTTTGTTGATCGTAGCCAACAGGAGAAACACGGTTGTTGTTGTTTTTCATTTTAAATGCATCATTAAATGGAATTGTTCTGATTGGGGGAAAAAAGCTGTATTATTTTCAAAAGATGATTCTGCTTATTTCCTTTTTTTGGTATAGCTTATTTTGTTTCTTAAGGAAAAGGCCAACGGACACAACAGACAGCTTTCAACTGGTCAACAGTCCTGTGGGCATTACCCAACAAGTACACCAGGGGGCGCCTGTCAGCCTTAATGTGTGTGTGTTGACAGAAACTAGAATGGAGATCGAATAGGAATAGAGCTCAACTGCACCTGCTGAAATAGTAACGGCACATCTTTAAAAATGAAACACCTCCAACACCTCAGGCAATAAAAGCACCATCTCTTTTACGTCAGCCGTCTTGAAACAACAGTTCGAAGTCGAAGAAGAAGAAGTGGCTTCTTCACTCACTTGATCTCAAACACCTCGTTGTGGAGGTAGTTCTCAAAGGTTTTGCGGTATTCAGAGTCCTCCTTCTCCTTCTTGAGCTCCTTGTCGGTCTTGGGGCAGGAGCAGCAGCGCGTCCCGGGGCCCTGCTCCTCCGTCTGGTTCCAGCGCTGCTCCTCCTCACTGTCCACCTGCGTGGGCACCCGCGACGGCAGCTTCATGCCTGGGGAGGCCCGAGAGAGAGACACGGAGACACCCTCAAATTGAATATTATGAGCTCGGGCATGGTCACACACAACCCCGTGCGCATACACGCACGCACACATACACGCTCGCAGTTACACACACAAACACAAGCAAAGTGTGCGCTCACAATCCCTCGTTGACACATGGACAAAGACACACAGACCCACACACAGCCAGAGGGTCATGTCAGGGCCCTGTCACTCCCAGGTCGCCATCATTTTCCGGTTAGAGAACGATTACCAGTGACACAACCTCCCCCTAGACCACCCTCACCCCCAGTCCACCCAATCACTCTCCCTCCACGCCTTGGAGTTTGCGGGTTTGGCCGCGTTTGCAGAATAAGCTTTGGGTTCACTGTGCGTATGGCGCCAGTGTTCCTGGATCTATGAGTCAGGACTCCTGGTTCCCCAACCCCATGGGAGGCCCTCAGGGCAACATATACATGGTGTATGGTTGCATCCACAGACGCCATAGATAGTGCTATGTTGTAGCTGCACGCAGCAACATGTTTCATGTAAAACACTGTTGAACCCAACTGTGAGATACTGCCTTCCCAGTGAGTTTCAGCCTACTGGGCAGGGATTCAAGTTTTACTAATATTTCCTTTTTAAATATATAGTACACGTTAACAACATGTTAATCTCGTTGGACACGTTGTTGTGATACTCCTTCTGCCGCTCTAGCCTTAGTTGACCTTCTGTTTTTCCTAAATAGTTTTCTCTAAACCGAACGCAAATAGTTGGTTTACTTAAAATGGACGATACAGATTTAGCCATGCAACACAGTGACATGCTGGATTCATGAATCGAGGAATTTGTTAATATATCTAGTACCACGATTATAGTTAATAATACTAAAATACAACCAATAATGGTTGCATTTATGACTACTGCAGCAAGGAGTGCAATGGAAAGAAAGAAAATATTGGAGGGGAGGAGTTTCTTTGAAACCATCTACCCTCAGATCATCTATTTAATTTAATTTATATTCAACCCAAGGGACGCGAGGGTTTGTGACAGAGTCGGTTGAGTGGCCCACTAGGGAAAGTCCACTATGAGAACCTCTGCTATCTGATGACTGCACTAGCAAGCACTCTTTCACTTCTCTCTATTACACCACACGTGTGCACACACACACACAGAATGTACAAGGGCAAAGACACATGAACGTACAAGGACACATGGACACACACACACACAGAGACAGAATGTACAATGGCAAAAAAAACGCTACCTTTCTGGCAGTAGTCAAACTTGTAGAGCTCGCTGGCCTCCGCCTGGCGCTGGCAGAACACCAGGTAATGAGTGATGTTGCCGTTGGCGTCGTTGGGCGGCCGCCACTTCAGAATGATCTGGAAGGAGGAGTTGGACGAGGAGATGGGGTCCAGGGGCACAGAGGGCTCTGACGGGGGCACAGACAGGAGACACCAGAGACGGAGGAAAGGGGGGTGTTAGCATTGTGTGGTGCATCACGGTTCGCCGTGTGAGACGCCGACTGAGCCTTCGCCGTGTGAGATTGAGTTAATCCTACATGCACACAGGGGCCGGAACGACACTCAGAACGTTTAATATAGAATATTCTCTATTAATATGAATTGATCATTTGTATGCAGGGGACAAGTGGGTGTTGCTGACCGAATACAGATACACTTCATTTTTTTTTAAGTCAAAATGTATTTTGTGGGGGATTCCAAGGATCCCAACCAAACCCAATCCGATAAGCTGTAAATCTGCCTCAAAGACAACAAGCGATGACAACATTTGGAATATGAAGCGCAGCATCGGGTAGTAGAAAGGACAGCACACAAAGAAAGCATGGATTTAACAGGTCTTGTTCTGGTTTCACGATGAGGTAATGTTGATGGTGCCGCGTGCCAAGACTGAGCCTTCAGTCATCGTCGTGTGTGCACCTCTGTCGAGAAAACAAAGGTTTCGAATTGATTGAAAATTCTGTGTTATCAGCAAACGCGCCCAGTTTTATTGGCCTGTGGTAGAGTCTGCCAAACTCTTGGTCGACGAGCGCTAACAACAACAACCGCGACCTTTGTTATGAAGGTTGCCACACGGGCAACAACACACCGTTGGCAGCGTAGATATAGCATGTCGGGAGTCCCTGAGTCATTGACGGTATTTCTCAAGACAATCATATGAGAAGTGGTTCCCAAAGTGCTTGAAGTAAACAACGTAATCCGGGTAACTGACAACTGGCAACTGTTCGCCGATTCACTGGATTGCTGTGCAGTACCCCCCCCCCCCCCCCCCCCATCACCACCACCACCACCACAAGCACCTCGCCGGTTGTGTGTGTTGTTTGGCTACTTCTTGCCACTGCTAAAGTGTTTTATCTTGTTTAGTTTTGCTTGGACCTCACGTGTGTGTGGGTGCGTTCGACCCAGTGTAATCAGACTCCACTATTTGCGGTGATAAGAGCAGGACAATATACTGGATGAGCATTTGCTGCACCACCACCACCTCCATGCATCCAGAACAACACATTGGCACACAAAGGTCTTCCGACAGCACCGGAGACAAAGTCCTTTCTTTCACCCCCTCCCCGTGATCAAGTCAATGAGTAGAGTGTCCTGACTCACAGGTCGGCCTGCAGAACCAAAAGAGATTGAATGCAGCTATGGGTTTGCTTGAGTATCTTTTGTTGATTTGTATACTTTACTCACATTTTTTCAGTACCTAAGATATTATTAGGCTATCAGTACGGTCACTATATTATGAACATTGATCGTTGACTTCAGATTGCCGCTGTACATTCAGTAATTTTACCAGCTTGCTGGTTAGGAGTGGAAGCAGCAGCCTTACTAAGGGACCTGTTGGTTCTTGACATGGTTCCTGGCTCTTAAAGGATAACGTCTGTGTTATTTTTTTTACCTGGACCCTATTTTCCGATAATTTTGGGTCTCGGTGACTAATGCGGGCCACAATTTGAAATTGGCTCAGTATTGAGCAAGAGCGCTTCAGCCATTTGGGCAATAGCACCCAGTCAATGTATGTCCTCTAAAAGGTACTTGTTTTTGCCACTGGCAGGCTCAGATTGATATTAGAAGTGTGTGACAATATTATTGAATCCTTACAGAGAAATAAAACCCTTTTCTGTACCTTTTGCTTGATCCGATCTATTTCTTATTGTGTCTAGCCAAGTATCCCTATACGGAAATATCGCCCTGTCAATGTACGTCCTCTAAAAGTGCTGGTTTACGGTTCGGATTGTTATCATAACTGTCTGACAACATTATGAAATGTCATCGTGCCGAAAAGGCCCCTTTTGTCATTACAATCTCAACCCACCTTCAACCAAATCTTTTAGATAACACTAAGCTACGCTTTCTGTAGTCCAACACATCAAACTCTTGCCGGCAGTTCTTTCTTCTACAACTTTCACTCACGTTTCTATCGTCTGTTCCTGCAACAACTCAACTCTCACGGGATTTCAGAGCAAGACTTTTCCTTGAGCGAGATTTGGTTAGACACAATAACAAACAGATCGGATCAAGCGAAAGGTAAAGAAAAAGGTTATATTCCTCTGTAGTGATCCTTTCAATCATGTTGTCAGACACTTAAAATAACAATCTGAGCCGGTCTGTGGCAAAAACAAGCCCTTTTAGAGGACATACATTGACGGGGCACAATTGCCCCAATGGCTGAAGTGCTCTTGCTCAATACTGGACCAATTAAAAAAAAAAAAGTCAGCATTAGTCACTCAGACCTAAAATGATGAGGAAATAGGTTCCAGGCTGAAAAATCCTGAAGTTATCCTTTAACAACCAGACCTTACATGGCTTACGATAACATTATTAAACCTTTTTCCAGGTTGAATAATCCTGAAGTTATCCTTTACCAACCAGACCGTACATGGCTTACGATAACATTATTAAACCTTTTCTACGCAAGAATGGCTCGTTGCTTACATCGGAATTAGGGTTTAAAGAACAAATCAAAATCAAGAGCTTACTAGTTAGCAAACTCTGCTTTGACGGTGCACTGCACACACACATTAAGCTGCGTGTACGGATCAATCTTAAGGTGCTTACATGATGAGTTTGAGTAATCGCATGGAATGCAGTAGTTTGGGTGTGCAGATTTTTTGCCATGCTGCAAAGCAAAACAGAGGCAGGTGCATTGTTCCTGCTCGTTAGGGTGATCTTATTAAAGCGCTGATGTGAAATTACTGCCGTCACTTCGAGAGCGGATGGATTTGCACAAGCTCAGAAGAGATAATTGACATTTGGTAATATATCAAAACAAAATCTACAAAATTACTCTGGCTGATGGTGAGGCGTAAGTTGATTGACTTCAAATTCTCTGGCAACAGAATGATCGTTGATTTGGTGGGTGACCTAGGAGCTGGGGGGTTGTGCTATGAGCCTGTGTGACGAGAGACCTACTCTCTGTTCTGCTGCAGTAGCTGGTGGCTCTGGCCGTCCAAACAGATTGGAGGTTCTTGGACTGATTGAACTTCTCGTTCAGGTGAGAGTTTGATGAAGGTAAACAATTTTCTATAAACTAAACTTCGACGACCCCCGTCAGACACAAAGTTGAGGCGGTGACGTAAATCAATCCATCCCAAAAGTAGAATCCAAACAGCAATGGCATATTCCCACAAGTGTGCATGAGGATTCCGGTGGGGTTTGTGTGTATGATAGCTTGTGAGAGGTATGTGTGTGTCTGTCAACACATGCGTGCGATATTATGAGCCTTAACGAGAGAACAAAGAGATGTACGCGTCCGTGACGCCCGGCGCAGACACACTGATCGGACCGCATTGTCAGACCTACACCTCGCCATCGACGACTTGCTCTCTAATGACAGCTTTGTGGCCGCGGCGACGGAGGTGTTGCTGGGGGTTGGCAACCAGACATGTTGTGGGCGGGAGGAGGGAAACAATGCAACATTGCATGGGTTTTTTATCTGGGCGTCAAACTGAAGAAACTGTGTAGAAGGAAGGCAGTCAGAGAGACAGGAGCCCCAATTATCACTACGACAAACCAAAAAACCTGAACAGCGGGCACACACACGAACACACACACACACACACACACACACACACACACACACACACACACACACACACACACACACACACACACACACACACACACACACACACACACAGCAGGGAGCCGAGCCCAATTAGTCACCAAGGAAGAGATTTATGATGGCTGCGACCGACTGCCGCAGTCAACTCTTAAGTGTGGCAGCGCCTTCTAGGTTGGCAGTGCGGCGCCAGAGGGCCAACTACTGCCCTCTAGCTCCAGGACCAAGGCCTACATGCTGCCCCCAAATCGTCTAGCAAATACAGAGCTACTCATTCATCAATGAATAACAGCACGAAAGCACTGAAGAGAATTCTGTTTGCTCATATATATTTCATGAACTGACACCTCTTTAGAAATACAAACTCGAGAATTTCGCAGGATGAAACAGACATGGAAACCAAGTGGCCATTGAGTGTGTGTGTGTGTGTGTGTGGTAGTGCCTCGATGATGTCGGCCAGATTCTGACACATTGAACGTCGTTTCAGGCCATCAAGTTTTCCCCAACTGCTGGCGTTGACAACGACAAGGTCCACGCACATGTTGGCCAGACTGACACTTCATTTGACAGAAAAACACAAACAGTACAGCTCAGTCAACCATGGCTGTGCCCTGACGACGATGGCGTAACCCTGAAGACCGACGGTACAAACAACGTCCAAACAACGTCCTTACTGGTGGCGTTGGTGCGCACGTAGATGATCTGGCTCTTGGCACCGTGGGCCTGGTGCTCATCAGAGGCGGACAGCTGGGTCTTGACCATGATGGCGTACTGCGTCCAGGGCTTCAACGGCATGATGAGGTGGCCCGGCTCGTTCTGCTCCTTGCTGCCCTCGCTGGCCCGTGGCGGGGGGTCCACGTCGGCTATCACCCAGCTGTTGGAGCCGCACGCGTCCTGCCCGTCGAACTCTGTCACGTTGTTGAAGGGCCTGGTGGTGGGGGGAGGGGGAGGGGGAGGTGTAGTTGTTACATAGGGGTTGGAGGGTTGAGTGTGGTATGATGGAACAGCAACACCACCACCAACACCAACAACAACAACAACAACCGAACAAAGAAAGTGTGCTGAGACTTGGTTTAAGATTTAAATAAGCAACAACAAAAATCGAGTTCATTCTTGCTGTGGGTGGAAGGTCCATCTGTCATATGGACAGGTAGCCAATCTCATTTTTTAATAATTAATTTGGAAAATCGATGAATAAATAAAAGGGCAACTTAAACGGGAAAAATAGGAAGAAAGGAGGGAAAAGGAAATGATGGAAGAGACTAGTGGCCTGGGAGGGTGGGAGGAGGAGGCAGGTGACTTACGCTTCCTTGTAGAGCACCATGAAGCCCAGCAGATCTCGGAAGTCTGGGGGCCAGAAGGGCTCCCACTTGATGATGATCTTATCGCTCAGAGTCCGGACCTGCGTGAACTTCAACACCTGGTTCTCACCTGTAGGTGCACGCACGCACACATACACACGTACAGACACACCATGTCAAAGGCAATAACAGGCAGAGGTTGAGAGGAAGGATATATTCCATTGCATTTGTATGTATGACTTTGATTCGCTAGTTTCTACTAGAAGAAAAAGTTGAGTATTGAAAAAACAATTAATGTAATTAGTATTTTCAGGAGTCATGACTTGCAGTGATTTTCTTGTACACATGTAATTAATGGCATCTTGCTCAAGGAGGCCTACAGGTAGACTGTGGCCAATGGGATTCAAACCCAGAACCTTTCGGCAAGGACACCAGAACCACTACACTACCTGGATTGAATAAACCATTCCTTATACCAGCTGTATTATTATGCTGTATTGCAGTTGCGTTAAAGCTCTGGCACTCGACTGTTGAGTTTGAGAGGAAATAACAATAACAAGCTGATGTATTTTTAGGGGCCAGGGGAACCTTACATGAGGCCTGGTCTCCGTTGTTCTTGGAGGAGATGTCGTTCTTGACCTGCCGCTCCTTGGTCCCCGTGACGTTCTCCATCTTGCGGATCTCTGCCATGCACAGCTTGGAGTTGTAGTGGAAGAACATGCGACCGTGCCGGATGGTCAGGTTGTGCTTGGACCAGTCCCACAGCTGCCGGAGGTTCTGGTTGTCCAGGGCGTAGAAGGAGTAATTCCTGGGGAGATGGACGTGCACGTGCACACACAAACACGCACACACACACACAGAGTTGAAAAGGACATCTTTTTTTAGGGCTAGTGGCGCTAGCATGCAGTATGTGTTGTGGGCGGACACGGTTATCGTTTTACACCACGAGTACACATAGGACTTTCGGTAAATAAACCCAGGAGCTTCTGTGTTCGGTAAGTGCTGAGTTTTACGTGGTGGCATCTTAAACATAGGACAAATGAAAGCCTCAGATATGATTTTTTTGGGGGGGGGGGGGGGGGGGGGAGGAGCATAAATCAGAAGCAGCAGCCACTGTACAATTTTCTTTAACCTTTTTTGAAAAGGTCAGTCATTCTGCTTTTAACTCATAATTACAGGACAAGATGTCAACGCGGTGGCAATGCAAAGTACTCAGAAAAAGAAAAAAAAAGACTTTTAGAGATAAATAGTTACCCGACTTCCTGTTCCTCCCCGTGGATGACACGGAGCTTGCGGAAGAAGGACAGCGAGACCAGAGCGTAGGAGCGTCGCACCGTCAGGTAGCCTGTGATCTCCTCCAGCTGACCCAGGTTAGCCTCCAGCTCAGCTGCTATGTTGTCTGGAGGGGAGGGGGGGTTAGACACAACCTTAAAGAGAAGCCCAGCTCCAACATGGTGCGACAGGACAAACATCACATGGAGTTGGCAAAGGACTTAGAATAGAATAGAGTTCAGTTTATTGTCATGGCACAGGTTACAGCCAAATTGTAGCAGTCCTAACGGAGCATTCACACATACCAGAAAGGGTTCAAACTTGACTAATTTAAGCGGCTACATATATAAATATAATTTATGAATAGTTCTGCTTAAACAGGTCAGCATTTTGTGACGCAATATATTGGGGGGGGATCATGGATACTCACTCCCACCACGCAGGTTGATGACCAGGCTACCGTTGAGTACCGTGCAGCCTCTAAGACCTTGTGCCGCCGTCACTGAATCCACCGTCTTCAAACCCATGCACACCTTGGGACAGAGCCCTGCGCACGGGATACAGTGCAGCCTAGAGGGAGAAAGATAGAGACAAAGAGGGAGCGAGAGAGCAAGACAGAGCAGGAGAGAGAGAGAATTGATAGTGTGAGAGAGATAGAGACAGAAAGAGAGAGAAGCAGAGATGAAGGGAGAGAAAGAAACAATAGAGAGAACACAAAACATGATAAAAGTACTGAATTCTTCTGTTACGTAGGGTCATGGTAGATATTCCTATGGCAGCCTCAACTAACAGGTATGTTGGTTGGCTGCGTATGCCAGCCATCCCATAACAGGATAACTGCGTTCAGACTCCCAGAAGGTCGCAACAACCACCCCGCACCACCACCACCACCACCTCCCAATCTTCTGGAACACGTGTCAGAACGCAGCGGCAGTTTCCAACAGAGTCGCAGCACACATCACGAAACACAGGCAGGGGATTTTTTGGAGGATAGTTTCAATTTGAGTGGATTAGCGTGCAACATTGATGGCTGGCTTGCCCGGGGCCATTGTGCCTGGTTTCACATGTATCAGAGCCATCTTTCCGCTGGATAGTTTACGAGGTGAGAAAGCCCTTGGTTCTGGTAAACTGCCAAAACAAGTCCCTTGGGTGAGTGCCATTTGTTGTAATTCATGTATTTTCTTTAAAAAGAACAAATGGCTTAATAAAGGTGACATACTTCCTTGACATCTTTAACATTTCACCACCCCTCTTGTGACGTGAACAGTAGTATCGTTTATTTGATTTGCAACGCAGGTTGTTTATCAGTAGTACCTTGCCGGGTATAAATAGATGCATGTCGTGTTCACGGTGCGTGCCGCGTGATTCTGCGGTGCACATTGTACTCGAGAAGCAGATGAGTCTGACGCAGCTGTTAAACGTTCTTCGCGACTAACCACGACACCAAACCACCACATCAAAAGGTAGAGCTCTTCAGCCTGTTGGGACAAACCCTAACCATTACCACTGTGTCAATAGTGTTGATGGGAGGAATTTGACACGTCTCTTGAAACAAACAACGTCTTTGACTTGATCACGCCTTCCTTCAGACAATTCAACCGTTTTTTTCCTCCCACTGGTTGAGTCCCGGGACAGCCTGTCACAACCTGTCTGTCACCTTCGGTATCTCACCCAGCCCTCTTCCCCACGTTTACATAACATGCCGAGACGACAATGATGATAGCAAAAAGGTAGCTATAATCAATGGCCTATAAACCCACATCACATTGCTCTTGTTTGGCTCTGTGTAAACCATCGTGTTGGAAAACCACATGACCAACTTTTGTTTTTGGCAGATCATTAAGATGCCCAGTGCACACACACAAACACCCATGCGGGCACACACACACACACACACTGATTAGTGTCTCATGTCGTTGGTAAGAGACTGCCTGGGCTGCTCCTCTGACAGACGATGCAGGCAGGGGCCCCTGGAGTGCTAATGGGAATACCCACAATTCTGGCCCAGCTCATGTCTACAACGGCCATCAACCGCAATGCAGGCCAGACTTGGCCAATGCTGCAACCGACGGCGACAGTGTTCATAAACACCCGGCAGCCGGCCAATCCACATCCATCGCAGGATACGAGTTACTGTCCACCAGAGCCCTGACCCTGTCTCTCTGCTACCTCTCTCTTCAACATACACACACTCACATGCAAATACAGACACACACACACAATCATCTTCTGCTGTATATGCTTGCACGGTATATGTAAACAGGATGCACACCTAGCCTGGTGGCATTCCACGCTTCCAGACATCCGACACGGGGAAGGATGCGAGCGTACGAACGCGACTTAAAAAAACTCGTCAGCGCCCGCTCCCTGCGACGGCACACCGCGCAGACATTGGCACCACGCGGCAAACCTGCAATTACGCCTGGAAGTGAGACGCGACGAGGGATGCTGTGGGGAGTGGAAGTGGAGGAGGGTTGAGTCAAAAGCAGAGTCACGGATGTGCCAGCAGCTTACCCCGCTGCGTCGCCCTGACCTCACATTCTGCACACAGAGACGCGGCATACGCACCCACACACTCAACACTGGCTTTCTGTGTATCAAAACATACACTGTGTCAAAATACACCAACACACACAGTCAAAATACACACACACACACACACACACACACACACACACACACACACACAGTCAAAATACACACACACACACGGCTGACGGGTAAAGCTTAAGACGAAAGAGAACTGTATGTACGCATACATACACACAGAAACACTCACACCTTAATGAATAAGCACTTGCAATCTCTGATCAGTAAAAAACAAATTGCACATAATTTCCCTAAAAGCCTTCCTAATGAGAATACACATTGCACATCCAGAGCTAGATAAAGTCCCCCATTTCATTTCACAAATGCATTTTCGTAGCCGCTGTTTTGGCACAAAGTATTATGCTCAAGTATGAAGCAGTAATGGTCCCCATACGCCTTATGTGCACAGCGTCGAGTGTTTCAGTGCTAACTTTACATTGGATTTCAATTAACAGTTCAAGATTTTACATTTAAACCATCTCTCTGAAATCTCAGTCAATTGTGGCTTAACCAGATACCTGTGTGTGTGTGTGTGTGTGTGTGTGTGTGTGTGTGTGTGTGTGTGTGTGTGTAAACATTTTAGCTGTGAGGTCTGTTCCATAATGTGTTACTGGGGTTCTCAGTTTAAGGTCATTAGTTTAGTTTTCCCCAAATGCAGGGGCATCATTATGGTAGCCAATTTCACATGGACAAGCAAGGATAAGATAAAAGCAACAAAAACAAGTTCCTTAAATGCTATAAGTCACTTAAAGAAATAGGAGTCACATTTAAACACACACCCGCCCGCCCACTTACGAGGAGGAGTTGACCATGGTGTAGCCGGAGGGACACTCAGGGATGCAGGCCCCCTCGTGGAGCACGTACTCGTGGCAGTCGGGGCTCTTGCTCTTCCGCTGCTCCTTGTCCCGCTTGCAGCGGCTGTGGAGCTCCTGGCAGAAGGCCTGTGAGACGCAGCGCCAGCCCTTGAAGGTGAAGTGGTTGGCGGGGCAGCGCTTCACGCAGGTGTCCCCGTGCTGGAGGTGGCGGCAGGCCACGCAGTGGCTGGCCGAGTCGCCCCGCACACAGCCCCCCAGGCACTGCTCATGGCAGCACTGGTCGTCCCGGGTGCAGGCGCGGTGCTTACAGTGGACCGGGCACACTGGAGGAGGGGAGGGAAGGAGGGGAGGGGTTGGCGGGAGGGGGAGAAAGAGAGAGAGAGACCCACGGCCGGTTGGTGAGAGCAAGTTGCAATCGCACGTGAAAGGAGATATCGAGGCTCGGGATGAGGAAATCATGAACCGTTCCTGACAAGGCTGAGTTGCAGAGTGTAAATACGGAAGAGAGACAAAAGGAGTCATACAAAAGCAGTATTATCAGAGTTCAACTTGACCGCACACGGCTCTCCTCGGCATGGAGATGAGGTGATTTGAAACACTCCCCCACCCTCAACACCCACACAGTTGACTCCACAGTGATGGCTTCTAGCCAGCAGAGCAGACTTCCATCTGCTGTTGGCTAACAAACTAAATAAATATCAGCGGGGGTCCGAACGACCCGTCGACAAGAGACTCCTCAACAAGTATATATATGAGAGAGAAAAGAAGGAAAGAACGCCCATAGTTGAACTTTATCACAACAATTATATTGAGGTTGCATTTTCATTTCTAAATGCAATTAAATTATATTTCATATTATATTTTCACTTTGAGTCTTTTCTACAAGCGTTATTCAAGTTTATGACACGGGCTACTAGGCTTGACCTTTATCCTGCAGGCTGCGTTCATGTGAGGCTGAATGCAATTCAACCCATAGGCCAGTCTCTCTCTAGCAATGTGACCCAAGACTTGCACAAGCCACACAAGAGCAGAGAAAAACAAACTGTGCTAGAAACTCACACACACACACAAAATGACAAAGACAGTCACAGAAGCTGTTGGCTGACTATGGGCCAAGGTGCGCTCTTTTCCAAAGTAAAGGGTGCCCCTGTACACTGAATTTACATAACCCTGGTCGTTTTGGATCAGCAGGTATGTGTGGGTTTGTTTGTGTGTATGTGTGTGTGTGTGTGTGTGTGTTCCCGTCTGTCTGTAAATGCGTCGCAGGGATTTTTGTTGTTGTTCTGCGGGCCAAGGACGTCATGTTTTTTGTGTGCGTGTGTTTTTGTTTGTGTGGGCGTAGCTGAAATGTTCTGAGAGGTAAATACTGCAGACTGACCTGTCCACCCGGATTAGCTCTCCAGCCCAGATTAGCACCGACCCAACATAGGTGGGACAACCAGGGGCTCAGGTTAGGGGCAGGTCACTATGTGCGTGTGTGTTTGTTGTGTGTTGTGCTTGTGTCATGTTTTATGGGTCTGAGCGATCCTCTGGAGAATTAAGGTTCACACAGCTGACTAGAAGCCTTAAAAGTAACCATTATAATCGCTGTGTTAGCATGGCAAGTTGGCAACTAACATAAACCTTCCTTTAATGCAGCACAGTGAAGGCACGTAAATCTAATATTTAAGCTAAACTTAAAATTTACATCACCATGTCACCAACACGATCTTTCATCCACCCAATGCTAGAAACAGAAGACACATCGATGGAATGCTTCCAGTGCAAACAGAAAAGAACTGAGCTTTTCTTTAGATTATCAAATGTTGGTCCTGCCCCTTCGTTGGTGCAAGGCAAGGAACTAAGAAAAGAGTCGGCGGCAGGCGTCCAACTCTAGGGTCCAAATACTGTCAGAGTCATGTGACGCCAGCTATGCCCCTAACGGAATAAAACAACACGGCCCCCGGTCCTCATGCATTCAACTAAGGTAAGCCTTTCAAACGCCTGACCTAAAACGCTGTGTGTGTGTGTGTGTGGTCAGTAATGTGAGAATGGCTGTCTGAGGGGAGAGGGTCGGGTGAGAGGCGGGTGTGTGGGGGCAAGAGTGGGGGGGAGGGCTTGAATTCTGGGAAAAACAAATGATATAACAAACGTTAATTTGTCGCGGGCCCCGGGCTCCACGACCTCCGGCCACACGGGACGATTGAGCGGTGAAATTAACCAATAAATGAATGAAATCAAACATTACACAAGAGAAACGGAGACATGCAAACTTCTGCTCTCAACACGGCTGCCTCGTGGTGCAGCCACTTTCCTTTTCCATGTCAGCTCCTGCTCCTACGCACATCTCTCTCTCTCTCTCTCTCTCTCTCTCTCTCTCTCTCTCTCTCTCTCTCTCTCTCTCTCTCTCTCTCTCTCTCTCTCTCTCTCTCTCTCTCTCTCTCTCTCTCTCTCTCTCTCTCTCTCTCTCTCTCTCTCTCTCTCTCTCTCTCTCTCTCTCTCTCTCTCTCTCTCTCTCTCTCACACAGCCTTGCTGGCTGCCCTTGCTTACTCATGCCTGATCCGTCGCTGGTGGATTCCATGCCGGAGCACAGTTGCCGCCGCAGATCCACCCTCAGCCTTAACCAATCTGTTGGCTAGCCTTTGCAGCTAGCCATTCCAACAGCCTCCCCCATTTCCAAGGAAAAGCAGCCGCGCTTTAACCCCTTGTGTGTTCTATATCCACACAGACACACACACACGGAGGGCCTGTTGTGGCCAACACTAACTTTGTCTAGCCCACTTGCTTGGTACACAGCGCTTAAAGAAAATAGCATTGCCACAAAAATACTATCTTTGTCTTCAGTAGGTGACTCTGAGGATTCTTCACAAAAACCAACAACAACATGATTGGCCATTCTCAACTGGTGTTTTGTTCACCTGTCAGGACAGTTTCAAGCAAAGCCCCCTGAGGACCTTTCATCGTCAAGCCACCACAAGCCCAACTAAAAAAGAGGTGATCGCCCTTCCTTCATAATTAGTAAATCTCTGCATTATGACAGATTCACACACAGACAGTCACATTCCCGCCTCCTACAATGACCCCGCCAATGAATGAGTTATTAGTCTAAGATTTCTGACATTTGGCCGCATGTTGGGTCAAATAAAGCCACTGAGATCCAAAACAATGTTGGATATTTACTTTTTATTTTTATTCTTCATGGACTCCTCTGGCACCGTGGCAACGGCTTGTCTGATCCCTCATCATGCAGCCTGTGCAGCGGGACCACAAGATGGCCTGGCGAACAATGCTGCAGGAATGCCTGCTTCTTTATCTCATTAGCAGCAGTTTTACTCGGACAGAAGCACACAATGAACGAGACCTCGACCTCGAAATTAGCACAGGGACCATAACTAGAAGGACAAGCAAAGTGCTTCAGCTTAGCAAGTCTGGCCATCATAAAGTGATAAAGGGATTTATCTCATTGAAAAAGAATCTTCCATTTCTACTTATTTCAAAAGGGGTGAGTACATGCAAGAGTCAGTTTAGAATCAAACCGTCGCACAATAGTATTCTTGTGAAATAACACAAGAAACAGGATGCAACACAGACAAAGGATTTTGTGCACATATTTATAAAGTGGCACTTCAATTTGTCAAATATAAAACATACATGTCCTGTGTGTCTTATAGCATCAAACAGCAAAGTCATAACACTCACATTCTGTACCAGAAGCCTGAATAGTACAGACTAGGGCTGGCCCAAATACATAATTTCAAGCTTCGGATATTCGTTTGGCAACCTAATAAATATCCGTAGCTTGAAATTCATAGTGTGTATCTTTCACTGCCTGTAAACGTAGCAGGCGGAGACCACTAATGCAGAATCAAGTTTTTATCAACTGATTGTTTTCTAAAGTAGTTAAATTGGTTAAACAAATAAAATAGCAAAACAACAATATCACGACAGTGGCTTTCGAATCCAGTCATCAGTCCGAGTTCGACTTGGTTACGGCAGAGCTTCAATGCAGCCTAAACGTTTCTGAACACACACGGTTTCCAAAGTATGAGAGTAGGCCTACTTCCAATCATCACAAAGCAAATACGTGGTCTGAACATTGTGCAGTTTTGAATACATTTCATGGCAGGACTAGTGCTATTTACCCGGGGATAAATCACACAGGTGCTATTGTGGGGGACGGATCGCCATAAAAGGAAAAACATCGCTACCTGTTCTATTCATGTTTACTAAATATACATTATTATTAGATAGAGCTTTTTGGTGTCTTTTGGACTCGGTTGAACATTGAAATAGCTGCTAAATACGTTAATGGCTTGCGTATCCTCACACTGGACAGCAGTCAAAGTGCTACCGGAATATTTGAATAATGTTTGAATATCCAAAACTAACTAATGATAATTCGGTCAGCCCATATTTGGCCATTCTGATGATGGCTACTGTTACCTCAACTGAAGGGTTGACGTGAAGCGTTCTTGGACGTCTAGCGCCCTTACATATATATTTTAATCACTGGGATATTCAGACGAAATGTAACCTAGCCTTCAACTCGCAGTCCCTAAATATGAATAGACGTTAAAAAAACATTTATATTTTGTGTAAACATTTTCCATCAAAACTAAACAAATATCCGAATACTGAATTGAGATTTGAATACCTTCCTAACAAACGAATAACAGGATATTCGAATATTCGGGCTCAGCCCTAGTACAGACAGCGTAAAAGCCATGAATCAAACCCTCAACCCTGGCAGTGATAATGCCATGCTCTTCCAACGGAGCTAGACAGGCCCTCTGAATAGTATCCTTCAATATTCCTGCTTAAGCAATCAATGTAGTTTGAATGTGGTTAAGGTACACAGAGACACAGTACCATGGCTGGATTCTATCAAGATAATGGTAAATTGATTCAATTCACTGTTAAATATGTGAACTGAATTGGCTTTCAATATCCTTCTGTATCTCATCCGTCCCGTTATCATTATCATGACGACGATTCTGAGGCGAGTTATTGAGTTATTGTCGTCGCCCTATCGCCGCGGACGCGATGACTCAACTGAAGCTGGCACTAAGCTGAGGCGGCTGGCGTGGCAACAGGAACTATAAACAATTTCATTAGCCGTCGGGCCTCCATTAATAGAACAAAAACAGACAAACAACATGCAGAGCTGCCCCAACTCGGTCATCCAGCTGGCCCCGGTGAGTGGAATAAAGACGTGGGTAAAACGCGGACGTTTGACGGGTAACCACGGCGTCTCCTGGACGAGCAGGTGACGCACGCGGGCCTTGATTGCTCATATCCTTTCCGTGTTTGCTTCAAGAATAGACGTGGTCATTTAACTCTGGCCGGATATAACAATTTACACAAATTATTTGTTGTTTTTTGTTGTTGTCGATTTTGTTGCCTACTGATGAGTAATAATAATAAATGCTTTACTACATAAAGCTGCAATGAACCAATAGGGGGGAAAAAACTAGTAAAAGTAGTATGAAATAATATTGTATCATGAAAAATAAAATAAAATACGGAGATTCATTGTCTGGCCTTCGCTCTATGCTGGATTGAAAATGTAACCCCTACTGCAGCACATCTGCCAGAACAAAATGCGTAGCCAACAGGAAATGGTGAATTATCATTCATTCACCATCAGTGTTCAGCACTGGCTTAGATGACCTCTTGAGTTTTATTGTGAACAGACATAACGTAATCATTGTTCCCTCATTTATCTATTTTCATTTCACTGAACGTGCCAATGCTTGGCATTGCATCAGTGTCACAGTACGACAGGAAAAAAGGCACTATATTTGCACATTTGTACTGTTATTTTTTAAAGTAAATGAAAAACAAATTAAAAAACAAATTAACAAACACATTTGTTTTTTCTTCTTAACAAAATTCATGAGGGATCAAAAAGGGGCGGTTAAAATGGGAGGCCTGCAGTTAAAACACATCCATCGCTGAGAGGCCTACGCAGGCGATAAGCCTTTGTAAATAGAGCGCCTGTGTAGAGTGCGCAGAGCTGTAAAGAAACGCCCGTCTGTCCAGCTTTAACAAATGCCACAAATATTTGAGATTCCAGGGGAAAGGCTTCTGGCAGTGAACACTACGAGAGCTCACAGGGCTGTGTCGCTATGACTGCCCGGCTCCACAGCCGTTAAATCAGTTCAGTGGTGTGTGTGTGTGTGTGTGTGTGTGTGTGTGTGTGTGTGTGTGTGTGTGTGTGTGTGTGTGTGTGTGTGTGTGTGTGTGTGTGTGTGTGTGTGTGTGTGTGTGTGTGTGTGTGTGTGTGTGTGTGTGTCTCAGACTGTGTATTGAACTGTACAAATGTGCATACATTGGTGGATGCATCCGGTCTAAACCTCATCTGACAGCCTTCCATCAAAACTGAGGTTGGCAAACTGGAACAATAAGACATCCTGGGTATTAATATTGCATTGAGCTTGTCCCCACACCGCTTCACTCAAGCCATCTTAATGGCCCTCCGAAACATACTGCTTCACAGCTGCATTGCTTCCTGTTTAATTCCTTGGCGTATTTCTTGTTTTTAACCATTAAGGACAAAACTGAGGGTGAAGTTTCTAAATAAAGACTGTGTGTGTCTGTGTGTGTGTGTGCGTATGTATGTATGTGTTGTCATGGCCAGAAATAGAACGAAGGAGAATGATTCATACACATGCAGGGGGAAAAGGTCAGGCCTGGCTTCTAAACAAGGGTCATGTTTTAGGAGGCAACCGTAGGGGTTAGAAGGAACACACTCCACCCACAACCCCTCACCAGCATCTCAACAGTGAGACGTCAGACTAGGCCACCCACCCACACCCACAGGTGAGAGCAGGGACACATCAAACCCCCACCCCCCACCCCTGGTCAACTTCGGAGGACGGTGTCACGACACAGTCTGTGCCCTTCTTCTTCTTCTGTTTTTCAACGACACGGGGCTCTTCCTTCCCAAAACAATACAGTGTAGCGACAACATCCTCAGCCTCCCAGGGAAGCGGGATTATTTTACTGGCAACTCAAGTTGTCCTGTTTAATGCTCTGCTGACCCCCCGGGGCGACCCGTCAGTATTTTGGTCTCGTAAAAGTGTCGGCTCTACTAGCGCAGTGGCTTCACGGAGCATACGCACACACACATGTTCATTCATAACCTCTCGGAGGAAGCACTCCCACAATGACAGGAAGCAATCATGAAGACCCTTCCACAAACTCCTATGACAGCCATTGTTCGCCTCGGAAGATGGAATTGGCGCCAGCCACCGGTCTGTATATGTGTTTGGGCCACAGGGGGACACTGACTGAGGTCATTGTTGAGGTGAAACACGCATACACAAGGTTGTAGTGGCAAGTGCCCTTGCTGCTCTTCTGCTGTGGGCTACTATGGGGCATGGGACCGATGTGTTCCTACCCGTGATTGCACCACCATGTTACCCTCTACAGTTCCCTAGCAGCGCAGACTAAACAATAGCCCCCATCTGCAACAGCGTGCGCATGCAAACACACACACAATGTCCTTGTGATTTATGCGGTATCTGCCCTCGCAGTCATGGTAACACCACACACACACACACACACACACACACACACACACACACACACACACACACACACACACACACACACACACACACACACACCACCCCCCCCCGGTGATTAGTGGAAACAGATGCATGACGTCAAGGGTAAATCTGGACGCTCCATATAGAGGGGCGAGCGGCTGCGGTAGGCCCCACACCTGACCTCACTCAGTGAGTGGTCAGTAGCCGAACGCAACGGTGAGCCCGGCATGCTAACCGTTGCGCATCGGTGCATGTTTTCACTGAGCACACGGCCGAGAGAGAGAAAGAGAGATGTATTTACAAATCGAGTGCTGGACCACGCGAGAAGCGGCCCGCCAAGTGGTGTCTCCCAAGCGGGGAGGCTAATCTCCACAGCAGGCCACAGGGGACTGGACTGATCACTTTATACTGGTGTGTACTGCCCATGCTCTTGAAGAACCTTGCAGCACCAAGAGAGCCCTCAGTAACTCGTGGAAGTATTACCCATCTAAACAATGTCGTTCAGAGCCCAAAGCACAGGGAGTGATTTCAGGTTCAGAATTTGAAGCACTATGTATGTTTTGCCCTATTTTTAAGCTCTTTTGTAAAAATCCCTTTATTACGGAGTGTGAATATCCAATACCTTTCCAACTTTAACTCAGTTTGACAAGATCAATACGCAATCGATCAATCAACAGGTCTTGGCTTATAGTTGATTTACCTCCTTGTGTTGCTTACAATCACGCCAATCAATTGCATAAAAAAAAGCCTGAGTTCGGTGAACATGCATAGGTCGACCAGCTCTTTTTACATTAATGATCCAGATGTTTCTTTGCCATTTCGGCACCAGCCAGTCAAGGTTGTTTTTTTTATATGTTGGTCTCTTGTCAGATCTTACATTAAATAAGCCCACGTCTCCTCATGAGGCATCAATTCTTTGGTAATTCTTTGGTAATTTCCGAGATGAATATGTAATCTAATTCCTGTATCTTAATCCTCTATTTCATGTTGTGTTCGGTTATAATGTACATACAAAATAAAAATAAACTGCAATTGTTCGACAGAGAATTTGAATCGACTCAGGGCTCTCTGAACAACGATTCAACTTTTAAGGTAGTCCTTCAAAATTGGTAAGCTTTATTTCACATCCTTCCCGATATGGCCGTGGGCTTTGGGCTCAAGAGTACATCAAAACCCTGTTAGACTTTTACCTCCTACTGTGGCAGCAATCAGGAATCATTATGTTTATAAGATTGTAGACCGCTGATAACTGCCTCTTTTACCATAGTGCCTCTAAGCGTATGTTCAGGGTTGAATGCCAACTGCCAATTCGGCAAACTTTAATGAATGTGGGGGTGTTAAATTGTTTCCAATATTCCACAGTGCTTGTTTCTGTTTACATCTCTGAGCTGTGTCTTACCCTGAAACACACTTTTGTAGTGGAAATGATTAACAGTGATTAATACAATGGCCTCAAATGATGGACAGAAATTACATTCAGATGCATGTTAATTAGCATTATGGTAAAATCTATCTACTGCAGCCATTGTAATCACAGAATTATTGAAACCTTCACTGAACTCCAAAATAAACAATTGAATTATTTACTGTGACTTAAAAGTTGGAAATATTTGCAGTAAGGCATAGTGGGGAAGTGGAAAAAATGTGAACCTCAAGGGAAAACCCAGGGTTCTCACTAAGCTATGGCCAAACCCTCACCGTCTGCTCCCCCATCTCAGGCTCAACAGGCCTCACACAACAGCTAGCAATGGGCGCTAATCTTTAAACAAGTGCTGTTTACAAAGGCAATTGAAACCAAAGAGAAATATGAATCCCTGGATGATAAGTCTGACCATTCTGAACATTATGAAAAAAATCCAATGGCCGTGTGTATGGCTTGTGTTTTTTCCAACAATCAATCATTTGAATATCAATGTTAAAGTATTACAGTACTGATAATGTAGTTTGACTGACAAGGTTTATGACTTATTCATCTTGTTTATGAACTTTTTATTCTACATAGAAAGGATAGCAGCTGTATGTCAGAGTTTTCATAACAAGCAGGCCCTGCACTCTGCTAGATTGACACAGGCAATTTAGTTAAAATAAAAAGAGAGGAGGAAATTAGCAGTGGTTGGCCCCGGAATGGCTTAAACTGCCCCCATTTTAGATTCTGCAAAAGGAAATTGGTTGTGACTCTAAACATGGGAGTTGAGCCAAACCTCATGGCTGTGTTGCTTTGTTTTATGGTGATTTACCGATTGTACAGAAAGTGTATGAACTGTGAAAGCTTCAAAACCTCAAATGTCCTTCACACAAACAAACAGTAAAAAAGTTTCTCCATTGTATTGGATTGAAATTCACTAACTTGAATGCTGAGGTTGTAGCTGGGGCTTAACGAGGCCTTCAACGCTTTAGGTAAACTAGTTAAAGAAACCACAGACCCTACACCACAAGACTACAAGCCCCAGCCTGTGCTGGACTACAAGACCTTGTTAGCAGATCAGTGCACTGCCGGTTCCACTTCTAACCTTGAGTGCTTTGCAGAAGTAATGGCAGGCGTAAACATTTGGTTTTAAGATCATCTCTGAGTAACCAGGCCTTGCGTGCATTCACTTCCTTTCACAACATTTTCACCACAGCTTGATAAAACCTTTCAAGACAGTAGTAGTAGTAGTAGTATGTAGTAGCAGCTGTAGTAGTATGTAGTAGCAGCAGCAGCAACAGCTATTCCTAGGTACCAGCAACAAAAGCAATGATAAAGTCAGAAGGAATTATAAATAAGTACAACCTCACTTCAGGTAGGGTGCCTATTTAAGCTACTGCTACATAGGAAATGTAACATTTCCTATATAGCATTTTTAACACACACACACACACACACACACACACACACACACACACACACACACACACACACACACACACACACACACACACACACACACACACACACACACACACACACACACACACACACACACACACACACACACGCCTGAGAGCAGATGTAGAACACATATAAGCACCGGTTACATGATGTGTGTTGAGTGTTGCGTAACAGTGCAAGGCCAGGGAGTTCAGACGGCACCCATACGCAAAATTCTTCCCACTCAACCTTTAACTTTTGCCGGAGTAAAAGAAAATACAAATGTCTGTGCTTGTCATTGTACAATAAAAGAAGAGCCACTTGATGAGGAAACCAAAGTGTATTTCCTCGGATACAATCTGAGGAAAGACAAAACAAAGTGCAGAGGAGTGGGTGTCGTCGGCCTTGCCCCCTGGCTTTACCACGGATCACAGGTAATGACGACTTTCCCGTCTGGTGAAAACACACATGCATGGTCCATACGGGCAGTGCCTTGCATCATATCAGTGAGTCCACTCTAAAACCTGATCGGCCCCACTAAACATGAGCACATGACTTGCATCTGACCTCTTAGCGCTACATGAGACACAACATGTGTGTTAACAAAACACAACTTCACCCTGAGTGGCGGGCAGGCAGCAGACTAATAACTTCCATCCAGCGCATATCCTTTCATTAGTTGCAAAGAATAAACCAATAAACCACCGTTGTATGATTTAATTGATCAGCAAGCATAAACATCTGTCTTAATAAACAACTACTGTTTCTCCAACTCTTCTAGTACTAATATATAGAGAGAGAGAGAGAGAGAGAGAGAGAGAGAGAGAGAGAGAGAGAGAGAGAGAGAGAGAGAGAGAGAGAGAGAGAGAGAGAGAGAGAGAGAGAGAGAGAGAGAGAGAGAGAGAGAGAGAACAGATTGTTTTATGCGCGGTACGCATCACCATAGCAGCGTCTCCACATTCTTGCAGCATGGGCAAGTTCTTTACTTCCTTGAAAGCTAGGTGAGTGATGTGCACATACGAGCCCAACTTGTGACTTCATGAAGTTGCGATCCAAATGAAACACTCAGTCAGCGTGTGGGGTTTAATCCCTTTGGATTTGCTGTTGTTGTACTGGATGGTATAGAACCTGATATTGCCAACGTGGCTAACAACAATTGTAAATATTATTAGACTGTGGTAGAATTCAAGCGCTCATAGCACTGTGAGATAACCACATTATCCTGATATTCTTTTAAAAGGGAAGAGTTGGGCGTGGAGGGCCAGTGGGGCGTGAGCCCCATCCCAGTTGGCCTATTCATAGATGCCTTAAACAAGTTGTAGCGATGCTTCTTATGACTCATTTTTCCAACTGTTTTTGTGGAAAAGTCATGGTGAACAACATTTGTTTTTGTAGTTTAGTAGCACTTAAAGCCACATACAATTTAGCACACATTGCAATTCTAATTCATTACAATGGACGTGTTGTTGTCGTTGTCACTTGAGATAAAGATGAAGTGTGTTTGGTCCATTCAACTCTACGACTGTCCTTGAAAGAACCTGTGCGTATGGCCAGAGATGCTCACAAGTAATTTTTTGCAAGTTCAAGTCAAGTCTCAAGTCTTAGGTCACAAGTCCAAGTCATGTCACAAGTCTCTTATGGTTGTATTAGCTTTTTTTTCATTACCAATACTTATCCAAACCATTAAATCCAAAAGAGCCATAACTGATGATACCATAGACTGTACGGATAATACACACCAAACAGATTTAACCCAACATATAATCATATGTAATAGTTTCGCCTGAGCTACGCTCTGCACGTAGCGATATGCGCACAGAGAAACAGACAGCGACGCTGTTCTCGGTTCTCTACCTCTATGGTGGTTACTAAGCTTTGGATAAAAAATAATGATTTATACAGTTCCATGCTCATTAAAGAGCCAGTGAACCCACTGTTTCAGTTGGAATTCGAACACAGATTAAAAAAAAAGGTATTTTGGACTGAGAGTTTAAGGTAGGAGAGGGGGCGTGTTATCTCCATGGTTACGACCCACGGTAACCTTGATCGTTTTTTTAGTAGCGTTGTGTATGAGTGTGTGTCCGGGAAGCCTAACCCTCTCTCAGACACAAACTTCACAATCATTGGCTGCCCAGAACGAGCTCCACACATCCACATACGTTGTGGCGTTATACTAGAAGTGTTCGAGAAACTAAACTTTCTCTCGGAGTCCGCAGTCAGCCACTGCCCAGGCAGCACTCACCACACACCTCGCCGCCGGTGTCGTGATGTTGATGAGTATACTTTCTGGAACCTTGGCTTCAAGAAAAGACTGTTACGTGCATTCTATTCAGAGTGGAATGTTCACATAGTGTTTTGGGGAGAGTGGCAAAAACATAGGACTTTACTCCAGTTTTCTCTAAATTAGTCTTATTTCAGCAACAGCGATAACATTGTATAGATTACTATGTTAACGATCATGTTCTTACATGATCGTTATATTATATATACATATTACCACGTAAAAAAAGGGGGGTTTGGGTTCACTGGCTCTTTAATGTATCGTGTGTTCAAAATGGTTAAACAGATTTTACTGCGTAGGTCTGGATTGTTCAGAAAATTGTGCGATCTCCAATGTACGCGTGTGCATCCGCACACCGGAAATTACACGGCTTATGCACCAGAGGCCTATGGTTAAGCAAGGAATGGCATTCATCTCGTCAGACATTTCCTTAAGGTTAATGCGCCAAAATTAAGATTGTTCACGAGTCCCAAATCTCAAGTCTGAGTCTTAAGTCAAGTCACTGTGTTTGCGACTTAAGTGTGACTCGAGTCCAAGTCGCAAACTCGAGTCCCTATCTCTGTGTACAGCCTAGTAAGAAGGGCCCACAAACAGTGGTAAATGGTGGCTTACTTCTTTGACAGTGCTTCTGTGTCCAGCAGCGCTCGCTGAAGTGCCCGTTGATGGTGGTCATCTGGCAGGTGGTCTTCCCTTTGGCCGCCCCGGGGCACACGTCCCCACACTCGCGGTCGTTTTTGTTGGCCACGATGTAGTTGTCCTCCACCGTGTCCAGGACCTTGGACCAGTCCAGCGTGGACAGGTAGCAGAGGTCCGGGTTCTTCTCGATGCGCACCGCCCCCCGTGTGATGTTCATGAGGCTGTGCAGGCCGATCTCGCGCAGCTGCAGCATCTCGAACAGCACCAGGGCGTAGTTGAAGAACAGGTTGTTGCCGCGGATCACCGTCAGGTTGGGGAAAAGGTCGGTGAGGCTCTCCATGCCGTACACGCGGAACAGCAGCAGGTAGTCGGTCACCACCCGCAGCTTGGGGAAGCTGAGGCCGCGGAAGTCCTCGGGCTTGGTCTTGAACATGAGCAGGATCTTCAGGTGGCCCTCGATGACCGTGCAGTTCTCCAGCAAGTGCAGGTTGGTCACGTTGTTCCTGATGTCCTTGCTTGGACAAACTGGGGGAAACAACAACAGACAGAGAGACAGAGACAGAGAGAGAGACAGAGACAGAGAGATAGAGACAGAGAGACAGAGAGAGAGAGTTTATTAAGCTGACTGCGTTCCTCACAGCATTAAATGTGGAGCTGGTAAATCGAAAATAACAGCATTAAGCTACTGTAATTACAGGTTAGGCTTTTACAAGCAACGATTTTCTGGGTGTCCACTGGAATGTAAAAATAATGCACAGTATCTTTCTTCTAACTTGGAAATACCCCATTATAAACCCTAATGGTGAGTTGCCGATAGGTCAAGAATTAAATATTAACATGTACAGCTTGCCCCGGTCCTAAATCAATGCCACAGTATTAATAGTTTCAAGCTCTTTCTGATTGTATACATGTCCCTTTTCAGTTCCATATTGATTCATGCAGATCAATGTGACCACAGTGTGACACAGGAAATCAGCTCTTTAACCATTCAATGGGCATGTTTGAAAGAACATTAGGGTGGTCTTGAAAAGGGAGAACCTTGAGGGTGTAATGAGAGGGATATTTCTTGAAAAATGTGTGGTTACGGCTTTGATGACAACCAGGCCTCTTCACAGACACTTCGTTTGGCAACCACAATTCTGACGAGAAGCCACAGTCGTATGGAACACTGTCATCAATCTCCCGTTGGGCTCATCCTCTGCCTCTTATTAGGTCTGCGGAGCTGCTACCGTCATTTAAGGCAGTTTATTTAAGAAAGCATTAGCTAATGTGTTAAAAATATACCTTAACGACCATCCTATTTACAAGTCAACAGTGGTCATATATATATATATATATATATATATATATATAAATAAATATATAAAAATAAACTTTTTTTTAAATAATTGTCAATATAAGTTTGGAGAACAGGACACAAGATAAAATGTGTTTTTCTTTTTAGAGATAGAGCTTGGGAAATGTCAATCCAATTGAAAAGTTCAAAGGTAGGTGAGGCTAAAGGAATGCTGCAACGGTGACCTGCCCCTGAGCTTTACATCCGGAATCAAGTGGTTTAGGGAAAAGGTTAAGTCTAGAAATCTAAATGGTGGCATCTAATTTAAAACATGTTCTTGAGGTACAGGACAGTAACACCCAGACCCAGAGAGTTCAATCCAGAGGGTTCGGGTTCAGGAAAACAAACAAGCTTTTCACTCTGTGACCTTTATAGCCTGGAAGTTAACAGCACATTAAATTTGTCTGAGCTTACTCCTGAAATGGTTTTGGCTAGGACAATGTGGTTTTGAACTGCTATTAAAAGGATAATCTGCTCATTCAGAGTAGTTCATTTAAAAAGTGTTTTTACAATCTCAGCCTCGGTTGTGGTCTGAAGTGTTGCCACATCATAAGCATGAACTGTGTCCCGCAAACTGGTCATTTCAACCAAGGAGAATGTAGCTTTACAAAAAGAAAAGAGTTGCAGTTCTAGCCTACAGGCGCTGGGAGCCATTGCTGAAGCCCAACCTTAGAGGAAACTCATTCACCTCCCTCTGAAGATTAACTCTTTACTGCTTCTCAAACAAAGCGCTTATTAAAAAATAAAACAGAACAGCGGATGTGCGGCAAGCGTTAGATGAGACGGACACCAGGGACGTGACAGTAAGATGACCCGGCCGGGAAAGGGAACCGACCCTGTAGGACATGACTGGGGTGCTGAGCCCCGCCTTCAATCAGTGTGTATACACTTCAGGCCCAGGACAGTATTTTTAGCACTGCATTCCCCAAAGAGAATCTAATACACTCCGTCCATACAGACAGTGGCTGCATTGCAATAATGGAATGCTCAGGCCCGGTGTGCACAGCAGGAAAGCAAGGACTTAGCCAAGCTGACAGCTCAGTCCGTGTCTGGTAATTAAGCTTTGTTCACAATTCATGTTATGAAAAGACAAACACAATTAGCTGATGAAGAAATTAATACTTTTTAACTCTCCAAAACATGTTCCACTCCGTATTGTGCATTGCATCCAGAGTACAAAAAGGTATTTGGCCACCACAAGCAAAGGGGTTACCATGGCAACTTGGATGGCCCATTCTCTTCATTAACTTTCAGTACATAGCCTGCTTACGAGCCGGCCCAGACTAACAACACAGACACTACGTTTGAGCACACCAATCATGACCAGAGCTGATTTTTAGTGGCCAACACCCATTTGTCTGACAGGGTATAAAAGCCAATTAAAACCAACGGCAGTATGATTACGGTTCTACAGCTCACCAATCCCCCCCCAGCAAGTTAAACAAGGTTGTTATCGGCATTTTGAATTAAATGGATTCTTATGGATTAAATGAACACAGAGAGCGAGAGCGAGAGCAAGAGCGAGAGCAATCAAAAGGTTGACAGTTAGTCACAAGATGTTCCTAAAATTAACTCAGCAGGTGCTGAAACTAACTTCCCCTGTGGAGGTTTTAAAACCAATTCAATGCCTGCCTACAACTGCCTTCACTTGTGGGCAGCAGTGAAAGTGCACCGTACTATGCATAACAAGCCTTAGAAGAATTGTGAAATGTACACAGTTGCAAATATTTCTCTTTAATAATTGCTTAGAGGCAGCAGGTCAGCTTGTGGGCTGGTGGGTTAAGGTGCAAGCACATGATCTCTTCTCAGATGGTTGGTATGCATGGGGAAGTTAAATAAGAGATTATGTATGACTTTTTAAAAAGGCAGTTTGCATTGAATTCCATCAGCAGAGAATGGAGCTGTGTAGGTTACTGTAGTGAGTCTTCCAAGTAGCAAAGAATAGTGGCAGACCTTTTTAGTTGCAGGTCTATTTCAATTCTGCAGTAACATGACCACAAATACAGATGCACACTGTTGTGATCATTTATATTTTTTACTCCCAGGTCATCTTAAGGGTCCTGCTTTGTCATGCAGGAACTAAACTAAAGAAGGTAACCGTTCGCCATGGCTGGCGATGGCAGATGACTGGGCTCATAGGCCTAGCTGTTGCCCAACCGTCGATGAGCACTATCACTGGGCCTCCACCGACGGGGAGAGCGAGAAAACGAAAGGGAGCGGAGGCCTCGCCGGGTGTTCAGAAAGAACACAAACATTGAGCCGTTGCAACACTTCTCTTTTACAAGGTTTCGCTGCTCTTGTTGATTTTTCCAGCCGGCGCTGCGGTCGACTGTGATCTGCAGAACACCGAGGTCACAGAGGAACGCGCTCACCGTTGCCGAAGCCTAGCATGATGTGCCGCGCGTCAGGAAATGTTCTGCGGTTGCGTCCTCATAACACATTTAAAAATATATATAGCCTGAATGAAGCGTCACTTCTTTTACATAATCTACGTCATTAATGAATATAAAAATTTAAAAAAGCCAGTATTGACACTGAGGTAATTATTACCTATACAAGTTTAAGAGCTCAATAACAAGGACATTTCCTTTTATCAGGGGCACGGTGTCAAGGATAAATATCTGAGAAAAGAACACTACTTGCCAGACACTTGTGTTGTGTCACACTAGACGTGAGTTGGAGTATTGGGGGGGGGGGGGGGGGATAGTTGTAGATTACTGCATGCATACGAACAGTAATCAAGCAGGATTTATGCCAGTCGAGGCACACCATTTTGCATTCATGGCTCTTTTGTGTACATGCCAAACAAACTGGACATGTGGAAGTGCGTGCGTTAACCGACATGTCACTTGTTGTGGAGCCGTGAGTCTAATGGGCTTGGCCGTACTACTGGACCTCCTGTGATGAGAAAAACTAAACAAACCAAAGAAGACAACAACAGGTTGCCAGTATAGCCTGACAACAGGCTCCAACACCTGGGACAAAGGGCTCTCTATTGACACGCAAGGTGGCCGCAGAAAATGACATGTGGGATACGAGTTGGACGACCTGGACGGCCCAGATCAGGCACAAGAACGGAGGTGAACCACGCTGGAAAAGCTTGGGGTGATGTAGAGAGGGGTGGGGGCTCTGGCAGCACCAGAGTATGTGCGTGCATGCACGCACACGCGTGCGTGTGTGGCTGTCAAAGAGAAGTAGAGAGTATCTCATCTATAGATTCAGGTCAGTCTTGGTTACGAAAAGCCAGTGGGGATGATGGGCCCCAACCTCCACACACTTTGTGTGTGCGCGTGTGTGTGTGTGTGTGTGTGTGTGTGTGTGTGTGTGTGTGTGTGTGTGTGTGTGTGTGTGTGTGTGTGTGTGTGTGTGTGTGTGTGTGTGTGTGTGTGTGTGTGTGTGTGTCTGGGGAGGGGGGAGCAGCAATGAACTTTCGCAACTTGTTTATGATTTGTCCTCAGAACTACATACAGAACAGGTGCAATGACGCTGCCAATTTACTCAATAACTAATGAACGATGAGCAATCGCGCTGTAACATTCTGTAACAGTGTTGGAAACTATCCAAGTCAAACCTTAGTTATATTATGCATAAGAACAGGCTTTGCATCGCTCTCTTGGATGGAACATATTGAAAAGTTACTGTAATTTACAACCCTCTGACTTATGGGACACCATGAGTCTAATGTGCAATAACAGACATAATCACTGAACATTTGAATCAAACTATATACATAACTTGTTATTCGGATTGGTTCTGTACATACATAGCTATTTGCCACTCTCATACATCTCTGTGATCCTTATCGTTAACCTGTGACATTTGGACATTGTTGATTTGGATTTGCACCTTACCATTAACCTCTAATGTATGGCCCTTACTGTAACTATTACTTGTGGCATTGTTTTAATTGAAATTGCACCCTACTGTTAATTAGTTAAAATTTGTATTTCTGATATCTACCATTACCCGTCACATTTCTGGCTGTACATATGGTTATTGCACCTTGCTGCTCTTTATCTGTTATATTGTTTATTTGTTCCTTAGCTACTTAAAAGCTGTCAGTAGAGGTGCAATATTGTTGAGTTTATCGCATTTAAATACAATCAGAGAAGATTTATATTTTCATGAATAGGGCACTCCATGAGGGGAATTGCTACTACTAGGTCGCTACGTCCTCTTAGTCGATTGCGGCTAGTTCGATTCAGTACACAGGTCAATAATAATCCCACTCTCATTATAGTAAGAATTGCATAGCAATTTCATAAGTGCCTAAAAACCTGAAGCCTTACATTATTTATCATAGGCCTAAATAAAAGGGATGGGGGGGGGGGGGGGGGGGGGGGGATAAGAACAGAGGGCATCGTTTCTTCCAACTAGGCAAAGACAACTGTCACAATGACATTTATAGATATTTCGGAAGGTCTAGACTGTTGAGAAACAGCATGAGGCACAGTTGGGGATAAAGAACATCGATGCTCTCTCTCTCCCTGAACAATAAATAACTAACAAACCCGATATGACCTTATCATGTTCAAGGTTTTGCATGTAGCTTACTTAAAATAAATCATAATACCTTTATCTGCGACAGGTTTATTGACTATTCTTTTAAGGCTGTTTAGTTATTATGCCCCGTGATGATCCGTGAAACCAAACTGTTTCGAAATACATTTCACAACATGCACATTTGCAATACGCGACAGATTCAGGTAAAACTACGTTTTAAGTGTACAGTCATATTGTTCCATTAGTGAAATGTGGGAGAAAAACACGGAGGATAGTGACTTCATTCATTTTTGTATCTTGATAAATATCGTGTTCTAGCAGGCCTCTTGATTGGTGAACATATTTTGTAAAAAAGAAAAAATTATAATTATATATATCTATATATATATATATATTATGCTGCATAAAACATATAAAACAGCATAATGTTACATAAACAATTAATATTACATTAAAGAAAGGTATAAGCAAGGTTTAATAAAGCAAATATCAAGTCACTTTAATATAAAAACACAGCCTGGGGAGAATATATTTTGTTTACAGTGTATGTGGACTCAAATGTTCGATACGCGTTAACCTTTGTCCTATACTAATACAGTGACGTTACTTTGTCCTAATACAGTGCCATGTTACCACATAATTGTTTACTACATGTTATTAGCTAGAACACGGACCGCTCTGAAAACTGTGCAACTATTACTTTTTTTCTTTTTTAAATATGCTGGTTGCATGTGTGCAAGGTGGAACGAGTACTTACTCTCTCCATTCGTGTGATGATTGTTCCATAAAACGCAGACTGTGGCTACAAAAACCACAAAGAAAGTCCGCAGCGGCATATTGACTCAGGTGAAGTCAATATCCAACGCCGTCTAAATCAAATTTAAAATAGTCCTCGTGAACAAAACCCAAACTAGCAACAACAACAAAAAAAAAATCCTTGAGGAAATTGGTTTTGTTATGCAGCACTAGCAATCAGACAAACAAAAATAAAAACAGACATCCCGGAAAATGGGCGGAGGGACGGTCCAACGTGTTCAGTCCAGCAGCTAACATTAGCTGCTTCATGGCTGGCGCTGGTACGGACTCGAATCAATAACCAATAGGTACGGCATGACTTCAGAGTTGTGTGTTTTGTTCCAAATAAAATGTACCGTCTTATAGTGTTAGCTAGCAGTACAAATGATGTGTTGAGACAAACACACACGTGACAGGCCGAAAGCAACACAACAGACAGTAGTAACACGACAGACAGAGTTGGCCAATGCTGAGCTAACGCTAGCAAACAACTGCTAGTTCCCCAACTGTCCAGGCCACAACTAAAGTTGGTACTAGTCTAAAACTCTCAATTATTTTCTTGTATACAATATCATTGTATACCTTTTTTGTAAAATGCGTATCCATCTGCATTACAATATTAAACAAAATAATAGTTAATATGAACACTTCTCACTCCGACAAGAGCATTGCTTTGCGACACGCGTGGCGTAGTGCACTAAACACGAGTCCATGCGCTTAATCCACGTATTTTTATCTTTATAAAATCCAAACTCCGACCAACAGAAAGTAGCTCCAATCGTCTACCTGCTTTTAAATTGCAACAACGGATTGTGGTCGGGAAATAAATCCAAACCAAACTATTCAACCAATGCAGAGATTTCAATAAGACTTCGACTCAATGCTGTCAGACTTCGCGGTGGCTTGCTCGATAGTCCGCTTGGATTTTTTGTGCAGGAATAGCCCTTGCGCCAGTGTCTCCACACCCAGTAAACCCCTTGATGACAGTCATCGGCGTGAATGAGACAAATATATAAAACCAAGCGTAAATGATACTTTTTCACCCAAAAGAGGACGATTGAACGGTCTCGGGTCCCCTAGGATCCCCTTCTTCCCTGCCTCTCCGCCAGTAAACAAAACCTTCCAGCGAGCCAGATGGGGCGAATGGGAAATACGGACTGGAGTTTATTGGATTACACGCACAGCAAGCCAAAGAAAGGTTTCCAACTGCTGTTACAGCATTTCTGTATGTTGGCGCTGCATAGTGTTGTGACTGTTGAACGATAGAAATCGATTTGCGGCGAACACTGTTTGGCGAGAAAGCAAATCCAATGGGAGTACTTTGATATTTGATAAAATATTATGTTGCAGGGTTAAGGTTAAACGTTTGATCTTGCTCGGTCTTGTGCGCAATATGGTTTTCATTGGTCCAGTTGGGACTGTGACAGAAGTATTACATTTATAACATTGTAATAAAGGATTTTGATAGCGAACTTCCCCCAGGATCAGAAAAAATGACCCTATTATTCTTTAGCAGCGGTGAAGTGAATAAGGAGGATGCATGAATGTTGTTGTTTTTTAACATCTTACTTCCGATTGAGTCTGCAGCGTCCTCCTATTTCATGAGAGGATAACACGTTGCTAGAGGGGAACACATAAAACGATACTATCTCGTGACGACGAAGTTTTCTATTTCAGGTATGTTTGTGTACTGGGATTCGAAAACAATGCCATCTCCATCACCACTGCGACTCTAGGCAACATCACCAAAAAGAAACACTGTTGTTGATTCACTAACGTAAAACAAATAAGGTTATGAACGACACACAACATCATCTTCTCATCTTACATGTTGCACTGAGAGAATGGCCATAGTTTAATCAAACACGCTTCTGCCTAAGGGACAATGATATGAAGCATTGCTGTGACTTCAAGTTCACACCCTACAATAATTACCAATAATTACATTTCAGATAAATAAATACAACAAAAAACATGGACCATAGTAATAATAACACAAATTTACAGCAGTGCAACCAAAACTAAAATATATAAAAAGGGCTTGTGAGGCCCTATTCAATGTGATGAAGACAATGTTTGCATTTGTCTGTCCCTCGCAGGACACTGAATGAAAGGTTACCAGGAGGGGAGTGGCATGGATCCACTGAGCCGATTTGACATCGCCAGGAACATCTGGCATTATGGACGTAGTGCGTTGCCATGAATTGTCTATCCTAATTATAATCACGTAACCTCTGCCGTCCATACGTGTGTGTAGGTGTGACGCACCATAATGAGATTAAAATGTGTCAGGTCTGGATGAGGCCATGCCCCACTTCTGTCTTAAGTCAGTAATAGACGTCATGTGAACTTGTTTTTTAAAGAGAATATTGTTTATTATCTACAAATGACTCATGTCAATGGTGTTGACGATAGATTTGTACCGCAGATAATTAAAATAATGTTAACATTTTACTCAAACCCTTATGTTTAAATCAGCGTTTGCTATCGCACAAAGCACATCTTGTCTCACTCTAATGTCACAGGCAGCTAGTAAATCCAATGTAATGAACTATTAATCTCTGGCCATATAAACAAACACATAAGTTTGCCAAATGCCTGCTACTCAATAGCAATAGCAATATTGGTTGAGTATCTGGCAAGCTGGATCAATGCGTCTACCTCACAGCTAGGGCACTAGCTCCCTTGAACTTGATTAGGCTCATTACGCCCCAACACTATCGATGTGTTCCTTAAGCAGCTAATATGAAGGAAAAACAAATGACTCATGAACAAATGACTTGACCACAGACAATATGGCCGGTAGCCTTCGTATCAAAGATGTCCGTTTGACGAGCTCCGACTTCTAGTGGTCCAAATGAGGTGCCAGGGGACCTCTCATGGTAAACGTCCAATGCCTGTTAGTGACTACCCCCTTAAGTGTGAGTGTGTGTGTGTGTGTGTGTGTGTGTGGGGGGGGGGGGGGGGGGGGGGGGGTTAAACCCATTATAATGTGCACAACATGACCACAGCAGCCTATCGAGTTCAGCCAATGGTTTGTTGAAAGACAAAACCTTTTCAGAGGTTTTCTTTGGTCATATACATATGCACAGAGCACTGCATGTGGTGTTTACAAGTTCTATGTATTATCACATCCTTAAATAAACCCACAATAACACAGTGGTTCACTGTTGTTATTGTTCATGTCTGAATGGCATTTCCTGTAACTCATTTACTGTTATTAACCCTGTGTCATATAAAGACTTGAAGCTATGCTTTTTGGCACATTAGAAAATAAAACAAAGTGATGTAACCTTCATGCGTATTCCTTCATGTAGGTATGTGTTGAGACCCCAGTTAAAGTGTAACCATTTTAACCGGTCATCGAGAGTATTTTGGGTTGACTAGAAACCTGGTTAGGGGCAGTTGTTTATATGGGAAAACGTCACAAGGTGTTATCAAGGCCAGGTTTGTCTTATCAATGGATCATAAAGCATTCTGTGAGCTTGAAGACGGCAGGATGGGTAAACGGATAAGCATGTATACTGTATTATACAATGGCAAAAATAGACAGTGGCTTCTATCCAAGAAGACTTGAGAACCTTGGATCCCACAAGGGCCTGGAGCCCAGCCCAGAGGTAAACAACTACCCCACTGGGAGAACGGTCACCCACACGTGCCTGGAAATGTGAAGGAACATGGATGTTCTGCATATAGAACATGGGAAAGTGGTGCGAGTAGCAGAGGTTAGAGACGATTCCCCTGTTCACACGGGCCTGTTTGACAGGAAGAACAATGAGGTTCAGGCGTGATTCATCCCAAGGCCCGTCCGAGGCGCCACGATGCTCCGCACCGGCAGAGCAGGAAAAGGGGACGCACACTGTGTGACGTCCCCTCCCTTCACTGGCGCTCACTTCCTATTTCTTAGGACGTCCGTGTCCTCAAGGTGTCTCACTCTGAGGAAAAATCATTTCCTGTTGCCATTTCCACCGTACCCAGAATACATTTATTTTTGTGTTTACAGACACATGAGGAGTGGTGGTGGTGGTGGTGGTGGTGGTGGTGGGGGGGGGGAGACGAGACGAGACGATACGATGAGGCGATTATAAGAGACGATGACGACGACGACTTACGTGTCCTTTGTACGCGTCTGTGGCCTCTACACAGCAGTTGAATTTCCAGTGTTACATACTATAGTGTTGCATAGAGTTGATATCAGAGTTGATTAAAATGTTTTCTACACTGATGGTGTTAAAATCTTTTAGGTAAAGGTGTTATTTCCCAGTGTTCCAATGAAGGATGTTCGTTCAGTGTAAAACACACTTGTCCCCTCCCCCAGTCGTCTATACCTCCAGACAGAAGGAACAAACGACACGAGGAGATAGCGAGTAAACTATCTTGATTAATTTACAATAATTAACATGTACATAATGTTGAATGTTTTTGTGGCTGTAAAATATTAATATGTATTAATTTTGTTTAAAGGTTTGCATAAAGCATTGACTAGTTGCTAGCAAGCTTTGGTCACGTTAAAAGGCGCAATTTTGTTTAGCTAGCTAGCTAGTAAACACCTATAATATTGTGGCTAGGTTTAGATAAAAAATTATGACATTGGCGTTTAAAGCATTTTGTTTTTGTATTTATAAATACCCTTTTAAAAATATGCGACGCAAGTAAAGTTGTTATTGCCAAGTGTTCCAATGACTTACGTTTCTGTTGAGTGTCCCTCCCCCAGTTACCTCCAGGCAGAAGGAACGAAAGACACGAGGAGATGGTGAGCTATCTGGATTAATTTACAGTAATTATCATGTACACAATGTTGAATGTTTTTGTAGTTGTAAAATAAAAACAAGCAAACATAGCTATAATATCGTGGCTATGTTTAGATTTAAAATTACGACACTGGCGTTTAGAGCATTAGCTCTTTTATATGTATAAATAGCCTTTTATGCGGATTTTGCAACAACAAAAAAAACATGCGCCACCATAAGCAAGCTTTTAGTATTAAAAAACGAATCACTACTGCAAACAAAATGATCGTTCCCGAGCTGCAAGCAGGCACACATTCTCATCAGTGCATAGTGCTGACAGTACAGGCGTGAGCTTGCTAGCAATAATTGAAAACGGTCCAGGCAAAAGCTAATTGGAATTTATTTATATATTTTGGGGAGGACTACGTGGAATGAAGTTTTGCCTTAGTTAAGTCATTCCTGTTTTTGTAACAATTAGGTTGTTGTTCAAATAACCCTGACAGTGGCACATGGCGTTGGTAATTTTTCCATCTAGAGCAGGGGTATCCAATTCAATAAACACTACACAATTTCAATCAGAATTGTATTACTAAATTACAGGAAGTGAATAGACTTAAAAGCACAAGAATATAATGTCTTAACGCTGGGTATTAAAATATATATATATATATTTATCCATTTGGAAGGTTCTAGAACAGGGGTGGGCAATAATTTTTCATTGGGGGCCACACAAGAAATTCCGAATACCTTTGAGGGCCAAAGAAATTCTGTCATGTCATAACCATTAGATTGGATTATAGAAAATATATTGCTGTAACTCTTAATATGCATTTGTAATTAAAAGTCACTACAAATTTATGTGAATAAAATGGTTTTTTTTGTTTGTTCTTGTTTTCTTTCTGTATCTAGTCATGCAACAGCATCGACGAACATCTTCGACAAAGAGAAGGTCGACAACCGTACCTGGTTGCCGTGGGTGGATCCCCCGCCACATAGACAACTTCTACATAGTCCTTGATAAACAAATCCTCCCATGTCAGGCAGGTGGTTCACTCTCTGCATTTGATGGGCTTTTCAAAATGCACTTTGTGTTTAATTTAATGTACGATGACGCGCTTCTTAACATCTACATGTTTATACAAACCACTATTTACAAAATTTATGTTGGGAAAACAAAAGAATCGCCTAGAGTGAGAGAACTGCGTACAAAACTACTGAACTAACTGTAAACTTAACCAGTCAGCACATTTTTTTGTTTTAAATGCCCAGCGTTGTATGGAACCAGTCAATTACTAATAACACATTTAAGATTTGATCACGGATTTTATCCTGAAGGAAATTTAAGTTAATTTGTGCACAGGAAACATGTAAGAAACAATTTGCAACATATGCTGGCTTTCGTAAACATTTGGATTGTAAACATTTTGAGAATAGTTTAGTTCCTGTGATTTAGAAGAATTTGCAACCGAGATGCACTCCCAAATTAAGGAAACTGTGCTCTCTGTAGTTCCTGCTAGTGGTTAGTGGCTACACTGGTTAGTGAGAATTATATAAACACTAAAAGTGTTAAAATTAACACTTATAGAGTTTATTCAACACTAATGTTTTAGCTAAAGACAACACTATCCAGTGCTATATTTACACTCCTCAGAGTTTTGTATAACACTTATTTAGTGTTCATATAACAATTTCCAGAGTTATTTATACGCATTGAAGAGTTGGTACATAAACACTACCAGAGTAAATCTGTCAACACTGTTGTAGAGTAAAATCAGTTACACTGGCAATAGTGTTGAAATAACAATGGTCAGTGAGAATTATATAAACACTGTGATAGTGTTAAAATGAACACTTAGAGAGTTTATTCAACACTGGCGTTTTTGCTGTGTACCAACCGGCCAATACTCTGAAGGCCGGTCAAACAGGAATGGAAGCGTTCTTCCTGTCCCGGGAAGTATAGGAAGTTAATGCGACTTGGAGCTGTCCCAGACATGGGGGGGGGGGGGGGGAAAGAAATTAAACATGGTATGGCACTTGCCATCCTCCATTTCCCCTCTACACTTAATATGATCAAAGGGAACCTGAACACCCTAATGCTTTTCTTTTTAACCGATTCCTCAAATTCTTCTCCATTCTCGGGGACTGCTAATACGGCAGTGTACCCCTATTCCCCCTAAAAAACACTGGTTGTTCTTGATATGTGGCACAGCTGTATGCTTTAAAAGGCCCCAAAGGAGGCGTTCATCTTTATGGTTCAACTGTTTGTTTATCAAAGGAAACACCGACTTACAGTGAGGGAAAAATGTATTTGATCCCATGCTGATTTTGTACGTTTGCCTACTGACAAAGACATGATCAGTCTATAATTTTAATGGTAGGTTTATTTGAACAGTGAGATACAGAACAACAACAAATATATCCAGAAAAACGCATGTCAAAAATGTTATAAATTGAGTTGCATTTTAATGAGGGAAATAAGTATTTGACCCCCTCTCAATCAGAAAGATTTCTGGCTCCCAGGTGTCTTTTATACAGGTAACAAACTGAGATTAGGAGCGCTCTCTTTAAGAGTGTGCTCCTAATCTCAGTTTGTTACCTGTATAAAAGACACCTGGGAGCCAGAAGCAATCAATCAGATTCCAAACTCTCCACCATGGCCAAGACCAAACAACTCTCCAAGGATGTCAGGGACAAGATTGTAGACCTACACAAGGCTGGAATGGGCTACAATGCCATCGCCGTATATCGCAGTATTTGACCCCTCTGCAAAACATGACTTAGTACTTGGTGGCAAAACCCTTGTTGGCAATCACAGAGGTCAGACATTTCTTGTAGTTGGCCACCAGGTTTGCACACATCTCAAGAGGGATTTTGTCCCACTCCTCTTTGCAGATCTTCTTCAAGTCATTAAGGTTTCGAGCCTGACGTTTGGCAACTCGAACCTTCAGCTCCCGCCACAGATTTTCTATGGGAATAAGGTCTGGAGACTGGCTAGGCCACTTCAGGGCCTTAATGTGCTTCTTGAGCCACTCCTTTGTTGCCTTGGCCGTGTGTTTTGGGTCATTGTCATGCTGGAATACCCATCCACAATGCCCTAGCTGAGGGAAGGAGGTTCTCATCCAAGATTTATAATAATAATATTTCCACCTCCATGTTTGACGGTGGGGATTGTGTTCTTGGGGTCATAGGCAGCATTCCTCCTCCTCCAAATATGGCGAGTTGAGTTGATGCCAAAGAGCTCGATTTTGGTCTCATCTGACCACAACACTTTCACCCAGTTCTCCTCTGAATCATTCAGATGTTCATTGGCAAACTTCAGACGGACCTGTATATGTGCTTTCTTGAGCAGGGGGACCTTGCGGGCGCTGCAGGATTTCAGTCCTTCATGGCGTAGTGTGTTACCAATTGTTTTCTTGGTGACTATGGTCCCAGCTGCCTTGAGATCATTGACAAGATCCTCCCGTGTAGTTCTGGGCTGATTCCTCACCATTCTCATGATCATTGCAACTCCACGAGGTGAGATCTTGCATGGAGCCCCAGGCCGAGGGAGATTGACAGTTATTTTGTGTTTCTTCCATTTGCGAATAATCGCACCAACTGTTGTCACCTTCTCACCAAGCTGCTTGGCGATGGTCTTGTAGCCCATTCCAGCCTTGTGTAGGTCTACAATCTTGTCCCTGACATCCTTGGAGAGTTGTTTGGTCTTGGCCATGGTGGAGAGTTTGGAATCTGATTGATTGCTTCTGGCTCCCAGGTGTCTTTTATACAGGTAACAAACTGAGATTAGAAGCGCTCTCTTTAAGAGTGTGCTCCTAATCTCAGCTCATTACCTGTATAAAAGACACCTGGGAGCCAGAAATCTTTCTGATTGAGAGGGGGTCAAATACTTATTTCCCTCATTAAAATGCAAATCAATTTATAACATTTTTGACATGCGTTTTTCTGGATGTATTTGTTGTTATTCTGTCTCTCACTGTTCAAATAAACCTACCATTAAAATTATAGACTGATCATGTCTTTGTCAGTGGGCAAACGTATACGAATAGTTGAAGAAAAGTTTAGACAAATTGAAATTTCGCCAAAGAAAATCTTTCGCAATCGCAATGAATGAAATATTGGATTGGTATACTGAATCGCATTGCGAACTGTATCAACAATAGATACTAAACGTGTTAATCTATGGCTTCCTCAAAGATTAAATTGGATTTCGGCATTCTTGCCCCTTCCTCCCCCCCTCCTCCGTTTTGTAAATGACACACTGTGCATGGATAGGAATACCGAAGCCGAGGCATAGTGTGTGTGGTGATTATTTCCTGGTGCTTAAAGAGACTCCATTGTGCTGATTAGTTCATCTGACCAAACCCATATGGCAAAGCCCGGCGCCATTACAGCGCTCATTATGAAACAATGGGCATGGATTAAGGCTAAGAGCCTTATTGCTATCTCTTCCGTCCTCTTGCTAAAACCACACTGCACCTGCTGCTTCACTTTGAAACTTTCTCCTACATCATTTTCATCCACTATCAGATTAGTATTCTCTCATTTTAGGGGGGCGAGTATGGATGGCTAACTAGCCACAAAGACCACAGTTTTCATATGAGGCACACAATGCTCTGACAACAAAGCCGTGGGTTTGTTTCATGTCGTAGTCCCTCCAATCACAACTCACTCAAACATAAACATGTACAGAGAAACCGAAAGCTAGTCTGCCAATTTCCTGAGAAATGAGTAAGATTGTGTTTTACACTCAATGTAATGGGATTTTGTGCACATGCTTAAATTTGTATTAAAGTTTGATGCATTATTTATGGAGTAATGCAGCTCATGGTAATGCAAGGTGATAAGTGCTGGCTTAGTGTTGGTAGTAAATAAGGTTATTGACCCTGTCAACGGTTTTTCCAAGCGTTACTACTGCCACCATGTGGCTGTAATGGAAAGCACCATTCGAGCAAACCTGCCACTATATCCGGAATGGGCTGCTTTTATGAAGGCACAATTGTGATGAGACACTTGAAATGTTCTAGTAGGTTTAGTTAGTAAATCAAGGATTGGAAAATGTAGGTATAAAGTGCAAAATTGAGTCAAACCCATCCTGAAATAGGATTGGTAACTTTATAGATTTAGTCATTCATAATTGACAGTTCACATGTGCCATATTTAAAATAATAAACATCTCATAAGTACGTTGCTCCCTTTCTTAAGACATCCCCATTACTAAGTTGATGTGCAACTTGTTCCAACATTCTCTGCACCAGATCACAAAAATAGCTGGCATGGATATAAAACATGGAAATACTCAAACCCACAAAAATAAACTCAAACAATGTACAATAAACCTTTAATAAATAGTTTGTCATTAGTTTCCCATATTTACAGAATATCCACCATTTACTCAAGTTGCCATTTTCATTTCTTGGCTAATTTTAGGCACACAGAGAGGGGCTCAGGTCACAAACCACAATGTACTAAAAAAAGAGTGGCTAGCTAGGTAGGTCTAGGAATCTATATGTATGCGCCATACAAACCAAAACAGACCAGATAGTGACCATCTCCTTGAGCAATATATATACACACACATTAGCTGTATGTACAGGTGATTTGTGTACATTTATAGTCGTCTAGGAGTTGCATGTGGGCACATGTGGCTGGTGCAGAACCATATCAATTTATGCAAGGTCCAAACGCAGGGGAACACTTTGCGTGTGTTGGTCCAAAACTGAAAAGAAAAAAAATAAACGACAAGGGAGATGAGACAATAATGCCAGAATAATAGTCTATGCAGGCCTGCTGTGAAATAAAACTATATGGCAGCCATTGTAGGATTTTAGGTTGGGGTATTGTGTGTTAAGTCTGCGTATTAACATGTACAGTTTGGCTTGGAACATTCAATGATTTTCACATCCTCTGCTCATTAAATTCTAAAACAAAACCAAAAAAGCTAATCAAAGCTAAGGTTAACTTCAAAGTTTAAATGTTAAGGTTTTAATTTTTGAGACGTTAGGACCAAGACCAAAAAAAACAAAAAACTGGACACTTGATAATTCCTCAATTTTTTTAGATGATTCCTAAAAAATGATTGGATCAAGTTTTAAAAGGCTATGAGAAATAATATTCAAACTGACATCTTCAGCCATAGTAATTAAGACAAAAAAAAAATCAAACATTCATATACACTGATACATACACACACGATGCAAAACCATAGCAGAAAAACAAACATTGGCACAAAATGATGCTTCTCTCACTTTTAGCTAGTCCAGATCAGATTATGATTTGGTTATTTCAATGCACTTGAGTCATTTATAAAACCAGTCATTCAAAATAATGTATAAAATAAAAACACAATTTGTACAACAGCACATTTTCTGTCCGATAGAGCTATAGCACTGCAAGAAATGTAGTCTTTGAGCAACCGTTAACACAGGGGTGGACACCACGTGGTATTCTTTTAAACCACGCAACAGTACATATTTTTCCCATATAAATTCAAATCTTTTCCAACTGCAGGAGTAGAAATGATATTTAATTGAGCTCAAATGATATTTCCAAGACACTATAGGTTTGCAGAAGCATAAGCAAAACAAACAAACCCTTTAATTCTGCCATAACCTAACCTCAGAATAAACAATATTACCGTAAATTGGAGCCAATAAGAGGAAATAGAAATGCATGTTGGGGCGCCGATGGGAGCGATAGATCACAAGAGCCCATTCAGACATTCGTCTTCATACAGGTTGCCTAACATATTTTTATACATCTCAAGGTGCTTCATGGCAACAATTGTTTTCTGTAATAAAAACATGGAGCATAACCTACCCTCAATAAAAAAAAAAAAGGAGCGAGAAAAATATACAACCCAAACTGTACTGCTGATCTAGACGGACACTGCTTCGCTCTATGGAGAAGAGCTTCATTAAACCATATGGAGGACATTTTACTAAAAGCCTAAAATCAATGGGGATGGGAGGGAGAGAAATAAAAGCATCTTGATTCCTGCACTGGCTGATTCAACTAGTTGTAGATTAAGTGGCGTCTTCTTGCTCTAATACGGAGACTCATCGTAGGTCCTCAGACGCCCCCTACTGTATGAACTGAAGTTTTCCTCCGCTGACACAACGAAAAGGCAGCACTACACAAGTTAGCATTTGATCGGCCAAGAAAGGACAAGTGCTCAACTAACTGTTCTCATTGGACTCTCATTGGACACAACGAGAGGCTCAAGAGGCTATAATACAGAGAACAAGAAGACTCTCACAGCTGAGATTTTGGTCTGCCCATCACAACCTGAACTAACGGACTATGGGGCGGATACGTGCACTGCTTTACCCTTACAGAAACTAAAGAGTCCAGCTCAGCAAAACATCCTTTACTCACACACACATATATCAACACACACACATATATCAACACACACACATATATCAACACACACACATATATCAACACACACACACACACACACACACACACACACACACACACACACACACACACACACACACACACACACACACACACACACACACACACACACACACACACACACACACACACACACACACACACACACACGTCAAACTTCTCTGCCAACATAACTCCATGCCACCTTTCTTTAAATACAGGCCACTACAAATTTGTGGGCGGGGTGAGGTCCAAGAAATGTGCCACAGAATTCACCTGCACACACCCAGCCCTCCGGGAACCTCCACTGGCACTTTGGTTTTACACTGTGCCAGAGGGCATAAAAGTATGTTTTACGTGGACAATTGGTGTATCCAACCATGCGTGGAAGGGGGAAGATAGTGGAGAGCGGGAGGGATCATTATTGGGAATTGGGGATATCTTGGGTGGAGTGCGAGCGTCCTGAGCCCTCCTCCCTGGTAGCTGGGGCTATACACTGCTGTCCTCCAGCAGGGGCTCCTTGCCCTCCGCCCCGCTGCCCTGGGGGCTGTGCGAGTGGCTCTGGGCTCCGTTGCTGTGCTTCTTGTAGGCACCGGGCCTCATGCCCGGCCCTGTGTGCTCTGGAATGAACAGCGCCACCAGCAGGGACAGCAGCACCGAGCATGCTCCGAACAGGAACGGCGGGCCCGGGATGATGGCACTCTGCAAAGAGAGACAGATACACGCATAGGGTTTAAAATACGTTTAATTCTGTCTTTCTTATGATACAGGAGTACCGGTAAGCATGATTACGATATCTTTTTTAGCGCACCATTTCATTTCACATGATTTTATGCCAATCTTAACCTTTTAACAATCCAGCTTGGTCAAATATAATCTGATTTTAAGCGAACCAGTGAACCCCCTGTTTCAGCTGGACTTCGAACACTGATAAAAAAAAGAAGTGTTTTGGGCAGAGAGTTTTAGGAAAGAGGGGGGCATGTTATCCCCATGGTTACGACCCACGCCAACTTTATGATACATTTTTAGTACCATCGCTGTGTAACTAACGAGCATTATAATAAGCGATGTTGTATATAAAATGCGCCACACACCGTAACGTTATACTATAGGTGTCCGGGAAGCCTAACCCTCACTCAGACGCGGACATTAAATACATCGCTGCTCAGACGGAGTTTCACCATCCACACACACCGTGGCATTATACAATAAGTGTCTGAAAAGCCCAACTTTCTCGCAGACACCGCACTCAACCGTTGCCCAGACAGAGCTCCACACGTCCACACAGACCGCGTTGCCGGTGCCCCTTGGTCGTGACGTCAGACTACCTCGGAAAAGTGGAACGTTCACGTAGTGTTTTGGGGAGAATGGCAAAAACATAGGCTTTTACCCCTTTTTTTCTCTAAATTGGGACTTACTTCAGTAACAGTGATACAATGGCATAGATTACTATGTTGACGATCATATAAGACAAATGACCACGTTTGTGGTTTTGGGTTCACTGGCTCTTTAATATAGCATTTAAAAATGTTCGTGACATCTGGCAACATCGCCTTGGTAGTCAAATGAACCTAGATAGACGCCAGATAACTCTGCAGTTTAAGACTTAAATTACGTTTTGAGGTGCCTTTCAAAAACCAAACCAAGCACAGGGCCTTTCAGGGAGCTCACCTCGTCAGTGGGGTTGGCCATGTTTGTCTTGCCGCCTTTCCCGGCGCCGTCCTCGTCGGTCAGCTCCACGTGAAACAGGTAGAACACAAAGCCGTACAGCGCCGGGCCCAAACCGTTACACAGACCCCGGATTCCTGTGATCATCCCCTGGACCACACCTGGGGAGGGTGGGGGTGTGCGTCCAAAACAAATACACACCAAACATAAGGGTCATATCGCCATGGCGATACGATACATTTGACTGCTAGATAATAAAAGGAGTTGAGATCCAGCTCTCAAAGTGAGTGGGTAGTAGGTAGTAACTAACGATTATTTTCATAGATGATCTTTTTATTAAAAATTGAGAAAATGTCATTAATAATAGCAAATGGCATCACATGTTACCAGAGTCCAAAGTGATGTGATTTGATTAGAGTTTGTAGTATTAGTAAAGTTGGTAGATATAATTGCATGAGCAGAAACATCCTGTTTGATGGTATTATAAAGATGGTATAATTGGCAACGTTATAGATTTGGTAGTTTCATGATTGGGACAGTTCACATGTGCCATTTCTCAAGTATGTTGCAGATGTAAAAGACAGATGTCCCGTTCTAAAGACATCACCATAACTTAAGTTGATGTGCAACTGTTTCTAACACTGTGCTCCAGATCACAAAACGGTTCAATAAAGAATAGACAATGCCAATATAATTTAAAAGAGCCCTACCCTGTTGGTCGGGTTCTGCGTTGCGAGACACGATGGCGCTGATGGCGGGGAAGGTGATGCTGGACATGGCCGCCACCGCTCCAGCCGCCCACATCATCCTGCAGAGAACACGCCCCAATGTCACACAACACACTGCCAGAACCTTCTGAATCCTTGACTAGTTAGTTGTCCCTCTGGGTTTTACCTTAACTTTTCCAACACAACCCCTTTACCTTCTGAACCTACATTTTACCTCAGGTACCACCACCGCCAATTCTTAATTAATTTAAGAATTGGACTGGTTAGATTCTTAAATGATTGCTTTGAATACAGAAGTTATTACAGTATGACAATATGTAATAACCCATGCAAAGAGGAAACAGAAGGCCCAATAAATCCCAGGCACAAAGTTAGGAGGTTTGCATTTCTCTGGTTCCTCTCAGCTCACCAGAAGAAAAGGGGCAGGATTAAGAAGGAGCTACACTGGGCAGATGCAAATAAATATATAAACATATACAATGTTTCCTTTTCAAAATGCAACATCCAATTAAAATAAATGAATTCCACATTTCAAAACCATATCTCAATCATTTCATTGCAAATTATACTTTTTGTGCCACTTTTTAACCTTCAGACAACACCTATGCCCTTACAGTTTAAAGTACCCTTGATTACATTTGCATAGTGATTTTCATTTGTGTTTTCATTCACACTGCCAGTGACTTCAAATGGAAGTGTTTGCTGCTCTCCTTAGTTGTGTGTGTGCGCAGGTGTGTGTACTGACCAGGGCTGGGAGCCGAAGCCGTACCAGGCCAACTGGAGGATTTGGAAGCCCAGGCCCAACAGGATAGTGTTTTTGTTCCCTATGGAACGCATCAACATTCCCAGTACCACCGTCTTGGGAAAGAGAACACTCACAATTTAGTCCCGATCACGCATTTTCTGATAAAGACTAATATTAAAATCAAATCACAGGGCATCTATGCCTGGAAGAACTGGGACTTATGAACTAATATACACAGAACAATGAGGTAAGACACAAAATGTTACGTGTATACTGCCCAACCAATCACATACGCATCCAAAGATGAATGGGATTCTCCATTGTATTAAACATCATACCAAGCTCTTTAATTATACCTATAGATAAACCAATTTTATTGAAATGTATACAAATACAATGCATCATCTCAAATACATACAAAAAAGGGACAAGTGACCTATTCGGGTACCTGAGCCAAGATGGAGAGAATCCCGACCACTGCAATGAAGGCAGCCACTGTCTCGGGGGTAAAGCGAATTACCTGGGGGGGCAACACAGCATTCATACCACAGGTTAGGAAACGGCTTGAGAGAGAACATTCCAAGTGTTTTGGACATTAGCAGGCCGATGTCCAAAACACACAGAAGTGGTCTGGCTATCTGAACGGCATGTAAACACCATAATATCCAAAGAATGACAAAAAAAGGTTTTGACTCACCGGTTTCTAAATGAAAAATAGAGATGGCTATGGATGGCAGACAGCTTACTCATGAAACGTTGACTATTTTTTGGAGTGTACTGTAGTACCACTTACTTAAGACATTGTCGGTTGGTACAGAGCTAGCCTGGAGTTTACATTAAGTGTATGGTGGTGGCGAACCACATAATGCATTCATGGCAGCAGGGTTGGTACAGCAAAGTAAAGGACACAAAGTTAAATATAGCTTGTGGAAGCACTGTTCTGCAGAACACACCCTTCAAAACAGAACCAGAACGTCAACGGGATAGCACAGCTGCGCTGGAATAATGCGCCGCTGTGCCTTCACATGTTTTCTCTGGCGTGAAAGCAGGTCAACTGTGCGCCGCTTTATCTGTATTGATAGATACAGCGGCAACAGCACCTGCCGTAAGGTGGTTTGTACTATTGATCTGACAGTGTAGAAGGCTGGGACTGAAAGGGAGAAGAGGGGAGGTGTGGGTAGACAGGGAGGAAAAGATGCACCAAGGGCTCCACACATCCATTTGATTTTGATCAAAAGGTGGCACTGCAGAAGCACACGATAGTATGTGAGCAAGAGAGTGTGAGTGACAGACTGGCCCAACGAGTTCTCCTTAAGGCAGTGAAAGGAGCAGGTCACCCTGCCGTCAGTTTATCTTGAGGCATCTAACTGCCAAAGCTTCTCCCTGTCCCTCCCCTCCCCCCAACCCAATCCATCCTCCATGTCTGGAATTCCATGACAGACCTCTTAAGTGTGACTGGCTGCTGATTTGAAAATGTCATTGACTATTTGGCAAGATAATTCTTTCTGCTGAAACATCTAATAGGGGTCTACTTATCCACAAACAAAAAATGGGGAGAAAAGACAAAGGGAACCAAAACTAATACAGGCCTTAGCACACCTACTTTTTCCAATCTTGTTGAGGAATGGGGTGAGTGTGTGTCATCAATTTCCGTTTCAGGATAACAATCAAGATGGCTGGATTCTGAAGGCATTGTAAAGGCCAATATATTTTAACACCCCACCCCCTTGTCTGAGTCAGTTCAAGTCTCAACTGTCCGTAGCGTCGCCACCAAAACACGACTCATTAAGAAACCGTTGTGAGGTGAAATTCTGCACCCTGCATTTTCAACCATAACAGCAGAAATGGGGAGACGATAGCATTGGCAGTGCCTTGTGCTCAGTCTTTGAAATACTGTTACATTGTGTACCACTGCATCGAGCTAGGACACTATGGACTACAGCTTTAGCCAGAGTTGGCTAAAGGTGTGTGTGTGTGTGTGTGTGTGTGTGTGTGTGTGTGTGTGTTTACCTGTCTGAGATAGAGGAAGAAGCTGGAGTACTGGCCAGCCTCTGGTAGGTAGGAGAGGAACACTGTAATGCAGATGAGCAGTACCGTGGAGTCCTGGCCCACCTTACGCAGAGACTAATAGCACACAGAACAGGTTGTATTTACACACTTTTAAAAGCATAATTCCGATAGTGGGGCAGAAATCCTGTGTGTTGGATGACATGGGTTCATTTGAATAAGGAACACTGCCACCATGTTCAATGGAAGATTTTCCACAGCCAGACATGGTGGCTCCGTCCAAACCAAAAAAAAATCGCTGAGCTTAAATTCACGATAGTGAACACGTTCACTCGTCACGCGACGCTCCCTGTGGAGCACATATAATGGCACGTTGACGCGACGCTTATGGCGACACAGCATTTTCCGTGGAGCCTAGGTCTAGTAAGCAAAAACAGCCCAAAAGAAAAAGGTTACACTGAATGTGCACCATGGCCATATGCACCTCAATCTGTGACTCGCTAGACTGAGCCAAAAGCTGCAGTAATTTTCCTCATCATAATGTTTATTATGCAGCACATCATGCTAAAAAGACAGCACTGAAAGGAGCTGTCGGTTCTCCATTCTTGGAACATTGGACTATAAACCTCTGGCTGAGGGAATATTGAAATGCGCATCAGCCATTGGACAGAGAAGAACTCGCCAAGACATTCCAGGGACAGCTCTCTGAAATCATAGTGTGTGTGTCAAGTGTGCTCCACCAGAGAGCAAAATGTCTTGCTATGCTTGTTCCTCTGCATATGCACTAAGTCAACACTCACTACTTGAACCGCTGGGTTAGTGGAGCTTATTGCCCACCCTACACAGTTGACTCAGAAGACTGAGGAACAATCCTCTGCTTTCTGAAAATGGAATGTCCTTTCTCAAGTACCCCTTTTCTATGCTTTAACCGGAAAACAAAACACAGAGAGGGGGGTTCCTCACAGCGAAGGGGTCCGCCTGCTCCCAGGAGATGGGCGCTCCCCATGAGGCCGGCCTCATCTTCTCAGGCAGAGACTCTGGCACGGCCACCAAGATGAAGCAGATGTCCAGCAGGGCGATGGCCGTGGCCAGGATCACAACCAGGGTGTCGCCGTAGGTTACGGACAGGTAGGCCCCGATGGCTGGGCTGGTCACGAGGCTGGCTGCAAAGGTGGCAGACACCTGGAGAGGACAGATGTGGAGGGGGGAGGGAGGGAGAGAGAGAGAGAGAGAGAAAGAGGTATGGAGGTGGGGTTACTGAATAAGTCAGTCAGAAGGAAGCTACCTGAACCACCCTGTGTTCCACTGTGAGCACAGTGTGATATTTCAAGAGTGTGTGAGTGTGTGTATTCCAACCAATCAATAAATTAATGAAGATTACCCAGGCTACTACCCATCTATTAACTCAATCCCTTCACGTGGGAACACAAAGGCCTCCTTACCAAACCGTAAGCCGTGCTCCTCTCGTGCTCCTGCGTGATGTCAGCCACATACGCAAAGATGACAGAGAAGGTGACGGCAAAGACACCAGACATGGAGATCACCGCAAAGTACCACCTGAGGAAACAGGGCAGAGGAGAGTTTAGTCACGGCTGTAGATTAGAGGTGTAAAAGGTCAAAGGGGACATGCAAAGACCTAAGAGAGGTAAAACAATGTCCATCTTTCTATTGCTTTGGTTTGATAATACTCACACCTGCTTTCACGACATACGTTTCTATTCAACACTTGGAGCCTTATCATTTCCATTTGAATAGTGAATAAGGTATGCAGTATAGCGGATTTGACTGGTGGAACATCTTGTTATGACTCCTATACTAACACATGGGCCAGCCAGATCATTTGTTGGGTAGAGCGATTCAGCAATTGAGTAATGCTTCTAAATGGTATGTATCACTGTATCCAACAGTGTATCACGGGTAATGGCTGCCATAGCAAAAAAGATCAGAAAACAACTGAAAAGGTATTTTCGGACTGTCATCAGCGGCTTCTGGTTTGTTCATGGGTGGGTGCACGCTCACCATGGGCTAATCTTCATGAGCGGGATGGGGGCGCACGTGAAGAAGACGGTGAGCAGTAGGAAGGACTTTCGGCCCCATACGTCTGACAGCGCTCCGATCAGAGGAGCGCTGAGAAATGATAACAGACCCTGTGAGGAGAGGCACAGAGGAGAAGAGAATGAGCAAACAAAATGGAAAAAATAAGGACGTACGATTTTGTGAGTGTTTGAGAGCATTTGAGAGAATGCAAAGAAAAAGCATACAATAAAACTGTAAAGTAATTGAGCGGAGTACTGAATAATGATGAATTGTTACTTTCAGATTCAAGTAAATCAAGAATATAATAGAATTACATTGCAAAACCCAGAGTTTGTCTGCCTTATTAAAACATAACTGTTTGAGGTTATGTTATGTTGTTAATCGCTGCTGCCCATATTCAGATTAAGGCTGAAAGCTCTTTGGCAGAGGCCTTGATTATAACGCATAATAATCTGTGTAGGTTTGGATCCTTTTCAACAATTTGTCAACAAGTATAAACTACCTGGGATATTCATTTGGGAGATACTCTGCAAAATACACACATTTAAGCCAAGTCCCACATTGGGACATGGTTATCATCTAGGTTACAAATGCATTGTTTAACTTAAAGGGGACGTCAAGATAAAGGACAGGGAAATGGAGCGCAAATAAACAGTTGGTGACCAAAAACAAAGCCAACTTGGCTCAATCACATTCGTTTATCATGAGAGATCCATTATCTGCATTGCCTGCTCCTATAGGGTGGCGTGTCAGTCGGTGTCAATGCATACCTTGACTCCATGAATGAGCCCATTCATCAGGAATGTGTGCTGGGGGAATGTCTGGCGCAATACCTGGGGAGACAATGTGCAATATTAATAACCCCGCAAAACTACTTTAGCCACAAGAGGCCATCGCACGAGTTAAACAATGACCTGCATTGACTGGTTGGCTTCCAAATGTTAGTCCAACTAGGGCTGAGCCAAAGGATCAGGCAGGCCTGACTGCAATGTAAACAGATGTGCCTGGATGCATGTTAAATCATGAGAGCAAATATACATGAATAGATAATTATTGATTTGGTGTGTTTATCAGGTTCCAGCACACTATTAGGTAGGAGCAAGAACAAATATAAGAACAATTGAGTTGATATGATTCGTGAAGTGATGTGCGAAGAAGTGTATCAATCCGGCAACCTAACCCGGTAATCAATAATATGGCTACAATCAATCGCTGAGGTACATGGAATATAAGATTGCCATGGGTATCATTATTTTACTCTATGACCTTCCCGTAGTCTTCTCTTCCTCTCCACTGATGCCATTAACAATGGAGCCGTTATCCTGGACTAACTACCAAGCTCCCCATCCTCCTAATCAACCATTAACAACTACGCACTATAACATGGCTGTGTCACAGAGTACATAGAGTCTGCATCCCTATAAGGAAAAGGTCAAATTCAATCTCCGTTTTAACTAGAATTACAGGTGCTTGGTGACATCCATGACCTTTTTTTATTAACCATACCGTAAAAAGACAGAAATATGAAGTTGAAATGTTTTAAAAGCTCAGATAGGCAGCCTATGCCCCAGTGGCAACGCTCAGACGAGGCCTGAGTGAGATCATTCGATCCTGAAGAGTTGTGACCTTGAGCAAAAGAGTCCCTCGTGAAATGGCTGAAAATTAGCGTAGGGACAAGGGTTCAGTGAAATCAAAGAGGTTTTAAGTTCAAAGTCTATCTCCCTGGAGAGAACATAGAGCTGATGTTGGTCATTGACCTGGGATGTACAAACACAAACCTGAACAAAACAAAATGTCTGTCAGGGGGTTTTGGGCAGAAGAAAGGAAGGAACCAATCATCACACGGGTGGTTGTAGGAAGTGGTTTAGGCGAGAACCAACATTATGGTTTAATAATGATGGGAGATTCTCAATAAAGGCAGTGAAGCAGCCTCTCTAATGTTCTGCCATGCTCCAATTAGCCCAAAATGATGCAACTAGTAAAACATGGAACCAAACATCCACTAGTAAATAGCATCTATAAAACAATCCCTTTCTGATAACATGGTCTCTGCATGGAGAGCAAATGTTTGCTTATCATTTTGCGGTGATAACAGATGCTAGGTTTTGATGTAAAAAATAACTAGCTGAGGCTTTCTTACTTTTTTCACTGTCGAAAGATGAACAGATTAAAAAGGTAGAAAACAATAACCACACTACCTTTCCAACTCCAAATAAAACGCTTCAAGCTAGAATAAAGTTAAATGTGTGCAAAATATCATATTCTTTGTATCAGGATTTTTCCCCTGGTAACTCAACAAACCCACTGGAAAAGCTGACACTTCAGGGCCTGCCAACAGAAAATGCCCTACACAGTTAGTGCGGTGCCCTGTGGACTAAGTTGAGGGTCTGGTCTAAATCGGCATGGCCTGACAACACAGACCACTGAGCCCCTGATAAGCCATTTCAACAAAGAGCCGGTGCTCAGACAAAGCATAGTTTGATGCCCTTTTCATATTTCCCAGTCCATTAACGCCAAGCAAAGCATCAGCCAGTACACGCACACACAGATACAAAGACAACAAGTGCATCATAGGGGTGCCCACCCCTTTTGATTAGCAATTCAATTATTTATGTCGAGCAGTGGTGGGCGCCTGTGATTTCCAGTCAATGGGAAATGTTATTTTACAGATAGGTCTTAACGGAAATATGGAGTATGTGAATACATCAGAAAACAATTATGCCAATGTCAGATGTGTAGGTTATATAATGACAGACTCACCGTGAGCATCGGGGTGGTGAGGAGACCCCATGCGAAGAACTCCAGAAAGATGACGACCACGGCATGGTAAACACTAGGCTCGCCGATTCCCTGGGGCTGGACGGGAGACAGTTAGACAAGAGACAGGTGTTAGCAGAAAAGCTAACACACTCACCACACAAAGTAAACACCAGCTCAACGCTAATGGATAGTTTATATATGTGCATAGAAGGAAGATACAACTCCAATGGCTTAACATGTAACCTGAGTCAACTACCAGAAAAGACAAAGAAGATACTCTTTGAACTGGGGGGCACTGTTTTTCTTCATAATTGATATGTAATGTCCTTTACCTTAGAAATTCCTGCCTGAGTGCCGCAGGCACCTTCTTAAAATGGTCTTTGGCAGAAGTAATACACTGTACTTTTTGCCACTCATTCTACTTCTGCAACATGCGAGTGAACATACATTCATACACACAGAAAAGACATCATGCGAAACCAACCCTAACACCACAATTGGAGAAATGCTAATCTTAAGAAGAATCAAAAAATGTATCCGCTTCATTTTCACATTACTTAATTATGAAAAATGCCGGTATAGATCAGGGTAAATTATGACACTCGAACAGAACCTTCCCTCAAGAAAAGATGTATTTCACAGCAATAGAATGAACTGAATGCACAGCAGGAGTGTGATGGGAGGGAGTGTATGGTGAGCAGAAGCCTTGGCAGGAAGCTGTTTTACATGTGAAAACGCAGCTGATTATAAAGTAGGAATCAGCTCAAGGAATATACTACCAACCAGTCGTATCCCAGGTGGTTCATTATTATCCCTATGGCGTCTGGCACAGAGCATTAAGGGAGAACAGACCACAGCCATGGGTGTGACAGCCTATAGGGATACCACTAGAAGTTGTCCAATTCAACCCCCCCCCCCCCCCCCCCCCATTTCAGTTACAAATGTGATCGCGCCACCTGCTGCACTGCAAAATGAGGAACAAATAGCTCCCACAAGTCACTACCTCATTGTTGCAGCACAGTTGATGTATTGACTGTTCATATGTTTATCTTTTGTCGCGCTCAATAAAAAGGTAAAGAACCATTGCCTTATATTAAAAAGGGGATTTAATTGAAAATGGTGGTGACCCTACAAGTAATATCGAGAAACAGCAGCCCTTGGTAGTGTGTACAATGCCCCGTTTTAACAGGTCACATCAAGTCAGGTGTTTAACCCGAATCGCAGCTATCATTGGTCACTGGTTTAGTGGTATGTCAAAATAGGCACATTTTACCTGTGTTGTTAAACAAGAAACTTGTTAAATGTGTGAATGCTAGCCTGTACTTTTCGGACCATCACTTTAAGTCAATTTCTTAAAATCTAGCAGAGAGCCCGATATTAGCCTGTATCGAATCCTGGCCTAGACATCTTCAGTTATAACAGCTGTTTACAAGATCGAGGCGTTTGGATTAGGACAGCTCGTTTTTATAACGTTAGCTATCGACATATTAACTTCAACCTCAAAACGATATATACATACACACACACACACTGCTTACACATCGGTACAGGTGTCGACTAACCTGTGAAAACACTAACCCACACGCCTTACCGGATACGTTAATATTTCAATGTTTTATCATTACCAACTAGCTAGCCCCTTGGAATAGCTGATATACAAGGTTGAAATGTGGATCTTATCGACTATTTCGTGAAACATGGTGAATGTGTAGATGCTGGAGACTTGTCCAACAAAGCTGCACAGTCTCCATGCAATACCCGTCCTCTTCAAATTCTACAGAATCACCGAAGCAAAGTAGCCAGCTAATATATGTTAATTAAAAAAAGCGATCAAATAACTTTCTGTGGTGCCAGCAGCTCAATGTTTGGGTTAGTAGTAGTTAGCGCTGAAGGTTTCCTCAACTTGGTGTAACTTACGAGGCAATATTTTGAAATCACCTCATGCTGACAAGTGCTTGTTAATGTTACCTGAAGAACCTCTCAACACCCCTTGACAAAAACACATGTGGACAAGATAACTCGATGTTGACCAACGCCAACAAGTGTATGTTGAATTATACATGGTCGGGCCATGTTCATAACATCTAGGTAAAAGTAGGAACTCTACACACGGTAGGAAACGTGAACTGGCTAGCTAGCGTCCCTTTGGTGGAGCTGACGTGTAAACGCTCGACGTCGGGCCAGCTACAGCTAGCATCAGAGCTAGGTACAGTAGCTATGTAGATGCTCCTTCGCCAAGCTAACGGTTAACACGCCCTGACGTTATACATGAATAAAGCCACAGTATAAACACACACATAATGGAGCGCAGTGGGGTTTCATCTCGGACTGTCAAGTTGGCTAACTTTGAATAACTAAAGGGTAATATATTTAACTGACGGGCAAACGAGGAAAAATAAATATTTAACTCACGCTGCCTCCATCTTTTATTATAATTTTCTTTGCAAGAAGAATGCTGCGGTTCAGCCGCTTTTTCTTCTTTTTCTCCCCCGTCATAATTAACTTATGTCCATTCTTGATGTTAGCGGGTCATCGTATGTATCAGAATAACTAATATATATGTTGTTGATTTGTAACCTCGCTATTTAGCTCCAGCCAGTAGCGAACCAACTAGATGATTTCCTATCCCCACCTCACTTTGGCCCGTCTTCCTGTACTACACATTAACCCGCCCCTTCGGCACAATGTCTACCGCGGATTGGTAGATACGAATAGGTGGAAATTGTATTTGTTTGTTTGATTGGTTTAGCGCAACTCTTGTGCCATTCATCAGAAAACGTTTTCCCTTCATATCAACACCAGTTCCATAGAACAAAAGGGCAAAACATGTTAAATGGCAATATAAAATCAGCAGTAAGCTCACTGAACCGAGTTTATATACAAATTAAAGGGCCGTGTAGCATTATATTATTATCTTAATCAATTATTGTAATGAGGCAAAATGCAAAAGCCAAGATGTACATTTGCCAATGTTGAGATGCAAATAAAGTGGTAATTTTTTTGTTTTGTTTGAGACATTAGACAAGAGTATGATATCAGACAAAAATATTTCATAGCTTAGAAGATGTACAAACATTTTTGACAAAACGTGCACGGACATGAAGAAAGGACATATCTCTCCAATAATGACAACAAATATATGAATGAATTGAGTCAAAACAGGCAAAATATGTTTCTTTTTCATGTCACTGAATGCACATATACAAGTTGTAACTTGCACCCGAAGAAACATAAAACACCAAGTCTAAAATGTAATATTATAGACTAGTAGACATTAATAACTTTCTCCTGTGCAAGGCTGCTTAAAGATAACATTAAAGGGATGCTATGTAATTTCTGCAGCCGTGGGTCGCTCAATCAAAAAAATAACAGAATACGTAGTTTGATGACACCGTGAAGTAGCGTCGGAACAGTTGTCGGGAGTTGTTGCCTTCACCACCATTGGCGGTGGAAATCTATCTGACAGGCATTAGTAGTGTTCACTGACGAGTTAATGTATTAACGTTTTATTGATGTCACGTTTTGTCACACTATCACGGACGATAGTTTCTACAAAAAGCACCCAAAACGCAGACACGAATACTCGTTGATATTTAAGTTTTTTTGTATTTCTGACAATCCTAATTAATGCTGACTCGTGAACTCTGGATCGATTATATTATTGAATTCGGCAGACGTCTTCTCTACGGGGAAAAATCAAAATCCACCAACAACCTTCCTATGCACATGATCATCGTGCATGATGAACACAAGCACCGTGTTTTGATTAACAGACGATCCGTTGTCAATGTGTTGGAAGGAGGGGAGGGGGGAGGGTTTAAGAGAGAGAGAATATCAATGTGCTGTGCGGCGCAACAATGAAATACGATTTTCCCCATTTAAAATAGTAAAATACTTAGTAAATGTGTGGAAAACAGTAAGAGTGTGGATGGTGTCATTCTCTCGGACAGATAAAAAAAAATGTTTAAGGTTAATATACCTGGTACATATACCCAAGTAAAGTCTAGCACATGTAGTAAGCTAAATAGATATTTAAAGGGTCACATTCATTTAAGTCTCTACTCGATTACCGTTTTCGTGTGGTTCCCCGGAAGTTATGGGATAAAGGGGTTAGGACGCCGTTGACATGCGACCTCACCAAACGTAATGGGTCGTTACCTTGTGTAAAACTGCGGATCTATCTGGGTATGAACATTGTTGGAATCATTTGGGATAATGGAAGTACAAAACTAGACAACATATATAACATAGGTATAGTCAGTTTTAGGTATTTTAATGCGGAAATGTTACATATTGTATCTTTAAAATCACCAATTCCCCGTACCAACTCAAATTAAAAAGGTACTCATTCCTAGTGCGGAAAGCATACAAAAATAGCTTGTGCATTTTCATATTGCCTGGTAGTTACTGTAATTGTCACAAAACTAGGCAAAATATGTATCCTAATACGCATAAAATAACCATGTTACCATATATATTTAAAACACTGAAGACATTTTTTTTTACAAAATCTCCCATCATATAGGCCTACACTAAAAGAGTTGCGGGACTAAATCCCCAGCAGCTTTAATCATGACAAATAGGATTGGCAGGAGGGCAGAGAATTCACAGTTCTTGTTATCTTGTTCCAGTACAGCTCTTGTAATTCTCTTTCCACAACATTGTTACAAATGCTGTTCAATTGTATATCCCAGAGCACTTTTCTGAGTGTTCTATGTCTGCATTCTCCGTGTCATCGTCGTCTATAAAAGGGATGTCCAGGCTATCTAAATTCCCATCAATCTTCTTCCCTTTGAGCTGGAGCACATCGGAAAAGGTGGGTGCTACCGAAAGGGAGGGCATGTCAGACAGGGTGGGCAGTGAGGGGCTGGCCTGGTCAGCCACTAGGTCTAGAAGTGGAGGGGGTTTGCTCAATGGCAACGGAGGGGGCTCATCCATCTGACCCATCATCTGCTTGACTCTGTCTGCCAGGTCCGGGGGTTTGGGTGGGCAGTCATGCTTTTCGCTTGTCGTCGATTGCGCTCCAGAACATTTCCCTGGAAGAAAGATGAACCATAAGTTCAGTCAGCGCACCTGGTCTTCCATGTAAAACACACACACACACACACACACACACACACACACACACACACACACACACACACACACACACAAACACCTTGAGTCAATACCTGTGTCAGTGTGATAGGTCGGTGGTCCTGTCGACAACCCCCCATTCAGTATTAAAAAAAAAAAAAAAATGCAGGGAACAAAACTAGAAACATGGTTGTTTCCATATCCGACTTCTAGTGTGAAACCAAAAGGGAAATGTGAAAGGGCCGTACCTCTCTACTGACCTTTGGAGTCCAGGCTCCCAAGGTGGTTGGCCAGGCTGTCGTAGCTCGTGGACCACTGGGTGTCCAGGTTGTTGTACGAGTTCTCCTGCTCCAGGTTGGGTAGCGTGTACGTCAAGTCCTCCCTGGAAGTACCACACACACACACCAGAATATATTCAGAGCTGTAGTATTTTAGGTTCAAATTAAAATTAAAAAGTACATAATTAAACACATGTTACATAATTCAGATCAGATCAGACAGTACAAACTGGCTCCGGAAGGAGACAAAAAAGGAAACTTTGACTCACTTCTCCTCCTTGATGGATTTGATTCTCTCGATGAGGCTCTTCTCGTAGTCATGGTCAAAGTCGATCGGCTTGGAAACATCCTCTTCTGCATCTTTCTCAACAATCTGAGGAAGGAACAGGGGTAGGGAGTTGAGGGGTCGTTTTCCTATCATTCTCAACCACGATTTATACACTATTATGCTTTTGTTTTTTCCATTATCGACCCTCACCGTGTTTTGTCTTTTCAGTATGAGCTGGTTGATGGCTAGGGCTTCGGCGTACTCCAGCTCCTTGATGTTCTGCATCTTCTCTGTGTAGCGCCTGAACTGCTCTGTGATGAGGACCTCCACACATCTGCAGACGATAACAGCCGACATGAGTCATCTATGTGCTGCCCTGAGATACTATGTGCAACACCTGAATTTGTTGTTATGGCCTATAAGCGTCTATGCTGAGCCTCTCTAAAGTAGGACAAATTGCAAATATTATAAACACTATAAATGCCTCAAGGCAGAGAAACAAATTTCTGGTCAGGCAATATAAAAGGAATCGACAGTTTTCCATCACTGAGATCAATATTGCTGTGGATCTGCAACGTTGGGGTTGGCCTTGCAACATCATGAAAATACTATGACTAGTACGGCGGTGATGAATTGGGAGACTCACAGGGTGGTTTTGTTCACGTCTTTCATGCCGAGGAAGGGGTCGTCGGCGTCAGGAGAGCGCATGACGCAAGGGGCAAAAACGATGGCCAGGGAAGAGGCAGTCATCCTGTTGTGCTCCTCCTCCTTCGCCACTCTAGAGAGAGAGTCAGACACAAATCGCCATCATGCGGTGCAAATTACTTTCAGTAAGTTACACAATGATTTCATTGCGCAAACCAACCAGAAAATCCCCAGCGTCAGTCAACACGCAGGGCTGTGGGAAGGTTTAGGGTTTGGCAATGCAACAAGATGACAGAGACAAGATAAAGGAACATAGTATAAAAGATGAGAAGAGCCTTTACTTGACAAGATGGAAAATCAGCCGCTCCAGTGTGCTGTAATTAGACTCAGGGAGTTCATCAATCTTTTGATAGATGGCTCTTATTTGCTCCGATTTTTCCGGCAACTCTGCAAGGAAACATATTTGTTAAAACATTAATATTAATGTTAAAATTAAGCTTTGGCAGGTTTGAATTTGCATTAAACAATCCATTGGCAGTTGGATCCATAAGGTGGTTTTGAGGAAATCTGTGTAGGAATAGGGAATGAGTAATGCTCCTGTCAACTATCGACCACTTCTGGCCTTCAAGTGAGGGCACTTGTTCAAACTCCTAATAGACGGGCTCATTAGGAAACAGCAGCTGTCTGCGGCGGGACTAGGCACCTGCCAGGTGTGAGACTTTATCACAAATCCCTCAAAAGAGGGCTTAAAATAAAATGTACTCGGCATGTTTCCTTGGGTAGAGAACAGCAACTCCATCCGAGGAAGACTAGGAGAAAGCATTGCGTTTCTGCAAAAGTGCACCTTTCAGACATAATTGTGTCTCCAGTAGTTTGCTTCGTGTCTTATCTGAGCTATGCTTCTGCTGTGAGTAGTCAAGTGCTCTGTGTTTAAAGCTTACTGCATAAGGAGAAGCCAAGTGTGTGAGTGTCATTAGTAGTGGCTGAATGGGTGCCTGCGTTTCTCGCTTCCGGTTTGAATCAGTAATTAAACACATGGTCAAAGATTACCCACCGGCAGCGTGCAGGAAGTCATTGTACAGGTTGAACGTCATGAGGGGGTCTGGGAGTTCCCTGAGCCACCGTTTAACCAGGCCTGTGATGGTGTGGATGGGGTAGTTTTCTAAACATGCCGTCTCGGGATCTGAAAAACAAAGAATAAGCATCGAGCTTCAGATCTGTAGAACTAGCCTATCCATGGACAGAAGTGTCACTTTAACGATCACCACGCCACACTACCACCACACCAGATGCATGTATAATTGTTATAGTTAAGGCACTTAACTATTAACAATTATACATGCATCTGGTATATGTATATATTTTTCATAATTGAAGTTCTCTGAAACGTCTTAATCAGTTCTGTAGGATTGCAGTTCACTCTTTGATAAATTTGAGCACTTCAACCTCGTATTCACGCAATCATGTCACTTACTATTTTCTTAAAAACGGTACAAAGTTAAAAACGCATTACAGGATGCCTCTCATTCACCCCATGAGCTGTGGTTCTCGAGGACACTCTAGACTTGGGGAAACACATCCCTCCTCCCCAAAAGGAGTCATCTATATTCTAACCTATGGGCCAAACAGACTATGATTCAGGCCCAGTCTCACTTGTCTCCAGTATCTGGTGCAGCTCCCTGGCACGGCACGCTGAGCCGGACTTGCGGTAGATGCCCTCGGTGTCGAGGCCATTCATCTCCACGTACACGAGTAGCATCTCCAGCACCTTGGGCACCGGGGTGGTCTTGCTGGTGAGCACGCTCACCTCAACCCCAAAGTGCAGGGAACCAGAACTGTTGCGATTCTGACACACGCACAGACACAGTGTGGGAAGTAAATATAAATGTAGTCCATGTATCAAAGATAGAATGCACATAGGCTGAATAAGCAAGCATACACACATGCATAGATACACATAGGCAGAACATGAATACAAATAGATTTGTTATTTGCTCAAATCTTTTTTTTATATCCTAGGTTAAAGCGCAACTGCAAGTTGGCCTCCCAAATTAATAAGTGTGTGGGGAAATCAATAGTTGTGCAGCTTAGAATCACAGCTGGAGTCAATTGTTGTAAAGAAACATGCACGCGCACCAAAACACCTTATTTGAAGCAATGTAGGTTTTCCCCTTATGATCTTATCGGGCAATGCATGCTACGCCCCATATAACTACATTAATTCGCTATTTTTAGCCCTTGCCGGGAGTATGATACAAAAAATGTACCCACACAATACTCTTTATTGTGTGGACATTGCACATTGCATTATGCAATTGTTTCGTAATGACAAACTTCTATTTTACTTTCTCTTTCAAAGTTACCCTCCATTCGGTTCCATTTGTGCATACCGGTTAACATTTACTGTCCTATTACCCTATACAAACTCAATACGAAGACTTGGAAAGACAGATACAACAGGCTGATATTTACTTATAATCAAGTACTGCATGTCTGTTGCACTGCAAACAAGTCCTGAGGCAAGTTCAACAGTCATTTTTAACAGGCACTTCCTAATCTTGGGGCCACTCCAAAACCCAGAGAAGGTTAAGAGGGACTGATGGGTCAAAAACATGACTAGATAGAAGCAGGTTCTGCAATATTCAAAACCATCTACCTACCTTCCTTGCACAGCGTGTCAAGCAGTCTGTGATGATTTTGGTCAGGCATTTCTTGTGGCATATTAATTTGCAAGCTGAAACAAAATTATAACATTACCTTTATTGAGCTGACGCTTTGTCCAAAGCGACAATAAGTGCATTAAACCTTGTAGATACAACCAAAATGTGCAAGAATCATGCTCGTACATAAAACGAATCAAATAAGAAACTGCTTCAAGTGCTATATACGCTACAAATAAACAAAAATGAAAGAGCCAGGTAACTCCAAAAAATTGTTTGGGGTTTTAAACGTGGTAATTTGTCTTATATGATTCATCAACATAGTAATCTATGCCATTGTATCAATGTTACTGAAATAATTCCCAAATGTAGAAAAAAGGGATAAAATCCTATGTGAACGTTCCACTCTGCTGCGAACGCAGGTGGTGTTCTTTTCGTGACGTCACGACCAATCACGACAAACACCGGCGGATCGGTCTGTGTGGACGTGTGGAGCTCTGTTGGGGCAGCGGTTGACTGCGGTGTCGGAGAGAAAGTTGAGCGTTTCGGACACTTATAGTATAATGCCACGGTTTGTGTGGATGGTGAAGCTCCGTTTGAGCAGCGATTTATTTAATGTCCACGTCCAAGTGAGGGTTAGGCTTCCCGGACATCTGTGTGGCGCATTTCATATACAACATTGCTCATTATAATGCTCATACACAACAACGGTACTAAAAGAATAATCAAAAGTTGGCGTAGGTTATAACCATTGGGATAACACGCCCCCCTCTTTCCTAAAACTCTCGACCTAAAACAATTTCTTTTTGATCTCATGGTGTTTGAATTCCAGCTGAAACAGTCTATAATCTAGTTACTTACCACTGCACATGTAGGCCTTCTCCATTCCCCAGATGTAGGAGCCGCACAGGTCACATGACTGCATGATGTTGACCTGGTAGGTGCTGAACATGTGATCCAGAGGGCTCTCCACCTATAGGGAGAATGGATATGAATCAGGGCAATTTACATAGCAGAGATCCTTGAACAACATTCCTAATAATAAGGGGATCAGATCATCCAACTTACACATTTTTCATTTTTTCTCCTCTTTTTGGTTTTCTTGTTGGCCAGGAAGAAAGCGTAAAACAAAATGTACAATTAAGTAATACTTTTCTTTCAAAATGTGAATAATATTGAAGTGAGGCAGACGTCATGTTTCTAAACGTATATAAATCCCCTATGTAATAGTAGTTATATATGATTAGTAATATAATAATAATATAATTTGTAGGGAATCAAATGAATCAAAAAGAATTTCACAAAATGTACAAGATTTTGTAAAGAATATATTTTGCAATCAGTGTACATTGTTCTGGGCTAACAATCAATAACCAGCCCCTGAAACATTTCTGTCATCTACCTTGACCGGTTCGGCCTCCTCTAGTTTGACCAGTCCCCTGATGAAGCCGTCCAACATGGATTGGAACAGGTTGACCACCAGCGCCACCTCCGACAACTGGTTGGGGCTCGCTAGCCGGTTCACCTTGTTGTGGTAACTTTTCAGCAGGTCTTTGTAGCTGATCTGGGGCTTCTGTTAATAATGACGCAAATATTGTATTTATTTTACTCGACACCAAGTACATTTTGTCTATTGATTTCTCTAAAACGCAAACAGACACGCTAATCCAGCTGTTTCCAGTTACCACAGAACTTAGAAATATATTCAACTTTAACTACAATTAAAGCTTTGGTGTTGGGTTCTTCTTAAAAAAAAGAAATTGTCTTGCCATAACCCCTTAGACGAGTACATTTAGAGATGTAGCTGTTATTTACAGAAACGCCGTCCATGTCCACCGGGCCAACTCACTGGGTAAGCGTGCATGCACTTTATAATGTCTCTGAACTCCGAGGTGGCCGAGAGGAAGATGCTCTCTGTAGCAGACAGATCTTTTATCCTGGTGTTCAGCTTCATCACCTATCAAAACAAGAAAGACTATACAGCTAGCAATATGCCATTGAGTTAAAAAGACATGGGCTTGATTTTCAAATCATACAATGTTGGTTGACTCCTTTTGTATCTTGCATTCTTTTCCTAAGAAAACTGCCTTCCTATTATATATTATATATTACATATAATACGTTGGAATGTTAGACATTTTGGCATGAAAAGCTCACATTAATGAGTTGATTAATATAATGTTTATAATGCAGACTGGAAATAATATGAACGCATATTCAAACCACTCAACGCTGTTGTCCAACTGATCTTTTCCTGTAAACCAACCCACTGCCATTAGGCTTTCTAACTCTCAAACCATAAAACAAAAAACACTTCATTTGTACATTTCCATTGTCTTGTGCCATTTTATTGTTTGGAAATCCTGCTTCGATTCAGTGTTATGCTGTGAGCAGGAATTAAATTAACTCAAACCCACGCTCACCTGACTGCCCAGGAATTCATCCAGATGCTGCAGCTCTTTGCTATTGGTGACCTCTCGGTCCAGTGCGGCTTTCAACTGCTCGCCGCATGTGGCGCGGCTGATCTGAATGGCGGGGTTGCTGCCCCTGCCACTGTCCTGGCCGGGCTTGTGGTACGGGTGATGGGAGAAGACGGCCAATGGGGCTGGAGATTCTAACGATAGTCATAGAAAAAGGCTGATCGTTGGGTCTTGTAGCATTAAAAGCATACAATAAGCAACCACAGTATATTCCTCTTTTGTTCTCCAGTTTCATATTCACTAATATTACTTAGTAGTAACATTACACGTAATACTAGTTAAGTAATTCAGAATTAGTTTGTATTTGGAGCATCTGTTACAGGGCTGGAACAGGTGTTTTGTTAAACCACTAGTAAAGATGATACCAACAATGCAGAAATAGAGGATTTTGTGTTGTTGGGACTGTTGAACTGTTGAGGGACACATTGGCTTTTGTGCTAGATTGGCCTACCTCCCTTGCACGCCTCAATCTGTGAATGTAGGGGCGCCCGCCTCCTTAAGATTCTGGTGAGAAACCACGGCCTGGGAAAATAAAAATATATATACAGTCCTCATAAATTCCCCCACAACTTCCATATACACAATCTATACTGGTTGACGTCAATAAATAAATGAAGTACGAACAGACCTCTCTGGGGTGGTCGGACTTGAGCGGCTCAATCGGGAGGAAACGGAGCCCTCGTGGGTTTGTTTAGAAGGAAGGCTGACCCGGCCCCCATCGGGTTCTGCTGTTGACTGAACAATGCAGAGAGGCTTCAGAGTCTGGTCAAAGACATGCTTCAATGGACAATACTTAAATTATGCTTGCAGTCACCAAAAGCCCACAGCCAAACAGCACAGAAGCATCCCCACCGTGGCTCCCAATCGCTGCTTCCCGCTGCGGCCCCCCACTACGGCCCTCTTCAGGGGGCACCCAACGCGCATCGTACCCGGAAGCAATCCCATAGTTCTCCAACCACCACACAGGACCACATTGTACGGAGCTGAGAGTCCAGCGAACGGCATAGAGTAATTATCATTGCTATGTTTGTTATTATGATTTGTCATCTTTAGTAACAATTCACCAGTGTTAGTCTGAGTAAACTTGAAAATGGACCCATATGCTGTCCAATATTCCATGTTTCACATTAGAGATGATAAAGAAAAATCTGAATTATTTAAAAAGATACAGTTAATGGCTACACTACGTAAAAATAAAATAAATGGTTTACATCAGTTGTGACATCAAAGACCCCTGAGGGTGTAGTAGCTTCTGTTCATGTCAAATCCTCTAGAGAACAACTGGGGCTCTGAAGCTGTAGTTTGCAGGCATAACATGCACTTAACGAGATAAAAACATAAAGAGTCAGAAATGAGCTGTGGCAAAGAGAAACGGCAATGTGTGTGGCATCCATTTGTAGACCAAAGCTCCGCTTTCTACCATTTTCTTTCTGGGGTGCAAAAGTGTAGAGGCTTAAGGGCACACGGCAGGGCATTGCATGCAAGGCCTACGTGCAGAACATGGCACCGGTAGTGGGGTCTGGGTACCTTGCCCGTGGCTCCGTTGCCCCAGATGTCCAGACAACTAACCGAGCTCTTCATCCTAGGGCTCTGGGGGCTGATGGGAGGCAAGGGGAAGTTCCAGTACACACTCTCCCTGGAGCGCCGCAAGTTAAACATCACCCCGCTGCGTGCGTAGGCTAAGCGCCGCTTTCGTATGGGCTTTTTGCGGTGGCGCACACTGCCCTAATTAGGACCAGGAGAGCTGGTCAGAGAGGTCAGAGAAACCAAAAGCGAAACAATTCCTCCTCCCAGCCCCCACCCCCCAAAAAATGCAAAAAGGAATCCAAAAGGGAAATCTTGTAGGGTAATGTCCCAGAATCCTACCTTGTCACACTGACAGGAGGTAAACTTTTTGTACAGACCCCAAGGAGGTATGACACAGAATTCACAATTCTTTCTTAATCAAATCCAAACATCAAACCGCCCCTAACACAATGTTAAAACCCCAGATCACATGAAATCAAATGAACAAATGTAAAAGCTCAGGTTATTATAGAATCCACCAAGAATCCCCTTAAAGGTGCTGTAGGTAACATTTAAGAGCCATCATTTGAATGTTATATGTTACAAATGGCATCCATCAACTATTGGTGAAAAGGAAAAGGTTTTTCAAACTAACTTTTGCTCTTTCGTGCTCTCTTTACAACTCTCGAATGTTACCTACAGCAGCTTTATGATTACGTGACTAAAAGGACATTACAGACAGTAATTAAATGGTAAAATGGTCATGAACGAGTTTATTTGACATCCTCCATCCTTGGAAACATCATTAAACATGTGTGATAATTTGGTGAATGGAAGGGATGTTAGTGTAAGGGTAAATGATGAGGGTACCTCTTGGGAAGAAGGGGAACTATCAGAGCCCGAGGAGTGTTTGAGTGTTGACAAGTCATCCACAGACATGGACTTCCCCTTGTTCCTGGATAGCAGAATCAAAGTACAGTCAAGTTTGAGATGAATCAGGAGTATGAATACAGGAATGCTGAGGATGACAGAGATTTTACAAACATTTGCCAGATCTTAAAGCCAAAAATTGTGTTTTCACTGAGTCTCATGGTTCTCATGCATTCGGATCTATAGCGATTGGCCAGCAGTCAAACAAATACATGAGAAACATACCTAATTTGAAACACAATGTAATCAGAACAAATGGGGTTAAGCAAATATAAGGTTCTCCGACTTACGAAGTGTAAAAAAGGGAGGACCTACTGATAAACTACTTTGGCCCTGGGATTCAGTCTTTCCGGGCTAGACTCATCCGTCCGGTCTCCCTCACTCCGTCTCTCCTTCCACTCTTTCCCCTTCACCTGGATGATGTTCATGTTGGTGTAGCGCTGCAGGGAAATGGTGGAGGGGGGAGAGTCCGATGTGTACTCTCTGTGTTTGGGGTCCAGGGGGACGGAGAAGGGTCTGGTGAGGGATGGAGGGGACACCCGGCCCTCTTGCTTCCCAACGCCTCCAGTCCCAACACTACGACAAAGCGGGGTAGTTAACGATGATCCCGCCAATGATGTGGAGCAGGTTGATGTAGTCGCTTTTGGAAAATCGTCTTGCTTTTATTCAAAGCAACTTACAATTAATTCAGATACAGATCATAAAGGAGCAGATAGGGGTGAGGCATCTTGCTCAGGGATGCCTCGCAAGTAGGAAGTGAACATTGGAGATCCAACCAAGAACCGTATATGCAACATATTAGAATTAAAATCTTCTATAATAAATTACCTTGATATTTTTTGATGATCTTTTCTCAGTCTAAACAGGCGGGAAAGGTTGCACTTTTTCTTTATATACTATTCTATAGTCCTAGCACCTGCAATTCTATTATTAAACATGGTACACCACGGTCACTACGTCTCTGCCCAGAGATTGTGCAAATCATGGATGTGGTGCACACCAGAAACATCTCTGTCTGTGCTCACACATATCAAGCATGGATCTCCCGTTATCTGCCCCTACATGCTAACAGGCTGAGACGGTTGTGAGTGAGTGGTGCCTTTTGTTTAGACACAATTTAAACGGTTGCAGAATCGGCATATATCTCCAGTGTAAACGGCCACAGTCTAATGGTTACCCGTCTCTCAGTGGTTCTGGCTGGTGGCTCCTGCAGGGGCTGTGCTCCACCACAGCTTGTCTGCGCAGCTCTCTCTTCTCCAGGCTGCCAACCAGGAGACATTTCCAGTTTGCAGTTAGGACTAGATGTATGGAATGTATGGAACTCATCCATGATTACACCCATGTAATTATTATTATACAAACTAAACTGTGACATACATATTGGCCCCTAATTCTTTTTATGTTCTCTGGCTACTGCTGCAGTAATATCGTAAAATCCATTCTCTATAGCTCATTATTTGCACTGGTTTAGTTTAAACAGGAAAAACAGATGTCAATTCTCACAGCTGAGGATTAACAACAACACGTCTTTGTTTCTCCCAGACCTCATGCACAATGAAGACAAAAGATGAGGAGAGAGCCCTCAGTGCGTTGTACCTCTGGCGTCCAGGGCGGTTTTTGGAAATCTTTCCCCCGCCACCCAGCAAATTCTGACTCTGGGACTTCCTCAGGGAAGTGCGCCACGCTGATTGGATGATTATAGCCGCTCGACTTTGGTTGTGTTCATAAAACTCACGCCAGCAGCGCTGAAAGACAAAAAGGCTCTTGGTCAACCCAAGCCTACTTAAAATCTGCCTCTCGTGGTTTACTATTAACCATTCACAGCCCACCAAAATAGTCAGCAAACTGGTGTCTATAATATGTATTGAGTATGACTGTCTAACCATTGTCAGTGCTTTTTATATTCATGTTGATAACTCCAGCGACAGCAGTACCAAATAACTATTTTATTAAGGAGAGTTTAAGAATGACTCCGCTTGTGACAGGACCCGCCTACTGCAAGGGGCACACGCTGGATTTAATTACTAATATTTCTAGGATTGTGGTAACTCAAATTATTCTTTCTGATCACTTTTGTGTTTTCTTTGAGAAGTCGGTCAGTACTGCCATGCATATCCGGACCGATGTAATCTCAAAACCGTCTATCAGCGAGAACACCACTATTCTATTTATGGACGCATTCTCTAGGTTGCTCACTTTGGCCTCGGTCAATGATCTTGTGGATAGTATCCACTCTAAAATTACTAAATATTATTGATGCAATTGCATCCTTAAAAGTTAACACAATCTTGGCCACGAAAAAAAGCACCATTGAGAAATTCCACAGCAGTAAAACTCCAAAAAACAATGTCGGAAAGCTGAACGTACCTGAAACAAAAATCCAGGCACACAATGTCATTTTCAAAGAGATACTTCTACAATTTGGAATTGAAAAAAGTAAGAGAATACTTTTTTCCAACCTCATCAACAAAAATATAAATAATGCACAGGATTCATGTCATGATTTTGCTCCTCCTTTTTTTTTTTTACAGACAACATCCAGAAGGAATCCAGAAAGAATTACAGGCCTACATCCAACTAGGGATGTGAATAACAAAAAAGTTTCATGGTCGAATAATCAGTGGGTGGTATGAACGAATAATGCATTATTTGATGTGTGCTGACATTCACAAATGCAGCCATGGATCATCGGCAAGAAATCACTTAATTTCTTAAACGCAAAAAACTTTAAAAGTGAAAAGTCAAACTTATTCTGGTATTAATCCTCATTCATTTCTTCTTGTAAATACTTCAACTTCTATAAACGTACTATGTAACTTACACAATGCGCCGTTCTAAACTCAGTAGCGTACTGGTGTTGTTTGTTTGTGTTCTATGCATATATCTTAATGTTTAGACTTGTGTATATTGTTTTTCTGTGCATGATTAATAACACATTTATAATAATAAAAGTGCTACAGAACCAACATAAGTTCCGTCCGTTAATTCGTGTTTATTTGAATGTGGAAAGAAATGTAATGACCCAAATTGATTTATTGCGGTCAGTGAAATTAGCTACAAGCCTTGGTAAGGACATACACGAATAAAGAGACAACAATAAGTAATGTTGGTGCACATTAGAAGTTGTGTTCCACTGACTAAATGCAGCTCTCTTGGCCTGTATACCTGTATGAGCAGTGCTGCGTCTTTCTTGTACAGGAAGTGCTTCCTTATAAGGCAGGAGCGGAACCAGCGCTGCAGGACGATGATGCAGCGCATCACTTCCTTGTTGAGAGTGTCTTGGAGTCGCTGTCTCTGGCTCTCCTTCAAAAACACCTGGAGGGAAAGAAAAAAAACACGAGACATCATTTAACCCTTAAACCATAGCCAATTTAGCACAGAAAAAGCTGATATTCTCACAGCTCATTTCACAGACGAATGGCTGAGGGATGGCTATGGCATTTGCAACCAAAAAAACTCTAATTATAGCACATTAAAGCTAAGCAATTAAGTCATATTAAACACATTAAATAATTGATACCTTGGTTTTTCCCATTTGATAGGTACTCGGGTCGACGCCTATCTCCTGGAAGAGCTTTGTGATTTCTTCTGATGTTGCCGCTGCCTCCTTCGGCAGCAATATCCAGAACTTCTTCACAAATTCCTTTGTCATTGAAAATGTTAAATGTGACAGTTGCTATCAAGGTAGTTTTTGGTCATTTGTATTTATTTCGTGATACATTCTTTGCATGTTTGCATTGTTAACGGTATTTATAGGTGAGATGTGTCCATGTGTCTCAATGATATTTGTAAACCAAACCTCAAACGTGTATTTGGCTCCAAACCCGGCCTTCTGGATGCGAACCATCTCCAGCATGCCAGAGTACTTGATCTGATGTAGCACTAGCGCCTCATCAAAGTACATCTCCTTCTGCAAGTAGCATGTTGCCCACGCACCACCACATTATGTCTAGTTCCTCAAAATTAACTACTCACTGACTCCACAAAATTCCACATTAGCAGATGGAGAGACTTAGAAACAAGTGAGGTCAGATTTACCTTTTCAGCATTGGACCGGATGCAGCGGATGAAGAAGGGCTCGGCTTTTCCAATGGTGTCCAACAGATTGCAGAGTGATGCCTATAAATACAAGCACATGTCCATCTGTTAATGCTTTCTCATCTTTGTTGTATTGCCGAGGGTCTGCATTGTAACATTTCTACAAGAACAAGCAAAATTAAAAGTGCAAGAAACATTTTATTATGCCGAATATTTTCAGAGAAATACTAATGGGCTACAATACAATACAGTAAGATGGCAAAAAAAAGGTGTTGGAAAACAGGTTCCAAGGTTTGGGTAGCTTGCAATCCAACTGCTGTATTCCCAACAGCAACACAATCACATTTAAGATACAGACACCTTGCTCCTTTCATGCTACTTTAACTGCCTCTACAAGAACACAGCACACAATTTGAAGGTATAAAACACAATGGCTTCAGTAGCCAATAACATGAATTACACAAAATACTTTAATAAGCAATCATATCATAACAACCACAGAAAATAAGGTTTAAAAAGGCTTCCACAAATGAATAGATCCGCCACAATGGAAAAAAAACAGTTTAGAGACAAACCATGTAGATAAGAGGAATATCCATGAATGAGGATAAGATCAAAGCAAAAAAAGAAATTGATATATATATATTATTATATTTGTATAAATTAGGCGTGACAGTTCAGCATATTCAAACTCAAAAGGGAGAACAGTTAAACACAATTAATAATTGTTGTTCTTAATAGGCCTACAACTTGAATATGAATTACGCTATCATAATTATATTTAGTTAAAACTATTAGCAGAACAATCGTGTTCTTATTTGACATATTTCAAATGAAATCCTTACCCTAGTCTTCAATAGCTCCTAGGGCGTGGAGCATGTGCTTCTGGGTTTTGTTGAGACCTTACAGGTGTGTGTGATCAGCTATAGACATGGGTAGTACGGTTCCACTCGAATTTCCCGCTTGTTAAATGATTAATTACGATCACACCATATCAACTTTTGTTCATAATTGTTGAGGAGGGAAAGGTTTATTTAATTCTTTGACTGCAATAAATGTAAAGGTTTTACCTTAATTGCTGAGAATATGAACTTTATATGGTAAAGTTTTCTAGGGGTGACCTTGAATCTTCCACGATTCGAAACTTCGTTAGAAAGACATTTAGGCGACGTCATCTTTAATAGTCAAATAGTTGTGTTGTGAAACTTGTGCGTGTGTAACAGCGGGACATTCCATTGGGAGGATGGGGGTGCTCAATGAGTGATACCACAGCATTGCTTGACTTCAAGGAGGAAAGCCTATAAATTATGTATTTTTTGTGGGGGTGGGGGATTGACTCTTTTCTGTGCTATTTGCTTTGATATATTTTGCTTTCAATAATTGTCCTAATTGTTTGTTTGATAAGCCCTTTCAACCCCTGTGTCATGGCAGCGGCACTATCCAATCATTCACTTTTCGAAGTCGTGTAGTAGGATACACAATGTATACACAATACACTAAAGGTATCAAATGTAACTTCTTCTGCTAGGGGGTTCTCAATCAAAACAATAACAAAAGACGTAATTTGATGACGTTGTGAAGTACCGTGGGAACATGAGAGTTCAGTCCCCATTGCCAATGAAAAGAAGGGGAAGCCAACACCAATCCTTCCTCCAGTGCATGATCATGTTTTGATTCAGAGTGTGCACAGAGAGGAGGGGCTTTTCTCAGATGGGCCGTTGTCAATGTGCTTTTAAGAGAGAGCGAGAGCTATCAATCAATGTGTTGTCTCTACAATTAAATATGTTATTATTAATAACGGTATATTATGTTTGCCTAAGTTATAGTACACTTGGCTAATAGTAGCCTATATAATCAGTCAAATTGAATGCAGATGCTGACATTTGTTTTCAGAGGCGGTTGGTCATTTAGCAGAGGGGATGTGCCTCGCCTATTCTTTTGTTGGAAACCCAGATTATCTAATTGATTAATTTCAAATGTTTAAACCACACAAACATTTTTTAAATAAAAAAATACATGATATATGATTCATCGATCAGTCAACGATGGGTCTGGCCATCTACAACTACTACACTACCCATAAGCCTCGGCGAATGTCGACCAAACACGAGCGCGCAAAACAATTATTGTTCGCATGTTTGCAACAGCAATAGTCAGCAACTTTGCGACTTGGAAAAGTGATTAAAAGCTGAACTGCTGTGAACACCAAATCAGCTGGGTTCCAATCCGGTACAAAACACTGCAATCACTCTATTTGAATTCGTAAATTTACGATAAAATTGGAAACCGGTGGACTCCACTGTCTAAATTAACCAAGTTTATCTACAGAACCTGAGAGCTGAACTGAAACATTTTTTAAGTGCAGGCTTGTACCAATTACTTTTGTCCTGTTTTTCCTAGTTTACAAAATAGAATTGAATTACACTGAATGATTCTCTCGTCAATTATCAGCCCCGCTGAATAAACCGTACAAACCAAACTTTCATGGAAAGTCTGGAAAGTGCAGACCATTGTATATCTCATTGACAAAAAGCCCCCGGAATCGAGAGGGTCTCTGGGTTATATATGGTCATATTAAAGATAGCATCACATGCTCCAGTGTAGAAGATGTAAACCAAAGGTGGGAAAGATTGGTTATAAAGGCATAGGGTAGTTCACCAATCAGAATGAAACTTTCTATGCACCATCAACAATATTAGTTTGTTGATCGATCAAATTAACAAGATAGATAATTTCCTAATGCTTTTGTTTTGTATTTACTATTACTGTCGTTTCATTTATGCCTTTATTCTTGCGACAAAGTTGACCCGCGCCTTGTCATTAGAAAAGTGGTATACTGCATACTTGACAATAAAACACTTCGATGGCTTGTTAAAGTTGGAGGGTACACACCTGAAACTGAGCGCTAATACTGGGGGGCTTCTTTCTCTGGTGGGGGTGGAGGACCAGCTGGGATGTGCGCCCATTCATGGTGAGACCCACTATGTGTTTGAGGGAGTGGGAGTCCATGAGTTTCTATTGGAAAAACACACAAACAAACACACAAGATAACTTGAACCATCACTCTGATGGCGTAAAATCACGGATAGGTGGCGGTTTAATGATAAAAATAAGGTTTGTAGACAGAGAACAGAGTGGAACTGAAAATAACCGGCCTCTGTAGATAATGCAATGGGTCTTGAGCGCCCTGAGCCTAGAAAGAATTTAAGCAAACACTTACCTTTGGAATAAGCTGCTTCTGCCGACCTCCTCTGTTCTTTCTATAGGGAAAAAATTTTAAAACATATTGTCCCAATGCTTATAACCGGCTCTGGAGTCGTTGAACGTAATGCGATAAAACAAGCATACACAAGATGACAGGCTACAGTAGGGCTATGTGGTGGGCCCTTACTTTCTCTGCTCGTAGTTGGCGAAAATGTCTTCAAACACTTCGAGGGGCTGTTCGTCAGAGCGGTCGAAGGAGAAATCCAGGGTCATGCTGGGGCTGGCAATGAAGGTACAGCTTATTCCTAAACTTACCTTACTTAATTCATATAAATATATTTATTGTCATTGAATGTTTTCTAATAGCCCCCCCATGCAAGACAATGAGTCATGGTCATGTATTTCTGACACATGAGACATTCGCTCGAAAGGCATTATCCAAATACCCTGCCTGCCACTTATTTTGACCGCTTAGAATGTTCTTACTACATCCACTCCACATACAACTTTCTGTCATCGTATTGTACTCTTTTAATTTTGCCCATAATTTATACATATGGTGTAACCTCAAAACTTTGTTTGAGTTTTTTTTATGAGATTTTCAGGCATGCAAGGATTGTACTCTGCATAATGTTCAGGCTTTCTGGTATAGTATTTGGTACAAAAAGACCAAGTGAGAGGGATGAGGCCAGAGTTTGTCACTTCTATAGTGTGCAGTGCTAGAGGAGACGGTCCTGTAGTTTCTACCTTGAGAGCCTTTTCAATGCTAGGCTGCTTTTCCTCATCTCTCGCAGGGTCTTCTTAGAGCTGCGCCGGGGGCCCACTGTCAGGACGACAAATCACATCCCATGTCACACACCCATTCCCACACATACATTAAATCTAGTAGCATTTATACCAAAGCGTAATTGAACACTTGATTCTGATTGGTCAATAGCATTCCAAGGGTGTGTATTACTTTTCAATAACGGGTCTTCTCAGCATTTTAACAGTTCCTAATCAATGAAATAAAAATCCAACATCGACAACGGCCAAATAAAATGATCAACCAGTTATTTCCTTGACAACACAAAAACAATATAGTCAAAACACCACAGAATAATATTTTAATTTCAGCTGATTATTTCTTTTATAAAAGTAACTAAAATCGAATCGTTGTTGGTAACGGTGGTATAAGCGGATTTACTTTGACGTTGGTAAGCAACCTCGGCCGAATCACCACCCCCGTCGTTTATTATTTTCCAATAACGAAACACTCGTCGTGGTTTATTCCTTACGTACTCTACTACCCATGCCCTGGCACATGAAAGGACCAGACCCATTATTAGTGTTTAGGGAAATTAAGCTCTATCTCTATATCTTTGGAAATTAAGCTAGTACAAATTTAATTTTATCAGTGAGTGCATCAAAGCAAGTTAAACTACTTTTTTTTAACTGCATTTTAAGACAGTCTATTATGTAGACATATGACATGACTGATGATAATCAGCGCTGATAATCATTTGCAGTCTATTAGTGTGTGGGCCGTTTTTATATCTCAAAACTTAATTTTTTTTAAATATAAAGTGGAGTAAATAGCTGTAGCAGAAGTGCAGGTTTAATAATTCAAGTCATTCTGAAAACCGACCAAAGTTGACATAACAGTAGTGGTTGCCTACCGGTCTGGGCCCTCTGGCGCGCCATGGCTTTGAAGGTGGCGATGATGTGAATAGTGGCACGAAGGATGCCCCAGCGGAACAGCGCCGTGGGGCTTGAGCAGACCAGCTGGCGCAGGAAGGCCCGCTCGCTGCCCCGCAGCAGCAGCACCACGTCGGGCCGCATGTGGTCCGTGTTCTTCACCCGGAAGTCCTGTTGGAGACACGGTAGAGAGAGGCCCGTCAGTATCCCGGGCCTTGTGGTTAAATCCAGGCCAAAGTTGTATATTTAGCACCCAAGGAGTTCCAAGTACAAGAAGAACGCTCTTGTGCTTTAAAGAGTGGCCAGATAGTACAAATCTAACCCAAGGCAATGCACCACCTCCAGATTTGCAATGTTTTGTTTCTGATTGGCTGAAATTAGTGGCAATGTAGTTATTTATGTTACATAAACAAAGCTTAAAGTGATGTCTCCGACGTTACTGCCATCAATGTGGTTTGGTATATCTGATTTGAAATACTGCTTGATTTAAGCTTAAAGGAAATAAGAGATTTAATGCAATTCAAGACACCCGTTCCTTTTCATTGTTTCTACAATGGATGATATTAGAAAGTACGCAACCTTGATCTGATATTTGACTCTGCCGGCAAAATGCTTGATTACAAAGGCGGGCTCCTTCACTGCGGTGGCCACAAAGAGCGGGTTGTCCTTGTGATGATGCTTGAGCTTGTCCAACAGAGTACCATCTGTGGCCTGAGGGAGGCTGGGAACATCCAAAGAAAAAAAGAAAAGGTCAGAATAGAAGCTCCGACATAGGATATGAGCGTCTAACCCTTTTTATTACGACCACACCGAAAGTGCATGTGCCTGTTTTGGAACACACTCAATGGGTCCAGGGGAATTATACTGGCTTATGTGTGAAATGCCCTTTCATAGTGAAAGCATTAACATGATTCCCTGGGATATTGGTTTGATGCCAGGTTGAAATCAGTTTCCGAGAATCTTACATTCTTACGTTATGGAGATGAGATTGCAGGGCAATTTTTCCTAATATTTTTTTTTAAAACAGGGTAAATTACAGTAGTAACTTTTAAGTAACGTTTCCTGCAGTGGATTTACCATTATGACTTGTGGAAGCAAAAGGAGTTAAAGTTATCTCTACAGTCCAAATTGAAATCTATACAGAATGAATGACAAGACGGTCTCACTATATAATAGTATTGGCCAGTCCTAATGGTATACGAGTCATGCAAATGGTGTTAGTAGCGATCTACAAAGCAAATACAAAGTTTGGTTTAGTTTCTTTTCAGTTAGAATAACTGACAAAATGTGTCTCCATCAATGAGGAGACCTACTTGCTCTCCTCATCCAACAGGTGAAAGAATCCAATTGGTTTTTTGCTGAACATGTTGATGACGCCCACGTTGTCACTGTAGGCTACGGTGGACCAGCTGATGCCCTCGGCCAGGTACTCCTCCTGGAGTACACACACACACACACACACACACACACACACACACACACACACACACACACACACACACACACACACACACACACACACACACACACACACACACACACACACACACACACACACACACACACACCAACAAGAGCTTCAATGTAACGCTACCGTATTTGGTGCAGACAAATATATTTTGTTTTCGTATCAATTTGTGTATTTCATAGATTTTTCTGCGATGTGAAGCTTATTTTTACGGAGCAGTACATTGACGTTTATTCACGTTTATATTGGCACCATTTCGTTGTTGTGATGTTTTAGAGGTTGCATACATATACAAAACACATCACATACACAATAGGTGACGTAGTACAGGGACTACTAACACTACAGATGATGCATTGGAGTAAAAACAAAAGCTGGTCTTTGTGCTGGTGTATCTACTTGCCTGCTGACGGTTGAACACATACTGGCTGAAGTAATGGTGGAGCTTCTCATTCGTGTAGTTAATGCAGAACTGCTCAAAGCTGTTTGTCTGGAAGTTCTCGAATCCAAAGATGTCAAGGATGTCGATAGACAGACACTAAAGCGAGCGGAAGAGCAAATTGTATACTGTATCATCACGAGCCCTATGCCAGGCAGAATAAAAGGTTACGATGTTTGTTTGCTTTTTTGTGTGAGAATGTGTGTGTTTTTGACTAAACAATAGGTTAGAAGATGGAGCTTATCCAACAGACTTTCACCTGAAAGATACAATTACTGATCGAGATGCGGTATTAAGATAACGATAAACCCCTGATCTCACTAGCTATAGACCAGCTATTCCATCAATGAACACAATAAAGAAAACATGCAATTGCAACATTTTTTGTAAACAATTATATGTTAATACAAGCCCTAACTCTTAGTAGACCTCATGCCAACATTATTTACAGAGATGCACCATGTGTTGACCGAGGTCAGAGTTCAGGACTCACAGACACAGACTCCTCCATGTCTCGACGGTTAAGCAGCGTGTGGTTGATGTGCAGAACGATCCAGTCAAACAGAGCACTGTACAGGGACTTGGCCATCGAGTCTCGTGCTGTGGTGGCCTACAGGCAAACACATTGACGGCATTAACCACTCCCTCTAGGCTCTCCCATCTAGGTTTTCAATTCTGAGCTTTTCTAAGCTGCCCTACATAGAAATGTGCAGGTTTTCTAACCTCTTTTAGCATGTATGGTAAAACCAGCGTGTCGTTAGACACCATGGATCTCCTTTTGGTCAAGGCGTTCACCAGCAGCTCCTTTTTAACCTGTAAATGAAAATATGCAGACAAGCCAACCATGTTAAGTTACAAAAGTTCCTCATAGTTGGATAACAAAACCTCTTAGAATCAATGTCATTGAAGGTGCTGTTGGTACCAATTGAGAGAAAGAGAGCAGAAGTGTACGATTTTGAAAATAAAGGCAAAAAACCCTTCCCTCCCTATGTTTCTGCGCCATTGAGAAGTGTTTCATTCACACACTTGTGATTACCAGGCAAGATGTATTCCTAAACCCATAAGGGAAGAGGGAGCGGTCTAAAATCAGAATTGTCTTATACAGAGGCAGGCGTGCAGTCAACCAGAACAGGTATTCTCTCAAAGGATTTCACTCACTCATAGCTGAAGGATGGCTATGGCATCTCTAACTAATTACACTCAAATTCTAGCTATTCAATCCTCACTACATCAACTTGAATTGCAATGTAGGTCATTTGGAAATGTTGAGGTACTAGGTTGTAATAGGTTTCAGTTAGCTAGATATGTGCCAAGTTGATGTAAAGTATATGCTAGGTTCTAGCCAGATGCATGCTCAGTTTATGCTAGGTTTATACCAGAAGTATGCTAGGTTTAAGCTAGGTATATGCTACGTTTATGCTATGTCTATGCTACGTTTATGTTAGGGGTATGGTAGATTCAAGCTATGTGTATGGTAGGTTTCTGCTACGTTTGAGCTAGGCCTATGCTATGTTTCTGCTAGGTGTATGCTAGGTTTAAGATATATGATTGACATTCTTTGTTTGCTTTAAACTAGCATCAAGTTAGGTGTATGCCACGTTTATGTTAGGTGTATGCTACATTTATGCAAGGTGTATGCCACGTCTATGTTTGGTGTATGATGGGTTTAAGCTAAATGCATGATAGGTGTATGCTAGATTTAAACCAGGTGTATTCTATGTTTATGTAAGTTGTATTCTAGACTCAAGCCATGTATGCTAGGTTTATGCTATTTTTAAGCTAGGTGTATGTAAGGTGTATGCTAGGTTAAAGACAGATGTATGGTAGGATTAAGCTAGGTGTATGCTACATTTATGCAAAGTGTATGCCACGTTCGTGTCAGCGGTATGCTAGGTTTTAGCTAGATGTATGCTAGCTCCAGTAGATTACCTTGAGCAGGTCAGACAGTGTGGACAAGACATCGTCCGGACCCACGTTCAGCACCACGCCTTCCTCTGTTGAACTGTACGTCACATTACCAAGGTACAGGATGGCTGACAGGATGGAAAATATCCTGCAACACACAGACACACACACACACACCTTGCTCAGACGAGCGAAATAATGTATCATGTATTTCACCATGTGGAAACATTTGCATAACATTGTCGCATTTCAGCATTGAAACCCAACTCTGAAGTTCAAAGAGAGAACACCCATACCTGTTCCGCCCTGAGGCAGTGACTACTCAAGTACTGAGCTATTTGCTGCATTTTCTGTTCTCTAGACTTGACATACAAGCCCTGACCTGTGACTGTCACCAAATGAGAGGGCAGACACCCTGGGCGGCAATGTTTTTAGTGGTAGAAGTGGTAGAAATTGAAGGACAAATCTTTAAATGACACATTTCCTTACTGCTGTTCCAAATGTGATCATACCCTCCTTTCTAAAAAGGAGTCCTAATGAAAAGATCAGCTAATGCAGAACCACGGGCACTACGAGATAACATGACTAGCAGAGTTAGTCATGGGAAATACTATGTTCCCATGAAACCTCCTTTGTCTGGCAAATGTTAGTTTATAATGGAATTTCTAAAAGCTTTCCTGGGAATGCAGAAAGAAGTCAAGAACATTCCGCCAAGCACTTTAACAAAGGGACAACATAATTTGGGGACTTTTAATTTGAAATATATAAAGCCATTCATACAGTTTTTTGGTGGAAGCCAGGAAGCCAACCATCTCCATGGCCTGGTGGAGCCTCTTGTATTCGTGTGTGAGCTTCTCTTCATCTTCTAAACTGAGGTCTTCCTGTAGAGTCGAATGTCAGCAGAATACATCATATCACTTTGTCTTTATAAACATCAAGTGTGTGGAGTAACAATGTTCTTGTAAAAAATCCTGAAAACATGCTATGTATGCATCTACATAAACAATTCCTGAACAATTCTAGCTATGATGCGGATGTACTTAATACAAATAAACGTAAACTCTCTTGGTATCTCTTCTCTTAATTAGCATTATATGAATGCTAGTTAAGTAGCATTGATATAATGTCCTGTATGTGTGCGGTGAATTGATTAGGTTAACTTTTGGAATCACCATTGTTCTCCTGATAATCTCAAAACCTGAACAATGTAAATATAGGTTCCTTGGGTCAGAATGTACAAATCATGCACATTGATTTCATCCTGCGTTGCTCAGAAACACTGGGAATCACTTCAGGAAGTGAAACTTTAGTATGGTTAAATAACTAAACTGGCATTTTGGGGCATTTGGAGTTCCTCAGTTCCACTCAAGACTTCCTGTAGTGAAACCCAAACAGTAAAAACAAACTTAACCCTGACCTATCAGAGGTGAAGGGGATGTAGTGCTTATAGATTCAATTTGTTATATTTACATCGGGGACAAAAATCAGCCGTCTTCATCTTAAAGGAATATGACAGAAGGCCATGGAGTAGGTTAAGATACCTGCTGGAGGTAGTGATATTCCTGTGGCTGCAACAGACTGAACTCTTTCCGCTCTTCTTTGGATGCTCCCATGAGCAGATAGTAGAACACATGATAATTCCTGAGGGGTCAAAGGCCCACAAAGACAAGCAGCCAAATTAGCACACTAATGCGTACGACATACAGTTATAGTTGCATAAATATTTGCATACTCATCCACAGTATAAGGTCAATGCGGCTGGATTATATTAGCTAGACCATAATACTCTAGCAAGCTCTACAATACCTTATAGCCTCATTGTAGACTAAAGGAATAAAACAGGCTAAAACACTTTTGTTACACATTGTTATAAAACGTCTAAGATCAATTTACCATTCCTTCCAGGTATTTATTTTTCCGATAGTATTGTACTTTAGAATTTGTCAGTCAGTATTCCCGCGACAGTGTGCTATTTGACAACGTAACCAAGAATGACTTGAGCTACCCCTCTCTCAATATCAGGAGGCAACATTCTGTAAATTTACTTTTATAAATTGCATAAATGAATCAACTGTGTTATAACGATATGTATAACAGGCTTTGTTATTGATAGTGAAAGCTAGACATTTGGCAGTTTGCTATCATACAATATGCCACACGGGTGATCACATTTCGACCGTCGCTCTGTGACAATGGCCATGGGACTAGAGAGCTGGTGACTCAGCTGGGAGAGCTAGCCTGGCAACCCTAGCGTAGTCGCAGCTGAGCTCGCCGCGGCTAACTGTACCTTAGCCAGTGGTGCATTTTAGAACACTCAATGGCAGTTTTGGGGGATTTCGATTGTGTACCCCTTGCTTTCATAGAAAAAAGGGAATTCCGAATTGATGAGGCTTCTGGCCAGGCAAAACTGTGTGTGTTTCTTGCCATATAAACATTGTAAACATCTAATATGCAGTGATCCTGAGACAGAACCACTGAGTTGTTGGGAGTTGGGAATAAAACAAATTTCTGATATTTATGGTTGATGCTAGAACAATTTAAAGACACTCTCCCATTAAACCCCTTGCAGCAAAGTCTCCGTGTGACGTAGTAGCATCTACAGAAATCGAGTTTAGCAGTAGCAAAGCGAAATACTGCACAAAACAGTAAAATAGTACCTGGAGTGTGAGTTAACAATGTCACTGTGTTTTAGCCTGTATTGTTCCTTAAAGTAACAGGAACGTGACCACAATCAACAAATAGCAGATCAGTGATCACTTATTTTTACATTGAGATATTATTGACACGATAAATGGATGTGACATGTTACTAAGCCGACACATAGCCTATCCATCCATCTATGTTGACGTGTACAAGGTCAATAGGCCATCTCAGGGTTCGTACCGCTCACTCGTGCCTCTGCACACCAGACGACTCTTCTCTAGCAGGTACTTCTCGATGATGGCCCTGCCATGGCAACAAGGGGGGAGGGTGAGGAAGAGGAATTGATTATATAACAAATTAAAGTAAGAATGACATAACTGCTGAATCAAATAACGATATAAGAAATGAAAATAAATTATGACAACAAAGCAGCAACTTCAGAAGACTTTTCAAATCTATTCAGCTCTCTTTTGGCTTCTATCCCTGTCAAATAAATCCTTGATACAGTGTAGTGATATTGCTCAGACACCCAGAAGAGATCGGCATCACTATGGAAATAGTGAGGTAAATAAATATATTACAAAAAACACATTGCCACGCCTCACCCTCGGATTACCCCGCTCTCCAGGTAGTTGAGCTGGACGAACTTCCCAAAGCGGCTGGAGTTGTTGTTCTGTGCTGTCGTAGCATTTCCAAAAGCCTTAAAAGAAAATAAAAATTTATTGTGAGCTTGAACATGTTCTCAAAGTCCAATATTTGCCATTATTGTCATGTTTCTTTCAGTGTCTTGATCTGATATACATTCTTATCTCCACCACATTCTCCAGCTCTTAGGGGGAAGGCTGTTGAATGGCTCATACGTGTACGTAAAGATGTTGCTTTATCACTGTAGTAGCAGCACGTCTATTCCTGTGGAACCTCACATGGGTACTTACATTTACTGGCATCCTTTACCATCAAAAAAAGAAAAGCAGAAAGAAGGCAACGAAAAAAGAGTGATGTTTGTGAAACAGGACTCGGAAAAGCCACAGAATGGACAGATTGTATATGGTAGTATACTTTTTAAACAATCTGTTCAAATGGGTAATAGAAAACTGTTTAAGGATTCCGGAAATGCACTATTTCCCACACATTCTGAAATTGAAATGTGTTAATCGTTTATCTCCTATGACTCACTGACAAGATATGTCACCTACTGGACATGGCACACATGTGGCTAATGATCAACCAACCATTTATTGTTACTCTCTTTCTTGTTTTAATACTCTCAAATACAGAATACTTCGGCTACATAATGGATATCTTGTATTGGGCCAGTACAATTGCCATTGACCATTGTTGTTAAATGTCAAGCATTCTCACATGTGTGTTTTGTTACATCAACTGTAACAGTGGTCCTACTTTAGCTAATTCTGCAATTCAGAAGAGTAGCGTTGCATTTGGCTTCATTTAACAACACAAAAAATGCAAAATAAACCCTGCAATAAGCACCAAGCACTGGGTTTGTTTACAAACTATCCTTTTTTTTTCGGGTTGTACTTTTCAGCACTCAGTGTCCCCAACTTGATTGGGCGATAAACTTATTTTCGCTACAAAACAACCCATTCCAGGAGAACCGCATTCACACGGGAATATGCTAATGGAAGTGGTTGGGAAAGGAGGGAAAAGCTAATCTCAACAACAGTGTGGTCACCTTGCCAGACACAGATCTCCCCCCAATCAGCCATGCCTCTTTACGAGTTAAAGGCAAACGCTGAACGGAACATCATCGGTAAGGATTGAACTTAGATTTCATATCAGCTGTATGAACTCCTTCCAAAATCTTTACCGTCTACAAAAAAGGACAAAGACATTCTTTTGCAAACCTAAGTCTACGTCAGCGTTGAGGGTGGATGGAAAAGAAGGAGGAGGAGAAGGAGGAAGGGGGTGTTCTGCTATGTTACGATAAGGACTCTTCTTGTCCTGACAGGAGAAGGCTGCATCTACACAGGTGCAGGTTTCTGGAATGTTCCATCCCACAGTGCACCTCAGTAAACTGTGAACACAATGTGTGGAATACACCTTAGCAATGCTTTGCTCGTTGAATGGCGTGGATCAAAGTGGTGTTAACACTGCCGTGGACTGGGGACAGAGACAAAGCGAGGGGTCGGGAGTGAGAGCAAAAGAGAGACATTAGGTTTAAGGAGAAACGCCCATGAAAAATGTGTTCCGATTGCAGAAGTTAAGGCAATAATGCACACAGCATTAGACACGAGAGTATGAAAGCGAGAGAGAGCTTGGGTTTTATAGATCTGCAGCGTTGCTAGATCACCTGGCTGGTCTGGTCTTGACATGTACGCGTTCCTCCTCTCTGGTGTTCCCAAAACGCCAACGCCCAGAACATTCCCCACTCGCTGAAGCACAAAACTCTGCGTCAAAATCTTTACTAATAGATACTTTACTTATAAGTTCTCTAGTTTAACGCCCCTGACCCCAATAAAGAAAGTGAAATAAAAATGAAACTATTATTTAACTATTTTAAACTTGTGTGAGGTGGTGTCATCCTGGTATTGAACTCTTGTTCTGGTTTTGTCATGCCACGCATAATGTTATAATATAACCACAATCCCAGCCACAAATGCACATCAAATATCGGATAATGCAAATGATAAAAACAAACACGCACAGTTGTTTCACATATACAATCAAATGTACTGTGCCAACATCATGAAGGAAAAGATGGATCACTTCTTATAGCATGCTTGGGGAATAGATGATGATTGGAAAAGGCAAAGTAACTTTTCTTTCTCTTGCTAGCCCTGCTTTTTCTTTATCACACAGCTGGCTAGGTTTTATGCTTGGTCAGTCACCTTTACCCCCAAAGTCGGTTGTTTAGAGCAACATCTGAGTCATTATCATCAGTAAAATCAAGTAAAATCAAGTTCTCTTCATTCCTCTTAACCAATGATGATAAGCCACCCCCTTCACTATGCAAAATAACGAACAACATGGATAGCTAGTAAAATAATCCTTTCATTCCTAGAAAACTGTTGGGCCTGTTCTAAAGAAAAATATATATAATCTAAAGAAATGTCTCTTTACATGGAGAGATGGGTGTGTATGACGGGAAACAAAGTGGGTCGAACTTCATTGTGTGTAAGCTTACCCCTGGCACTCGAAGAGCCACTATGCTGTTCAGAAAATTTCAGAAAATGTGAAGCATAGGTTACCAAATAATTTCCATTGGTGGTTGAACTACTACCAATACGGTAAACTATTTATCTGAGACTACCAGTGAAGCCTGAGCATGACACTTCCATGCGAGATGGAAGTGTTAATCAACTTTGCCTCTTTGTGTTGAGCCCAGAATGGGGAATAATTGAAAAAGCTCAACACATGATTTACTGAGAAATGAAATAGTACAGTATTTCCCTTAAAATACCAGAGAACAGGAACAAAACCACAAAGGCACTACATTTATGTCAACGTGTGGAACTGAAACTTGGCCATTCACTGGAAAACAATGTGAAATATTTGTCTACAGGGGCAGCATAGGCATCTAAAAAAGATTCTCCCTGTTCTCTGTCTCTTTTGAGTTACATTGTATTGCCTGGTGCCTTCCGAGATCCCACACATGTGCCCATGTGTCGCCTGTTATTCTGTATGCAACCTCTGTCCTGAACACACATGTTCCCATGTCAAACAACAACAAATCTACTCACACATTCATGCTAGTTGATATACAGTATGTTCAATAAGACTTAACAAGCCTTATGTATACACCGTAAGACCACAGTGAAGCACAACAAGATCATTATGAGAGGATCTCTAGTTAGTAGACATGGCTTCCCAGAGTACTAGCAGTTACTATCTGTATTTCATGTAGTTGCAAATAAATCAAACTATGGCTTCAGACAACCATTGCAGAAGAAGGAGTTCACAAAGAAAAATTGAAAAGCCACGACTTTAAATCCACTCCATACCGACAAACTATTCAACCTGGGCTAACAATGTAATTACATGATCATTTGGTTAGAGGAAAATCATATCACAGATCATTGATGTCACTCTCAAAGTTTGAACTCTCCTCTGTTATAAGAGATACATTTGCATAAGGGCCATTTAAGGAATATGATGTCAATTTGGAAGGGGGTTCTGAACTCCCGTCCATTGTACACATGGCCGACCTCTGTCCTAAAATCCAAGCAGTTGGATCTCCACAAGGCCGGTGTCCGTTGACACATCTAAGGCTGATAGGGGAAGGGGTGTGAGCTGAGGCTGCCGCTGGGGGCGATAGCAGTTGCCAGCCTGGTTGTAAGAGAGGGTGACGAGGTCAGGACCTACCTCCAGCACGGGCCCCGCACCCAGCAGCGTGCGTTCCACGCCGCTGGCGTAGCGCTTCTGGCTGAGCGCGGTCAGGCAGTGCACCAGGTAGCTGCTGCTCTCCGTCTTGCCCGAGCCGCTCTCCCCGGAGATGACGATGCACTGGTCCAGCTGCTGGTTGAGCATGGCGTGGTAGGTCACGTTGGCCACGGCGAAGATGTGGGGGCTCAGCTTGCCCAGAGGCTGGTTCTCGTACATCATGACGTACTTGGGGTTGTAGTAGCAAGGCAGGAACTTGAAGGGGTTGACGGCCACGAGGATGCTACTGGCGTAGGTGTAGATCTTCTTGTTGTAGAAGCGCTGCCGCAGGGTCCTCAGGAGGGTGTCCTCGCTCAGCTCCGGGAGCCGGCACAGGTCGTCGTACTCCTCCACCGAGTCCTCCTGCCAGGCCTCCCCCTCTTGGAGCAGGGGCTGCAGGATGAAGTAGTAGCCCTGGCTCTGGGGGTGCCATTTGTGGGTCTCCTGGGGCCACAGCAGGTACCTGTCCACGGGATGTTCCCCAGCTTTGAGGAGCGTCTCTTCCCCGCCACTCTCTTTCTGCTCCAGAAGGCTGTAAGAGCAGAACGTGTCAAGGCCCAGGTTGGCCACTGCATGTTGTATGACCGCGGCCGTAGTGTGGGCGGCGGTGACCTGCAGGGTACAGCATGGCGCAGGGACTTGGTTCAGCCTCGGGTAGATCTGGAAGACGTAGGACGGATGGTCATCCGGACCGGTCGTCCGCGCTCCTTGCAAACTGCTCATCCTGAAAGAAAGAAAAAAAGAATACAGCGAAACGCGTTAGAATAGACTGGATTTAAAAACTGCATTCATTTTTTGGAAAATATCGATAATAAAACGTCAAGAGTGAAACGTGGAACGTGACATTAGAAGAGTGTAGGTGCGGTTACTAACTCGAAATACATGCGAATAAATACAGACGTAAAGAAGTCCACGAATAAACGATTAAAACGTGTCAAAATTAAATGCATAAAAAAATAAAACGATGTAAAATGCGTTGTTATATATATGTTACAAATGAGAACAGAAGGAAAAAAATCCTTACTTTCGAGAGAAGAGTGTTCATTTCATTTTTTTGTTAAAACATTCCTGATAGAAACAGGAATCACCGCACCTCTGGCGCTGTCGCCTGTACACCTTGGAGTAAAAATATATAGAACCTGGTCACCTGCGCTGGCTGAAAACCCTTGATAAACAAATAAGGATCTAATTCCAAATGGAAACTAAGTTAAACTACGTGTACGTGCTTCCAATCTGCGATTCAATTATGAATTACAGTAAAATTCGCCCCTAGCGCAAAAAAAGTTACTTCCTAGATTTCTAAACACGCACTCGTTGTCAGATCGCCTCAACCCAACAAGTTAGCGAGAAGAGTTGAAAAAAGAACTTCCGGTCCATTTAATTACCATTGAAAGTAAATAAGCCCTTGCTACAGAGTCAAACCACAACAAACAATGCTGTTTCATTCTGCCTCAAGTAGGCAAGTATAAAACAACAATCTGTTTAAAAATAGGACTATAGCCTGTAAAGAGATGCTAATCCCACAGGTTTATAACAAGGGTTGTTACACTTTTGATGTATAGGACTGGTTTATTTAACTGAATATAATATTGTATAGGTACATACCTCTTAAAACTAGTAAGTAGAAGAAGTAGTCCGACATATTTAATTATTATCGACATCTGGTTATGGTCTGAAGACACCAGTCTTATAAAAATATATTATGTAACATAAATTGGTAACCGCCATCACCCTTTTAACATCACAATGCTTGATCCTTATATTTCTTAGTTTCCTTATTCCACCATTGAGCAGGGTGGTATTAGGGGGCTTCTACTTTGAAGGTATTGCCGGAAGTACTATGGGCTGGCAAGGAAGCAGGGTAGAACATGTTATGATGTCTAAACTACATGCAATGAGAGCTCTGGTAAACCAGATGCTAACTACAGCTATTGAAACATTATTTGTGGAATTTCAGAAAACGATAACTGAATATGAGAATGAAATTGTTAGTTTAAAAGAAGAAAACGATCGCAAATGCAAGCTGCTGGATACAGTTTTGAACCCAGTAGTACATTTACACAAAGCTGGTGCGTATATTACCAAACACATCTTATTTAGTCACCTATTTTGTTTTATCTGCGATTACGATTTAGCCCAGTTAGTATTCTTACATGTTGTAAATATTCGAGTTCGGTCATTTCGGACGTTCGTTAATCATCGAGACTGTGAGCGACATCTATTGGACGTGTATACCTATTATATTATTCAGCTAATAAACCAACTGTAACTTAGACAATAACTAATAAACTATAAATGAATGTAGTTTCAGTTTTATTATTGAAACTCAAATCTTTTTTCTTTCGAGTTATTATCTTCATACTTCACACATCTTTTTCAAGTCTCATGGAAATTGTATATGGATTTTGGATATCAATGTGATGGCCCAATACGTCGTTATAAATGCATTGAATCGATAGGACCACAGCTGTCCCAATTGCAGTGGTACAGATACGAATCCAATTTTTTTCAGATAATTTATGGTTTGATAGACTGATTAACCAAACATAAACGCCGAAATGTTCAGTCAGACGCCTCACCTAACCATAACCCTATCAAATCATGCGTTAACTGAATTATCCTACAGAATTACTTAGATATAACAATCTCTAAAACAATACCTAAAGATATACATAGCCATCTCTAACGTTATACTAACCATAACCACCCGTCCACCCAGAGGCAGCTGAATAATTTTGCTCAGGTGCAAATGTTTACGCATAATTATGTCACTTCCATGTGGTCACTAGAGGTAGTAACCAGGAGGTCCTTGTGGTTTACATGTAGAATGAGGGGGAAGTTCCGAGTCTCTGTGGTGGATGGGTGTACCACAACAAATGATGAAATCAAGATGCAAAAATCAATAATGGATTTACACAGTGTATACAGCTAATCCAAATACCCTGGATTATTCACCAGAACCTCCTTTATATGTGCAATGTATTTTTTTAAATAACATTTTGATTCACACTAACCTGTCTTGGGTACTCTTTCCCTCACCCTATTATTAGACCAATATTCTATAGCCAAAATGAAAAGATGTTGGATGAAACATTAATGTAAAGAAAAAAGGCAATTGTATGGCTTCTTTACTGTGGTTCAATATTTAAATGTCATTGGTTTGATTCTTCCTTCCAGGCTTCCAGGAGTCCTTTTCAAGAGGTGAAGCAGAGGTTTCTCCAGAGCAGCTGGAGCTGAACCCCACTGGACCAAACCAGGTAGATCCTGATTCCCTGCCCTCTAAAGACGAACCGGAGGAATTTGTCCAAACCCACGTGGAGACCGACTTCCAACGCATCAAAGAAGAACTCAAACAATTAATCCAAAACCCGAAAGAAATCAACCTTAGTTTCATTAAGGATGAACCAGAGGACGGGTTCAGCAGGCCGGAGGAGATCCAAAGAAATCCTGTTGAGGAAATTGAGGAAGCCGGCAGTCTGTTTTGGAGTTTACTATCCGAGAATGACCCGGAGAGACGATCATTACCGTACAGGAACCAGACGGAGAGGCTAGGGGCGGAGCCTCCTCAAGCCAGCGCCTCAGCGGAGCAGCAGCAGCAGCAGCAGCATGTAGCCCCAAACCCTCACAGGCCAGGTCAGGGGTCACAACAAGTTCCCGCCCGGCGACACATCTGTCCCTTGTGCAACAAAGGCTTCACCCGCAACTCCAAGCTGAACATCCACATGAGGGTGCACACGGGGGAGAAGCCCTTCGCCTGCACACAGTGCGGCAACTGCTTCAGCCAGAACGGCGCTCTGAAGGCGCACATGAAGGTCCACACTGGCGAGAGACCCTACCGCTGCACCTTCTGCGACAAGAGCTTCGTCAACAAGTGCAACCTCACCAAACACGTGCAGGTGCACAGCGGGCACAAGCCCTTCGGCTGCTCTGTGTGCGGGAAGAGGTTTAACTTTAAGCAGGGCCTGAAGGTCCACACTTGCCACCACCTGAGCGCCAAGCCGGTTACCTGCAGTGCGTGCGGCCGGGGGTTCTGCGGCAAATCCAGCCTGATGGTGCACATGAGGCACCACTGCGCTGGGGCGAGGGAGGGAAGGTGCACAGGGGCGATGGACGGACTCTATGCAGCCGCCAGAGATGGGTCCGGATCAGGCAGTGGTTGATGAAGAAAAACTGACATTTTGTTTGGGTCAAACTTTTCCTCTGGGCTTTATTACATTTGATAATATTTACATTAATATGAATACAAAATTAATAGCTTTTTAATATTCAGATAATAGTTATATGACAAATGTACCATGCAGTAAATGCTCTTGTTAATCTTTTAGTTGAGTTTTGAAGCCACCAGGTGGCCCTCAAGAGTAAGTATGTGTCTTCTTCCCAAACTGGATTAGGCTTCTCTGCACAAGATCAATGGAAAGTGAGTTTCCCCCCCCCCCCCCCCAACACCATCTGCTGCTGGATGCTGAATTCAGTATTTCCTGACCCAGGCCATTAACTTGAGAAAGATGGTTGCAATTTTATACTCAAAGTGCAGTACTTTGGTAAGCAGGATGTGATGTCATTGAGGGCCCCCAAGCTAATCAAAACAGCATTTGCAGAGTCATGTATACTGAAATGTAATTAGTTGAAACCATAAGCCAGACAGATTTGCTTACTGTACTGAATCCCGTTTACATTTCCCTATCCTTACTGATGAGCAATAAGGAAGCAAAGCAAGACACAAAGCCTGCTATGCAGACCAGTTATTATTAAATATTGGAATGTATGACGGTGTACTATTGCTTTTATACTATGCTCTAATTTTTCTAAAATTGGAGATGACATAATAATGTTGATTGGATTATTAATAATGATAAATGTACTCCTATGCTATTCTTAAAGGAAGCATAGTGGCAGAAATCATAGGCCGGAGGCCCTAAGTTTAGATACAACTAATAAGTGGACTTAACTAGGAGGTAACGGTTTACTGTCTGTTGTATTCTGAATACATGGATGTAAACACTTTACATCAAATAAAAGAAGATTAACATTATTTTAACAAACATTTTTCCTAATCTTAATCAGATTCTGGTTTACAGGTGGTTCACACGTGTAATTATACAATAAATGTGCAGGGATTTGAATCCCAAATTTAGTCTTAGATATATGAGAGAGGACCCATTGAAAAAAAGAGGCAGGCAAATTGACATACAAAACCACAAGACACATACAAATACTCAGACCACACCATTCCATTTGCAATGCATCCAGAGTCACACAAATAATATATTAAGCAGTGCGGTTGTAAAGCATTGTGGTTTTTAATAGTTCAATGGGAGCTTTTAACTGTAACCGTATCATTTTAATGACGTTGGTGATGATGTTATGAACAACGGCATTGGTCCTGATATTGAGTCTCACTCCTGTTCCTGCTGGACTGAGCCAGTTTCATGTTCACACTGAATCCAGTACAGTAGGCACAGGAGTACATAAACCCACCCATATATTGACAGTTCCTTAGGCAAATACAAAATACACTCATCACCGAAAGTACAATAAATGATTTTAAATATTGATAAGTAAATGATCACCCCTTTACAACTTAATTCATCAAACTGTATGGTGGGCACAGTGAACACATATTTGTTGCATGCGGCTGCATGTCTGGACGTGCAAGACTTAAAAAAATAGACATTCCTATATATTCAGCAGGTGGTCTGCCCCTTCAAGCTCTCTTCCTCGTCTTCTTTTTCTTCTTCGTCTTCTTCCTAGAAGTGTGGGGTCAGGAGAATTGTGCTGGAACGCCGGAACTCTTTCTTTTCATGTTAGACACTGAACTTAGCCACTGTGAACAAATGGGTTTGCCTCAGTGCTCACTAATGTGCTAAGCTCTGCGTCTTCACAAGATTCTCCTCGACGGGGCTGGGGTGGAGGAGTTGTCACGGCGATCGTCACAGTGAACTGGGAGGTGAGACCTATATATAGGCTACTATAGCGTTGATTATTTTTGCAAAATAATGTTACTAAGATAATGATTAAGACTAAATCGTAGACAGTGCCACTTTGATGTATTTTAAAGTAATTGTGCAAGAATTATTTAAGGGGATACACATTCAATGATTTTTTCACATATGGGGTCTCGTAGCATCCAAACCGCTCTTTTCTAAAATGACTCCTCACTATTGAACATCTCCACTATTTAACACTAACACTGGTTTGAATAGGGGGGTTGGGGTAGGGGACAAACCTGAAGATGATGCTATCAGCTTTCTCATTTTCTTTCTCATGCTGAGATTATAATACCCCCCCCCACACACACACACACTGCCGTTCCTCCATTTACGCTCCCCAGTGTTTGTATTCAGCTTCTCTGTTCAAGCCTCGGGACAAGCAAGGGCTCGGTTTTCAGAGTATAAACTGTTGGTGTGACATCAGTGTATCCGTGTATCCATCAGTGCACTTCGTGAGACCGAAGTGTCTCACGAAGCGTTACTGCCAATGGGGGGGGGGCAAGATGATGGTTACATTTATAATGGCCAACAGCACGCAATGTCTGAGAACACAGGCACATTCCCACGCTCACACATGCGTTGTGTCTCCTCACTTTGATGTTTATGATCCGAGGAAACTAGCGGCACCACAGTGCATCGGTTCTTCTCCATTGTTGTTGTCTGGACTTTGTTAAAATCATTATGTTGACCAACAAAAACAACACACACACACATGAAACATTTTCAAGAAGCTCATCAAAATGAGTGGAATTAAACTTAGTTCACACATCTCAGGCTCTGGATTGGTTTCAAGGCTATCAGTGTTCAAGTTACCTGAGCCCAGAAGTCATTATGTCATTTTCACCTGCCTTTTCAGGAGAATAAATGGCAGCTGCGGTTCTTTGTCGTCCATGTTGCCCTCCCTCCTTTCTTGCTCTCTTCTTTTCTTTCTCCCTTACTTTCTGGCTGTCTGAGATGAAGCAAGGTGATCCATCCTGGGATTAGAACAAACAACATGATAAGAACGTGACCTTCACTGCCACACTGTGCCCTATAACCAGCCATTATTCAGCTAAAAGAATAATTGATTTCTTTCCTGAATACTTTCTTTACTTGGCTGTTTTGGTTTGAGGCACCCAATGGAAGAACTACTGATAACAATGTCAGCAAATGAAATAAAGAATAGGTAGTGGAAAATTGGTTAATTTTCCAGATCATTGAAGGGATTTCAATGGTGTCCAATATGCGACTATATCATCACATAATTTAATGTATCAAACTTCTCTGATGTGTAAATTCTGCACAGCACCACTGAAAAACACAGTATGCATACATTTATCTCACATTTGACACCCCTCTACCCCTCTATTGCCCGTGATTTCGGCACCCCTGCAGCACGCGCTGTGCTGCTGGTTACGGTGAGGTCAGTGTGTTTAGCTCGGATGAGGACATTTAAAAAAACTCTCCTTACTGAACAAGGCTGTCAGGATCGAGAACTTGTATATGTGTGTGTGTGTGTGTGTGTGTGTGTGTGTGTGTGTGTGTGTGTGTAACCATAAGAGAGAAGGGAAAGTGACTCACCATCTGAAAAAGGAGAAAGCTCGGGAAGAGGAAGCCGAAGAGTGCCCCTCCGATGGGTACGAACGGTCAAGCTGGCCGCAGCCAGAGTTCAGTTCAGTGTGGAGTGCCTCATGTCTGGTGCTTGTCTGGCTCTCTGAACCTCCACTCCATATAGCACTGTCAACACAGCATCTCCCATCTCTTAGCCCTCAGCGGTTGAGCGGCGAGGTGTGGAGACTGGGGTGGGGGGGGGGGGGGGGGGGTTGTGGGGTGTGTCAGAAAAAGAGAAAACATGGGGTGAGAGGTGGGTGGGTGGGGGAAAGGGTAGGGAGTAAGGGTAGAGGGCGGGATGGAAGAAAGGAAGGGATGAAAGAGGTGGGGAGGGAGGATGCTGGGACAGGTGAGGAATTTACACCCCCCCCCCCAATGCTTGCTGTGTGTGTCTCTGTTTGTGTGTGTGTGCATGTGCATGTGCCTGTTTGTCTCTGTATTTACAGTAGGACAATATACATGTTATGTTTCCTCCCCTACCATGATTAATTACTTGTGACATCATTGCATTGCATTAAGTGATGCCACATGCACTAAAGGAAAATGTAAATGTGTGTTTGTGTGGTTACAAGCAACAAATAACTAATATATATTGTCCACTCAACATAATGTAAAGTGTTACCATTCATTCCCATTGCCTTTACATTTGGAAAGCCCTTAAAAGTGTGTTGTTTACGATTAGTAAAGTGTAAGTAATGAAAATAAAATATTTACTTACCTGCAGACAATTCAACATTCAACATAAAATACAATTTGGATGTCAAAGCGTCAATAATTAATTGCGTAACTGAGTGTTTGAAGAAGTTCATTATTCATGTGTCTTTTAAGGGGCCTGTATGTTTTTTACTTGCGGCCTCAAAACATTAAAACTGCCCCTGTATACATACAACCTGGCAGAGACCTTATTTGACACACTGTACCTCAAATTAGTTGGAGATGAATGAATAAGTGTTCTGGTTTATACCAGCAAGCAGAAGGCGTCTACTCTGTGTCACTGTTCATGTACAGCAGGACATTAGGTTGAAAAAAGCGATCCTGTCTTGTGGTGTGACGTGTGTGTTTGTGTGTGTGTGTGTGTGTGTGTGTGTGTGTGTGTGTGTGTGTGTGTGTGTGTGTGTGTGTATTCGGCTTTGAAGAGCACTCTGCATGGCGCTCCTCTTTGGCCCTAATGCACCTGGTCCATTTAGCGGGACCAAGCTGTGAAACCCTAGCTTGGTGTTACGCTCAAAAACAATTTCACCATCCGACTGAGCCAATACCCACTCTGAGGAGGAAATAGAAAGCTAATATCTGCCAAAGAACAATTTCTTTGCAACGTGCATAATTTCCGCTTGTATATTTATGAGATTATACAATGATTGAAACAATAAAGGCCTATATATTGACTTGGTTTTGTCCATCCAGGTTTGTTTTTATTTTCTTTCCCCAATGGTAAAGGGCATGATTGAACACTGTAATAAGAGTACACAACATTATACATCAAGTGTAACAGTTCCGTGATTGGATCCATCTGGTTTTTACAGGGTCATTGTTTTGAAACCCGAGTTAGACATAACATTCCCAGCGAAGGACTATTGGCTGAGTGTGAAACTGGATCTGGTTTGGAGTGATGGGCAGAGCACAGATTGGTGGTTGTCCTGGATTTATTAGCTCAGGGCTAATGGCCTAGCTGGCTTCCAGAGACCTCACTGTCTATGATCCGTGACAGCTTGCAGAACACTGCTACTGCTGCTTGACCGTACCAGGTCCTCTCCTCTCCTCATAAGCCAACAAGTCCTGTTCAGGATCATTTGTAAAGACATTGATTCCACTAGCCACCATCTTGATTGCTTATTTTGACATCACCATTATTACGTGGCTACTAATCGCATCAGCAGTATCCTGAGCATCCTTTTTTTTCTCCCTGGCTGCAGTGGATGCATCTACATCACAAAATAATGGACATAGAAATGTTCAACTCAAATTCTGGCAACCAGCTAGCCTACTCAACACATCTCTTTTTCAGTCTTCTGCTACTGCCCCCAAGCTCTTGTGCTCACTCTAAAATTGTGGATTGATACCTCTACGTAATTTTTTTATTACAATTATTATACTGAAAGTTAAAAAACAATATTTCATACGTAGGCCTGTGTATTATTATTATGTCCACTGCATAGACTGCAGGGCTGCCAAGTTTCACGAAAAGTTTGGAGTGATATTACGTGTGTTGGGGGCGGAGCGACCCAACATTTTGCCAAACACGCAGCTCTTCACCCCACACAATTATTATTGCAGCTTAAAAAACTGCTTCCAGCAATTTTACATATGGTTCATAATTGATTAGTACAAATGTATTTCTTCAATTCAGACAAATAAAATCAATAGTTTTATTTCTACATTTGCAATGAATACCTCAGTATAGTCTTAAAGAACAGTGGGCCCCATTAATAGGGCATGGGGTTAAGGAATGATTCAAATCAGCCCCATTTTCAGCAACAGTGTGTGTGTGTGTGTGTGTGTGTGTGTGTGTGTGTGTGTGTGCGTGTGTGTGTGTGTGTGTGTGTGTGTGTGTGTGTGTGTGTGTGTGTGTGTGTGTGTGTGATGAATGGCCACTTGGTTGACCACTCACTTTTAAAAGTACACCTATAGGCGGCTGCTCCACTAAAAGCTTTCTGCTTTTCTCCTTTTTCTCCACTGTTTCCTCTACTGTTTCCTCCACTTTCTTCTCCACTGCCTCCTCCACTGTCATCTCCACTGCCTCCTCCACTGTCTCCTCTGACCTGACTTTGGCAACTTTTTGGGGGGCTGTCCCTTCGCTGCCCAGAACGAAAGCAGATTTTTCAGCTTTTTCCCTGACATCTTTGAAACAGACAAAATACAATGTTTGTATAATAATTGAAACATCAAATTAACAATGAGACTTTATTCAAGAGACGTTTGCATGAAAAAAAAAGGGTTAGGGTTCTTTCCCAATTGCCCGAAAATGTCAAATGTAAAGCAAAAAAAGGGTTACAATGTTCAACTGTTTTGTTCCTTACAGTATAGGAATATATGAATGTCTAGGTAAAAATATGTTTCATATCCGGAACTAATGTTCTCCGTCAAGCAAATCGGCGAGAGCTTACGCGGACATTTTTATGGACAATATAATACATTAAAATGTTGATTAGAAAGACATTAAAAGACCCGCTGCTGCGACAGAAGATATAATTCCCTCTTCAATCACATCATTATTTCCAAAAGCTTGAGCCCATGTAACTTAATCAACGGTAGCTTATACTTTTCTTTCATCAATGCTTGGGATTTATTTAAGGAGTTCTGCACACATTGGTGTTGCATCAGTGGGACAAATAAAGGACAATTTAAGTTTCAAAAAGATGAATACAGGCTGCCTTTGCCAGAAATTCAAAATAAGAAACCCCCCACTACGGTGTGGCTTTGGGCCGAGCTCAGTGCGCTCTGCTCTGTCTGCGTCCGGTCGCGGTCACTTTTCAAACAGCTCCGCAAGGTTTGAACCGAGGCCTGGGCGCGCATCGTATGATTATATACAAGAACATATTGTTGAAGAAGTTCGCGTAATAGTGAAATAGCGCGTGATTTGAGTGAGAAATAGGAGGTGTGGCGTGAGAGCGCGTGAAGCGGGTCATTTGCGTGAGAGCGCGTGAAGCGGGTCATTTGCGTGAGTCTCACGCGTTGAGCGTGAGAGTTTGCGGCTCTGATAGAGCGTCTATAACCTGTGGTTGACGAGCAAGTGGAAGAAAGGAGGAGGACAAACTCAAACGAGAGGCAGATGGCTTTGTTTGCAGGGACAGATTGATGGACAAATAGCACGCATCTGGTGTTGTTCAAGGAGGTGAGAACCGTTCAACACTAGCGTTGGGTGAGAGTCTGCGCGTTCAGTCCTGTAAATAGTTATGTTTGTGAAGGACTTCAGCAAGTCTGGGTTAGTAGTAACAGGATTTACTTCAAATAGATGTTCCGCACTACACTAAAGGTCATTTTTAGCAGTTTCGTTTTATGTACGGGAGCAACACCAAGTGGACATATCCTGAACGACCGCCGATGCCATTGCTAAAAGAGACTAATACCTACATCTTTAAAAGTTGCACTTCCTTAGAAATCAAACGAAGCGAATCAAGCGAAATCCACGGGTATCTAGTAGTCTGAAACTTCGACAACAACAGTGAACACCTTGACATACCGGCCTCCCAGAGGGATCAATAGATATCCAATTGCCTACAAGCTGGACAACGACATATGTGAAAATGACTCCATGACCTTTGCTGGTGGGAGTCACTGACAACTTACGCATTGCGATCATTCAGGTCAACAGGGCTCCCGTGTCTTTAATGCACACAGTCAATATGTGTTATTAAACATATAGGCTACACGAATACCTATTTTACATTTCTCACTTCAAACCAAGCAACTAGCACTAGTTTGACGTTTTTTTTTAACTAACTTTTTGGAGTAAATACTTTCAGAAGCAAATGTAAATATTTTTTTGTTAGTACACTTGCAATTGTGTATAGTGTTGTTAATGAAATAAACGTATGAAGGATAGGTCTTAAAGTGAATTTAGTAAATCTGTAGAGATAGTCTTAGCAGAAATAGGAAAAGGTTTCAAATGGGCCAATTTAGTAACATTTGACATGTAGCCTAATTGGTAAACAATGATATAGATTCAAATATTGTTAACCCAAAAGACAAAAAAAGTGTCAAGACAATAATAGTAAAAAAATAAAAAGCATTTCAGCTTTGTGTGTGTGAGTGCGTACGTGTGTACGTGCGTGTGTGAGTGCGTGCATGTGTGTGAGTGCACGTGTGTGTGTGTACGTGGGTTTGATTGCTAAAGCTCTGGTATCTTGAGCAAAGAGTTTGGTTTGAGAAGCTCACCTATGACTCTTTTTCATCCAAGTGGCACAAAAGCAGGATCAATAAGTTCCTGATTCGGTCAACGGCTCCTTAAGCACCATTATAAATATTTCATGCTCCAATGGATCAGGCATTAGCTGGATAACAAATGAACGGAATAAACACAACATTGACTAATGCCAAAATATGCTTTTATCCAAATAGTTTCTGACCCTTTGGCGGATCAAGTTAAGTCTTATACCCCTCATCCAAAGTATCGCTCAGATACTGAGGCCAACTGTTACAAGACAAGTTGCATTGCTATGGCAACAGTTCGGGACTCCCCAGTTGCTGTGGAGAAGTTCTGACGGGGCAGATGTGTGTGCAGCTGCATCGATGGAGGAGCAGACTCTCTGGCATATGATAGCCATTGCCCATTTCTGGATTCAGCCATCAATTTTAAATGACCTTTGCAATCTCCCATTCTTTTGGTTTAAATAAGAAAACAAGTTGGGTGTATTTTGTGTATTTTCTACAAAAGTTATACTAAAGGACGGTTACATCACAATCTTAACGCAGTCGGACACTGCACAGCCACATCCAGGGCGGCTGAAGTAGACCATTTAAATATGTAAACAGTAAGAACATATTAAAACACTGGGATCAACCGTCCGTTAACACGCTCCCTGCTCCAAGATTTATTGTGTGCAGATAAGACTACCACTTAGGAAAATAAGAGCGCTGTAAAGAAAGTGCCAAGAGGGGATGATGTGTCAGCATAATTGTGTTAAACAGCACTGCTCTGGCCTGGACCTTGGCCGTTCCTTGGCTTTAGTACAACCAAGGTCACGTCCAGAGCTGCCTGTTTCTCTTAAATGGCTGTTTACTCAGCATAAAGGACCCCTTTACACAACACCTCCGGTGACTATTTAGAACATAGGCCACATATTGTATTTTTTTAAGTGATTATATAGTACATCCTCTCTCTTAGAATAAGTGGTGACACAAGAGATGAATTCAATAGCATCAGTTCTAACTGCTCCCCAACCCAACTACAGCACAGACTGAGTCAGTATAGCGATTTCCGTTTGTGTATAGGCTTTGAATGCCTTCATGGCTTCACATCTATAACATTGCACTATTTAGAGCAGATGCGTGCCCAATGTCCATTCAAGTGTACTCTTTGCAGTATAGTCGAGACAGGATATACCTATTGCGGGATATTGTTTGAAGCAGATGATAACCAGCAATACAATGTCAACTATTTCAGTGTGTGACCGAGGTTGGTTGGGGGGTAATTTTGTACCCGGCCCTAAATAGAATGTAAGATGTCCAACAATGAATGGTGCGCAGCTGTCAAGTTGAATAGACTTTAGATGTCTATCGCCATGTGGAAGCCTTCAACTCCTCAACCACCGGGAACCCATATAGGGAGGGTGGGGGTGGGGGTGGTGTGGGAGGCAGTGTGTTTTTAAATGCTGTTGTTACACTCTTTGACGCATGAGCATCTTTGTGAGAAAAAAAGCTATATTTTAAGAGACATTTGGATTGCCAGCGATAAAGGAGCAGACATCTCTTCCATTGTTGGTGCGTGGACATCAGGTCCGTGAACCTGCAGAGGAAGAAGATGTTTCTATTGAGGCATTTCTTTTTTCCAAATACGTTTGGTAGACTCAAAAAAGAAACCCTGCAGATAGCAGCATTACATGCACGGCAAGAAAGAAAACTTGGATGTGTTTGTCATTAAAGATAACAAACTAATAACTAATAACTTTCATCTCAGAGGGAATTTATGAACGACTATTTTCTAATAGAAGAGAGTGCTGCTACATCAAGTGTTTTGAGCAAATTGTGGGTTACAACATCAACAAAAATGTAGGTGAAGTTGGACCAAACCGGACCGAATAGAGAATCCCTGACCAATTATGTTAATGGTGCATATATTTGTGCAAAAACGCAAATACAAAAAAAATACTTTAGAAAATAGCAAGCGTGAATATTCCCCTTTAAATCAATTGGTTTGATAACTGAGATGTATATTACCGTATAAGGTATTGGGAAAACAGTAGCACCTTGTAAATATGATATATTTGTGGAATATTTACCATAACAGGCCTATTATTTACCTACCAAGGCCTTATTAGACACCACTGGAGTGCAAAATGAAAATAAAATGAAACAAGACAGCACCCAATGAACTTCATTAAAAGACCTTGAAGATGAGGTGTTCATTGAACAATGTCTTCTTCTGCTGGTCGGCTCCCAGAGAAACACCATCCACACAATGGTGAAAGACAAATGAGGAATACCACATGGCTCCCACGCATTAGCTCTTAACGTCTCCCTCGCTGAAACAAGGTGAAAACAGTGAGACATTTTTACACAGATTTCCTTCTGAATTGATGCCGTACCCTCCATCTATCTCCTCTCCCTTCCACAGTCTCAGGCCCCTTCCTCATTTTCTTCTGTTGTCCACAAAATGGAATACAGTCCATTCATCTTCCACTCTGTTTGAAGCCAAACAAGGTATGCATGATGCGACCGCTATTTCCTCTCCTCACCTTGTTCCCACTTCTTCACGGCAAGACTGAAGGACTAAGCCAGGCTAGGAAGGAGGGAGAGGTTTCATTGGATTCCACTTTCGGGGACTTATTTATTGTTCTTATTTGTTGTTTATTGTTGACCCCCACTCTGCGTGCCCTTTTCCAGCAGATCCTTTCAAATTAAGCTGTGTCTGACCATGTGCGTGTGCGTTCGATTAGACATTTCTACATAAGTAAGCCTACATATCGTCAAACCCTTCCTATTCACAGTGCTGTGCTAAACATATGGAACCAAAAGTGCTGAGGTATGTTAGTCTTATGGTATGCATATATATCTTCGTGTATTTTGATCGTTGACTCTGTGTATTTGGTTCAATGGGTGTATCTTTGGGAGCGAGAAAAACCCAACAGGAGGACCTAACAGGACACCCAACAGGAGGACACACGAAAATGCGGCATCAGGCCCCTGATTGGTCGTAATTCAATCCGTTGGGCCTTGGCTTTGCCGCCGGAATCGTTTCATAATTCTGTTTTGGAACAACTTGTCCATTGTGTTATGTTTTGTTATTTTTCCTAATGCCGGAAAGGCATGTGCCGCCACACATAGTGCTGCTGATATAACTATGACCTCATGGGGGGTTCGATTAAATGTGGTCTTGAGTGGACCTAAGTCTGTGGAAAGGTATTCTGGAGTGGGGGAAAATGATCTCTGTCAGCAGGGATAGAACGCTCCCATTGTCTTTCTCACTCCCATTGTCTGACCACAAAAGTTCAAACATTGCAAAAAACATTACAAAAAACACCGATATTTATTCCCATGACAAAATGTTATATATGTTTTAATTTGACTTGCCCAAATTGTATATACAGTATGCGGCTAAGTGTTATCTAGTCTTTGATAAAAGCATGAACAGTTGATGCCCAGCTAATGGACTCCATCCCCCTGGATGAATTGGCAACAGATTTGTCTTTGAAAGCAATCGATGACCTTGACTTGCAAATGACTTGGCCGAATCCAAGTCATTTGTAAATCAAGTTAATCATTTGCTTTTCAGGGGTCTAGTACATGTCCGCTCCCCTCGCTTTTCCCTTCAGCTCCATCATGTCCATCTATAATTACACAGGAGGCTGAGGTGACCACGGGTAAACAGGAAGCAACCCTGTAGTGGGTGTCATGTGTCAGATAGTGCAATGGACCAAAAAAAGAGACTGTGTCATTTCGGTATCCTGGCAATCTCTTTTGTGGGTGACGGGAGGGGGGTAAGGGGTGACTGTCCAAATGGGGGAGAAGGAAGCATCCAGAACATGGTGTCATTGAGTTTATCTTAGAGCTGCTCCTTAGGTACAACTTCAATATTTTTGCACTGACCGTGCTGTTCTAGCAGTCAAATAAAGGACGGGTACTAGTGCAAAACAAACCTTTTTCTTTATTTAGTCATTACTTTTGCAGATTGTGGTTTTGTGTTCTCAGAGTGCAATCCACCACCATTAGGATATTCATTTTTTATCATCGAGGGGTCATTGGAAAACCATTCACGCTCTGCTTGGACCTAATGGCTGCTGATTGGCCCCATTATCTAGCCAGTGGACTTTAGAGGAGCTTACACAGACACGCACAAACACACACACATACACGCACACACACATACACAGACACACACAAACACTGATACAGTGGCCATCTCCTAACTCACTCCCATAGATGATGGCTACACTCATACATGCCATTAAAAGTGCACGTCGATGTCCACAAGATGGGCGGCACACACACACACACACACACACACACACACACACACACACACCAATAAACAGACACAGACAGATATGCACTCACACACACACACACACACACACACGCATGCAAACACACACAGAAACAGCACAGCATGATGTAGGAATTAACGTTTTGGGGGGCGGTGGATGACGATGAGTGGTGGGGAAGGCTGGCTTTCAATGACAAGAACATGTGTGTGTGTGTGTGTGTGTGTGTGTGTGTGTGCCTGTGTGGAGACGCAAACAAAGAACACACGCCCACATACACACAAACGCACACATACACATGCACCGTCCATTAGAGAATTAAAAGGCCTTCTGACACCACTCACATGTGTGCACACACACAGTCTTCCCAGGGACGGCTGCTTCTGGAGCGTCTCCCAGGAGCAGTGGGTGAGGAACACACACTAGAATAAGATATTGAGGTGGGACCTACTCACCATCCCCTTGTGTTTTCACTGAGAAGGTGAGAGGAATAATGGTTTATCCCATATAAACATTATAATGAAATGTATTATATGTATGTATGTTATACTTCACAACAGTATGAGTGCATGTGTGTGTGTATGTATGTGTGTGTGTGTGTGTGTGTGTGTGTGTGTGACTGTGTGTTTGTATATGGGTCTGTGTGTATGTGTGCGTGCCATAGTGTGTGTGTTTGTGGGAGAGTTTGTGTTTGTCTGTACAGTAGAGCACGTATGATGAGAGTGCGTCTGTTCAGTGGAGTCACATGGCATTGATTTAAGCCAATGAGCAGAGACGGTGCAGTCACAGAGCTTTTGGTTTTCGTGTTTGGTTACTCTTCAAAAGTAAAGTAACTTTCTTCAAGGAATGAAATGCCTGGACTCAATTTGAAACCAGAGATCAACAGCCTGGGGGGGGAGGGGTTGTATATACCAACCAATTGTGTTTGAAAAGGAGTTCTCTTTTGAGTTGTATGTTGTTAACTAAAGCCCTTATTCTGGGGAATGTAAACAACACATAGATGCTAACATTTGATGACCACCCGCATTTTGTTTCAAGGTGTTCTAAAAGTCTGGTACTGATGAGCAGCCTTTGTGTGTGGGTTGTGTTATTCATCATATTCACTGGGCAGTTCGTTTTGTCAGACTGAAGAATTATCCTCAATGATCTGCCTGGTAGAGAGAGAGAGAGTATGTATACAAAATAAATCGGACAACTGTTGTTAGAGTTAATTTGACCAAATAAAACCTGGCTCTTTTCTGGCACGGTGGCGCTAGACAGATAATAACACCATCCATCACCTCTTGTGAGTTCAAATTGAATGTCTTTTTTTAATGTATTGTTTGTACGGTGTAAGTCTATACTTAGACATCCATAATGATCATGGACTGTTAACAGTTTACTGCTGAAAGCACTGTTGTTTCAGGGGAAGAACAATGTGTAAAAGGTATTAGTTGGAGCAGATGTATGACTTTGGTTTGCACGCAACATCTTGGATTCAGCTATATGAAATATTGCAATAAATGCATAGTATGGTATGGAATGGTATGCTATGGTATAGTATGGTGTGGTGTAGTATAGTATGGTATGGAGAAAAATGAGAAAAATGCATACTTTCATGGCACAGAGCTGGTGTCTGTGCGTGTCTAAACAGAGAGAGCTTTGGTTACGTTGTTCCACTGCAATTGCTTGAGCAAAGATAATGATGGAGTGGTCATGACAGGAAGGTGGCGAAGGACAGAGTGAGAGAGAGAGAGAGCGTGGGAGAGAGAGAGCGAGAGAGATAAAGAGAGACAGAGAGAGAGAGAGAGCGAGAGACGGACAAACAACCGAAGAAAGGTAAGACAAGAGTGGGCAGAGTGGGCAGACAGGAACACAGACAGACAGAAGTACAAAGGGAGGTTTTGGTGATGAAAAAATATGTCTGCCTGAGCAAAGGCAATGACTCTTGTCACCTTTAGTCAGTGAACTTTACTCACAGGGGTCTCTACTTGACCCCCCCCCCCCCCCCCCCCCCCCCAACCGCTGAACCTCCGGTGCCTTTCCCCTCCCCTTTTCCTCCCCCTTTCCCTTCCCGTTCCCGTTCCCTCCCTTTCCTTTCCTTTCCTTTTCCCGACTTCTCCAGGCTGGAGTGGAGGAATCCCAGGCAAGGGTTTAATTGTAGAGCTCTCTAGCTCTAAGGAGACCAGCGTCACGGCTGAGACACACTCACTCACACTCCCTCTCTCTCTCTCTCTCTCTCTCTCTCTCTCTCTCTCTCTCTCTCACACACACACACACACATACCTCTCTTTCCCTCTGACAGACACGGCAGAGCTCACAGAAAGCGCAGGACCCTTTGGATTTCTGCCAGAGAAGGAGGGGAAAAGAATAAGAGGACTTCAGATTGGGCATCGCAGGTATAAGCCACAGCCAGACTGAGAGAGGAAGAGTGGGAGAGTGAATGAGTGGGAGGGAGGGAGATAGAGATAGAGTGTGAGAGCGAATGAGAGAGAGAGAGAGAGAGAGAGAGAGAGAGAGAGAGAGAGAGAGAGAAGGAGGCAGAGAGAGCATAGTAGAGGCAGGGGACGGAGCAGGAGGTAGGGAGAGACCAAACAGGAACAGAGGGGAGGGGAGCTAGCGGGAAATAACATAGGAGGGAGTGTGTGAGGGAGAGAGAGAGGGAGAGAGACCGTAAGGCTGCAGCACCGAATGAGACAGGAGAAGTGCGAGGCGGGAGAGGCAGAAAGAGGGGAGGAGGTAGAAGTAGCAAGAGGTGGAGAGGGGGCCCCATACAGGAGAGAGGGACTACATTGTGAGCAACACGGGCTAGAGAAAAGTTAGGAAAGGAAGAAGAAGAAGAAAAAGAAGAAGTGGGAGAACGCAGAGAAGCTTCCAGAAGGAAAAAAGGAAATGAAGGGAAGAGCATGGAGATAAGAGTCTAGAGAGGAGAAAGAGTGGGAACGCGAGAGTCGGGTACAAACGGAAGGAAGGGGAGGGAAGTCGGGTACAAACCCAAGAAGAAAGCCGAGCTGAAGAAAAGTTTTGTGTGTGTGTGTGTGTGTGTGTGTGTGTGTGAAGGACGCAGATGAGGAACACAGAGCGAGCGAATGACTCGGATGGAAAGAGCAGGGAGGAGAGGAAACCCGTTGTTTTCTAAGGTGTTCTCCACGCGAACCCGCCGCGGTGCCCCCCGGACATGTACCCAGACGGCGTGCGGCGGACGGCGGCAGAGCACCATCGCTTCCCCCGGCCCGGCGGCCCCTGCATGTGCCACGGCTGCGCTCGCCGCGACCCCCCGGATCCCCGCCGCCACGGGACGGGGACTGGACCACGCCCACCCGCGCCCACGCAAAGGGACCACCCGGCCGCACTGGACTGCCGCAGACTCACCCCGTTTACCGGCGCGGGGGGGAGGGCCCCCGGGGAGGACAGAGCGGAGAGTCATCGCAGTCCACAGAGGAGGCCTGTGTTCGTAGCGTCGGGCCCCTACCCGGACCTGCCTGGCTACTTGAGCCCCGGGCACTGGGACCCCTGGGACCCCTGTCCTGCCCAGTGGACTCACCCAGGTGCCATGGAGCAGCCCAGGGCCAGACACTACGCGTCTGTGCGGGAACAGTGTGGCTGTGTGTCGCGGGGCAGCGGCGGGGGCCGGCTCTTTAACGGCATGCCGTTACACACCTTTAATGGCAGGCCGCCACAGCCCCTCCCTCCCCCGCCTCCAGAGTTCAGGGGTCAGGGGGACAGCCAAAGACGGACTACCGACGGTGTGGCCGTGGGGGAGGAGGAGGGGGAGGGGGAGGAGAAGTCCGGGGAGGAAGGAAAACAGCAAAGGACGGAACGGGAGCACGGCAGAGTCGACCGGCTTCGTTTCGTACAGCGCTCAGGGCCGACCCCGGACCCCTCCGGGTTATTTGCATGTGCCCAACGGCCACTTGGGGCGGAGGGTGAGCTCAGAGACGAGGGAGGGGGGGGGTAAGCAGCAGGACTGGAGCTGGAGATCAGTGCGGGTCTCGGAGGAGGGGGGCTACAGCGCGCCTGGAGCCTCCCACAGGGGATTCTTCGCCACTGAAGTACCCCAGAAACACTTGAACTACAGCAGGCTGAAGGGGCCCCGCGTGCCTTCGTCGCAGTCCACCACACAAAGCCAGGAGCCCTCCAGGTCGCCCAGCCAAGACCGGCCTCAGGGCCAGGGCTCTGACCCGGCCCGGCCGGGGTGCACGGTCCACGATCAGATCCGACAAGTGGTCATGAACCTGGAGGACGTGTTGGGCGGCTTGAAGCAGGTTCACTGGGAGATGAAAGAGGTGGGTGGCCCACAACTGTTGTGTATATGTGTGTGTTTAAAGCATATGTCAGGCGTGTTTACCCCCAAGGTCTGTCTTCAGATTCAGCTGTTCCAGTTGGTATTAAGGATGTTGTGCACAGATGCAACCTTGACATTTTTCAAATGATTTCCAAACAGTTCATGGAAAGGTGTGTGTGTGTGTGTGCATTTGTCTGCGCGCACGTGTGTGTGCTTGTGTTTGTGCATGTGCGTATGTGGTTATGTGTGTGTGTGTGTGTGTGTGCAGCCATGCGTTGATGTTACAGACTTATCATCTCTTGCAGGAGCATTGATTGAGAACGATTTGCACTGACCTTTTGCAGAACGTCGATGAAACTGGCAGAGTTCCTGGCAGTGCATTACATAGCGAGGCCTGAGACCGTTACTAGATTATACTCTGCAGTTTCCATTTTGCAAGCAGTCCAATGTCTGCAAAACTCTATCATTGTGTTGCAGCACAGAAATTAATATATAAATGAAAGTTATATTTTTGCAAGGAAAGACAGCTAGGTGAGGTAAACTGAGGATACTTCATAATGGTTTTGTGTTGCAGGATGTGTGTTGTGTGTGGACACTGTATGCTAGGTGGTTCCTATGCATAGTTATAATGTTCTAATAGAGATCGCTGTGTTTCAGGTGGTGGACCACATCGACCGCCTCACAGCCAACATGGACCTTGGCGAGGAGAGCATCGCCATCACCCCTGCCAACGAGCCCGCTGACTCCCACGACCTCCCCCGACCGGTCGACCTTGGCCCCTCCCCGGCGCCCAACCCCAAACTCCCGACTGTCCAGAACCACGTGTTCCTGAGGACTAACGCTCCCTCGCCTGTTCACATGGCGTCCGTGGTCAAGACCAACCGCGTCCCGCCTCCCTCTGGACAGGCCGGGGAGGGGGCGGGGCGGAAGCGGCCGCAGCTGGTCTCCAACGGCCACCTCCCTCATCTGTGCCCGCCCAGATACTCTGACCTGCAGGACCCCTGGCGCCGCGGCCCAGATCCTGAGGTCGGGAACGGCGCAGAGATGCGATCGCCGGGTCCCAGGACTCAAAAGCCCCCGCCATACCCCCAGAACGGGAGGTGCGGGAAGGGCCCGGTCACCCCTCCGATCCCTGTGAAGACCCAGACCCCTTACCCTGGGAGACGCAGACAGAACACCAGCATGGTGTGACAGAAAGGGCCGGCCGGCCTGGGCCCCCAGGGGCCTGAAATAAGACCCGGGAACGATGATGGAGATCTGAAATGTACCAGCAAGTGCGAGAACGAATGGTAGGTCGCTTTCTTTGCGATTCCTTCTTTTTTTTTAATGAGCTTTGGACACTACCGTTGACTTCATGGACTTTTATTAAGGGGTGGAGCCGGAGACGTTCGTCATTCTTTATGGGTGCGTAGGCTGTGCAGGAAGTCGGATCATGAATAGCGGTAGTGTGTGTGTGTGTGTGTGTGTGTGTGTGTGTGTGTGTGTGTGTGTGTGTGTGTGTGTGTGTGTGTGTGTGTGTGTGTGTGTGTTTGGGTGGTAGACGTTATCTATGTGTCTGCTTTCGTTGTTGTCACATAATTCAGAACAGGAACAAAAACAATCTTAAAGTCGTGTTAACCAAAGCAGTTCTCTCCCAAGATTAACATAATTTGGAATGGGTGATCAGATAAACATCTGTTGAACTAACTTAATAGAAACTAAAAGTGCAAAGAAGCAAGACCAGATCCAAGATGGCTCGAGTCAAGATTGGATTTTCATTATTTGACACAGAGGAGAGGTTATATTTTGTGCCAGATCTGTAGAATTATCACACCATGTCTGAACCATGTCTGAATTTATAGTTACTTATTTGATTTTTTTCCTAGGATATTCATGCTATTGTACAAAACACAAGAATAATGTCTCGGATCTTGAGACAGCTCTATTCTAGTTAATCTTTGTAAGTACTACCAGACAAACAAAATGTTCTATGAAGTAATTCTAGTCATAATATCTTAATTTTCTTTGAGCAAGTTCAAACACATGTGCTACAGTTGCGATTGTGCCTGTTTATGCCTCATGTAATGCCTTAAGTTAACCGAGTATTACTTTTACATGTGTTATCCTCAAGCAATAAGTAGCAATGAGTAAATAATAATGAATAACAAACACACTGTTAAAGAACATACTCGAAAATAGATCCACGCTAGCTCAAGAGGCTGCGAGGCAATTTGGGCCACTGCTGCCCTCTTGTGGGGAGTATGCGAAACTGCAATCTGTTTTTCTGGGGCCGATTCAAGTTGGACAAGAACAATCTGGTTTTAATCATAAAACCCTCTAGCCTCGTGACAGAGAGGAACGAGGCTAACTGAGTCAATAGTAAAGTTTGTGACGGCATTTTAAACGTGAGCAGTAGTAAAGGGTTTTTACTGCGGCTCCCTTCATTGTGAAGCGAAAAGGAGACTGCAGTGACCAAGTAGACATGGCGTCCATTGTGAAATAAATCTTTATTTTTCTGTGTGAAATTGGTCTGCGCTGACATGATTGGACGCCCTAGCTTTAATAACACATGCTCCAATACATGAAATTGTAGCGAGCTCCATAGAGCTTAAGGTACAATCTATTACTTTTTCACCTTTCTTTTTCTCTGTCTCCCTGCTTGGGCTTTGCTCGAAAGTATTTTTGTTTAAAGCAGACATTGTATTGGGAAGCCTTGCATCTTGAATTGGACTATCAGGATTGGTCACTCTGTTCTCTCTAAAATAGAGTAATGTACTGCAGAGACAAGCGTGTGTGTGCGGGCACACACACACACACACACACACACACACACACACACACACACACACACACACACACACACACACACACACACACACACACACACACACACATACAGGCACAGAGGCACACAAACACACACACACACACACACACACACACACACACACACACACATGCACACACACCCACACATGCACACTCAAAGACACATAACTCTCCAGCAACAGAGACAAGCGGTGACAGTAGTGATGGAGATGGTGTTACAGCAGCAGGTTTACGAGGACAGAGTGACTCACAAGGACACCTCCTCTGTCTGCCTTATCACAGGGATGCCCTTACACTGACCCACCAACCCCTCACACCCATCCACTCACCATTCATACTAAACCACCCATCCAGGTCCACAGGCATCAATAGAACGGTAGAGAGAGACAGCGAGAGAGAGAGATACAGAGACTAAGAGAGATCCAGAGATAGAAATAAAGAGAGAGAGCAAGAGAGAAAGAGAGAGGGACAGGGAGACAGAGAAATTGAGAGAGATCCAGAGAGAGAGAGAGAGAGTAAGAGGGCAAGAGAGAGATCCAGAGAGAGAGAGCAAAAGAGAGAGAGAGAGAGAGAGAGAGAGAGAGAGAGAGAGAGAGAGAGAGAGAGAGAGAGAGAGATAGAGAGAGAGAGACAGCCTTGGGGCTTGAATGAATGACATTTATTTATTTCACTAGAGGAACAAGAGTTTACTGGAAGCATGTGCATGCTGAATATAAATATTTTGTATGTGTGTGTGTGTGTTTTTTTTCATCTTTTTTCTCCCTGTTTCTTGTCCACCAGGACCCTGCCACTAGGAGGCATCTCCCTCTACAACAACGATGAGACGGCATGGGGGAGGGGGGAGCAAGACCTTCCACACACAGGGGGAAGCATGAGAGAAGATGAAAAGGAAATGATGGAGAGAGAGAGAAAGAGAGAGAGAGTTAACCTTCCATCGAGCAAACGTGACCCGCAAGCCTGCATGGGGAGATGCATCCAAAGAGTGGTGGACGTATTGAAAGGTCTCCAAGCTGTCTCGTGGGTCTCTTATTGGCTGTTGTTCTTTCACCTCTATTGGATGAACTAAATAACGATGGGTCACCATAACCCTCAATCCCTACCACCATCCCCACCACCAACACCACCATCACCTCCATCAGCCCAGTACCAAGATAAGACGACAGAGGGAAGATGTACGTATTTAAGACTTAAGATTGATAATGATTCACTCAATCATTTATCATTCAGTCTGATGATGCTGTGGAGGGTCTCACGACACCACGTCACACGCCACCACGTCACACACCACCACGTCACACACCACGTCACATACCACGTCACACACCATGTCACACACCACGTCACACACCACGTCACACACCACGTCACACGACACCACGTCACACACCACCACGTCACACACCACGTCACACACCACATCACACACCACGTCACACACCACGTCACACACCACGTCACACACCACGTCACACGACACCACGTCACACACCACCACGTCACACACCACCACGTCACACACCACCACGTCACACACCACGTCACACACCACGTCACACACCACCACGTCACACACCACGTCACACACCACGTCACACACCACCACGTCACACACCACCACGTCACACACCACGTCACACACCACGTCACACACCACGTCACACACCACGTCACACACCACGTCACACACCACGTCACACGACACCACGTCACACACCACCACGTCACACACCACCACGTCACACACCACGTCACACACCACGTCACACACCACGTCACACACCACGTCACACACCATGTCACACACCACGTCACACACCACGTCACACCACCACGTCACACACCACGTCACACACCACCACGTCACACACCACGTCACACACCACGTCACACACCACCACGTCACACACCACCACGTCACACACCACGTCACACACCACGTCACACACCACGTCACACACCACGTCACACACCACGTCACACACCATGTCACACACCACGTCACACACCACGTCACACCACCACGTCACACACCACGTCACACACCACGTCACACACCACGTCACACGCCACCACGTCACACACCACGTCACACACCACCACGTCACACACCACGTCACACACCACCACGTCACACGACACCACGTCACACACCACGTCACACCACCACGTCACACACCACGTCACACACCACGTCACACACCACCACGTCACACGACACCACGTCACACACCACGTCACAGGACACCACGTCACACGACACCATGTCACACACCACCACGTCACACGACACGTCACACGGCGTAGGCTGCGGCGTCGTGTGGGGAAATGGAGGATGAGGTCAAAATGGAGGACAGGGAATGTTTTTTACGATTGTCTACTTTGAATCATGTCTGTAATGATCCCAAATCCCCCGTATTCACTATTTAGTTGAAGCATATGCTTCAGCTAAGGGCTAGCTTCTCAGATTCCTCTGTGCTTTCTCAGATATTCTACCAATGTTGCTCCCTGACCGCTGAATGTTACCGCATTTGCAAATTGACTAAATAAAAACCATGCCTGTCCTGAATTAGGTTTCGCATCCGGAGGGGGAAAAATACATATAGGTTAATCTCTCAGATGGGAGCCATTCAGCCCTATTGGACCCAGCATGGGTCAGTTCCCAACTTCCCATGCATGCCAACGCTCATAGGAACGTTTCACCGCGTTAAGAAGTCTGTGTTCTGTGACCTCATTCTGCCAGAGAGCTTTGTGTCCCTGACAATCTGTGGCATCATGTTGTCTTGCTTTCACGTTTGGTTTGACACTTTCACATTTTGATTTGACTTCTGATTCCATCGTGGCGTCATCAAGACAGAGTGACATAGTCTTCTTTGCACTTTGCCGCAATACCTTCCATTATGTATTAGATGATATATTCATATATAGGAATTGTTCCCTTCCCAGTACACTGTGACCTAAATATTAACCTTGCTAATATATTTTATGATTTCCTGACCCTGACACACACACTCTCTCTCTCTCTCTCTCTCTCTCTCTCTCTCTCTCTCTCTCTCTCTCTCTCTCTCTCTCTCTCTCTCACACACTCATGCTCTCTCTCTCTCTCTCTCTCTCTCCTCCAGCTGTGGACAGACATTTTGATTCATGACCCAGAACAAGTCCTCCTATCCTGTACTTCTGTACTTGGACCTGTGCCATGAAACTTTTGAAGGGCAATCACTGTCAATTTTATTTTCTCTCCTTTTTATCCACAGACCAAAGTGTTTCATATTGAGGAGCTGGGTTGATTGAGCGGGCTGTCATTAGACACTCATCATCTCAAAAAGTTGTGAATGAATGAATGAATGAAAAGTTGAATAAAATTACAAATATGTTTTCACAAGAGCGATGACTTGTGACTACCTCCCTTTCTCTCTTAATCCCTTGTTCACTACCTCCCTCCCTCATCTATGCCATTTTTCACTTCCTCCCTCCCTCCCTCTCTTCTTCACTTCCAGCCTACCTCACTCAATCACTTAATCCTTCCATCCCTCCCTCCCTGTGTGGATGTGAGATTAAGTAATGTCTAAGTGAGTGTTGGCAAAGGAAAAGCCAGCGGTGAGTGGTTGATAAACACAAACAGAAGGTTAAAGATGCAGTCAGGTTCCTCAAGATGACAACGTTTTAGTCCTCATCGTAGTGACCTATCACCGAGCAGAATGTACATACAGAAAGTGGACATTCTAAAACTATTATTTGATAAGGGGAGAGGCCATTCACTGAGAATATTCAGTGACTCCAGATAAACAAGTGGTTATTTTCGTCAGAACGTAATGCTCTTAAGACAATGAGCAGGCCCTTTATCAAAGGCTGTTGTCCATTGTGAGAATATATTTAGCTCACTTGGTATTCCTGTGGAGACACATATATTTAGGTGCAGATAACGAAAAGCTAAATACATTCTATCCTCAGCTATTCTCCTCACGTGAAACAAAGACAATCTGCATCTCGAAGAAAACATCTGCTGCGATAAGATGAAGGAAGACCCTCAATCGCTAAGCACCGACCGGCGACTAAACATCAACCAATTGTATCCATCATAACAGATGGCGGGAGCGAGTCCCGTCCGGAGGGAACCAGACATAATGACTTTGGGTCCAGCCGCAAGACCCAGCAGGGTCCATGCGCTACCATCCACAGTCAAACACTGGTCTGTTTACACGTTGTGTGCATGGGGCCATACACGGGGCATGTGCTAGCCAAGCCATGGGGCCATGGAGTCCATCTGGAAGCACACCAGAGTCCCTCTGCTGTGCGATGGGATTTTGACGGTGAAAACAACACAAGACAACAAGTCTCTCTGTACAGGCCTCCTTTGGTATTGTGTGTCTCACTTATCCTTCCTCTAAGATTAACACCACATATAAATAGACTAGACACACACACACACACACCCATGCACACAAGCACATACACATACAAATACACACACACACAGTTAATGAGACAACAAGCAAAAGCCCTTTTCAGCCTCTTTCCCCAAGGAAAAGCCCTTTTCACCCCCCACACCTGAAACCATAACACGTATGTTATGGCGCACACACACAGACACACACACACACACACACACATGCACCCACACACACACACCCTGCCTGTGTTATTATTAACCCCTGGCCCAGGTGTCCTCTCCAGGATGTTCTTTTTCTGGACTGTTTGGATTTCAGAGGGAACGCTGTCGCATTCTTCCACCGCTGAGGTCTTTGTGTCCCGACCCACCCACCCTCCTTACACAAAAACACTCAGTCAAAATGTGCTGGAATGGTTGTCCTAGGTGGAAACCACTGGACTGAGTGGAGGCAACATGTTAAGCTGTTGCAGTCACTGTGAATTAAAAGGAAGAGTAATCAATGGTATTCATTATTCTATTAAATATTTTATTGTGAATCGGATGTTGGATTTGCCGTACATAAGAGACAAGAAGGTGTTTTGCACTTGTTCTTGAATAATCATTGCGCACAATGCTACTTCAATGAGTTTGTAAATGAATATGGTCTGGTGACTGAAAAGCAACGTTACCCTGCGAGCCGATATGAGCTCTCTTTCAAAGAAAGGTCGATCAAAATTAACTATAAAAAGGGTTATGTGAGCGGGGATTTATAAAATCACAAGCTGCTCACCAAGCCTGCTTTCAACTGTAATAAATAAATGAAAATAATGCTAAAAATAAGCACCATACCTACTGTGGCTCACTGATCACTTCAAACGAGATGTTTTCTGCAAAAACGTTTCTGGTTTGTGGGGAAATAGAATACCACTGCGTTAGCATTGAGAGAGCAGAGAATTCATTGGCCAGGTCTTACATTTAAAGTACCACCCAAGTCACACATACCACCCAGCTTGAAGAGGAATAGGAGTGTGCTTTGTTCCCTACAGACAATGATGTCCATCTGAAAAAGGGGGGGGCGGGGGGGGGGGGGGGGGGGGGGGGGGGGGACCGAGTTTACGGTTTATATTTTGATGTGGAGATGCTTGACCTTTTGCGCAACCGACCAGAAATCCGATCCTTTATCGTGTCTCCTTGTCTAGCCGAACCCAGCACCGTGTCTCTCAATGAAATGACACTACTGCTGAGGAATGTCTCTGCTCTCTGCCTAAATCAACCTGCAAAAAACAGATCGTTGAGTGGAGCACGTCTCCCGAGGTGAAGCAGACCCAATGTCCGCCACCCCCTTTCTCGTGGCCCCATTTACTCGAAATATGACCTGTGAATATAACACACACACACACACACACACACACACACACACACACACACACACACACACTATCCGAACCAGCTATTCTAAACACGAGACTGGGGTTTTCTCGCGTGGCGTATTCATCCGGAAAATGTTTCTGTTTCCCTCATAGCGTTTGAGGTAGGCCGCAGTGACTTGGCAGAACACCGACATACTATTAACAACGGATTAAAGCTTGATTTCACCTCATCACGACACTAGCCTACCACCGGGGCGCTGAGCTGTTGGTTGTTTGCGGGGCGATGGCTGTGTGAGATGAGGCGCTGCCCAGAGGAGTTACCAGCTTTACTTAACTTGCAGTTGGCTGCTGCTGACTGTGTTGCTGTGCTTTAGTATTGCGGCCGACTGAGAGACGTGGCCCAGATGTCTGGGGGAGAGTAGTTTTCTGCATGCCTCACAGCTGAGCAAACAGTCTACCGTCTTCTCTCCAGCATGGCATGTTTAAAATGACATGGCGGTCCAAAAAGGAACAGTGGAGCTAGAAGCAGAACCCGCTGAGAGACTGGGCATGCGCGTACACACACACACACACACACACACACACACACACACACACACACACACACACACACACACACACACACACACACACACACACACACACACACACAGACACACACGCACAGACACACACAGACACACACACACACACACACAGGCACACGCGGATGCACACATATGCAGGCACCCACGCACACACCTACAGGCACACACACGCACAAGCACACACATACAGACATTCCTATGTGGAAAAAAAACAGGGCCCCAGATCGGCATGGCACCAGTTCAAGTCCAGTGTTGGACTTTTGATGATATTGACACTATCTACAAATAACACCACCACAACATTCCTAGACAATAAAATAAGTGATGTATATGTGTGTGTATGCTTGTGTGTGTGTGTGGGGGGGGGGGGGGGGGTACAAAGAGTTTTTCCAGACACTTTAAATAACATTGACAGTCTATTCTGGCATAGATGCACCTAAGCAGTGGCCAGTGGATGCTGTTCACTTGCCCTTAATCCTTCAGCCCTTGACTGGAGAATGTTCTACATCTGTTTGCCTTAACAGTGCAAACACACACACAGTCTTTTTTGTTCCCTTTTTTTCTTCTTCATTTGTTCCTCTTTCTGGAAATACTTTAGAATTCGTCCAACGAATGGATCCCTTGTTTCAAAAAGTGAATCTAATCAAAATGAATACAGTTTATCCTTCATGCAGCCACATGTATCTGGAAGAGTTTCATCGTTCTGATGAATAGTAGCGTGTCTACTTTTCCTTCAGATGAAGCACTCATGAAAGCAGTTCCGTCGCCATGGATACAAATGATCTTTAAAACAATAAAAAGCTATGCCCTAGCAGTAGTTAAAACCTAGATAGATATAAAAATATATATAAAGAGAGAGAGAGAATGATATATATATATATATAAAGAGAGAGAATGAGAGATAGACAAATAGATGGATAAACGGAGAGATGTCAAGCAAGATATAGAAACAAATGTGATGCATAGATCAAAAAAGAGCATGAGAAACAGCTTCTGAAGGAGTGGATAGATAGACCAACAGAGAGACAGAGAGAGAGAGAGAGAGAGAGAGAGAGAGAGAGAGAGAGAGAGAGAGAGAGAGAGAGAGAGAGAGAGAGAGAGAGAGAGAGAGAGAGAGAGAGAGAAAGTGGGTGGGACGGCTGGTCTTTATAGTAGAGATGACACAGGAGTACAAGATCCTGCGGCCTGTGTTTTCACATGTCTTCGTGAGCAAACACACCACAGCCACAGGCCCCTCTTTCTCCAGCATCCCCCCCATCCGGCCAAGTATCTGTCAGGATGCAACGTCACTCTCAACCACTAGATCCATTATACCTACTGGCTGGAGGGGGTGACAAACTTCCATTCAATCCTACTGGTAAGACATACTTGAGTACTAGGAACCAGTCTTTCTTTTCTCTGTTCCTCTGTTCCTCCGCTGGTGCATGGAGCTTTGAGAATGCAGGTCATACAGGACCTCCCCGCTGGCCTGGTGTAGGGCCAGCTACACGGGGATGGAGGGTAGGGAGACGCTGCGTCATTAGTTTGGCTTCTTTATATAATTGGTTGGTGTGCATAAAAGGATTGAGGGAAAATTAAAAAAACTTATCTTGAAAGATGTACTCAGTCCCGGTTGTGTTTATTGTATTAAATATCAACCCAGCAAAGTAACTTTGAAATTGTAGTCCTTTCAAATTTGAAGTTTTAGAAATATAAAACACTTTTACATTACAGTTTTCATTCATACAGGCACACATGTCCAATCCATTGTCAAGCATATAATTGTCAAACCCTTAAAATAACAGAAAACAAAAATAAATGCAATTTAAGACTAATAAGTGGTTCAATAAAACTGTCATTATAAAATAACTAAAATAACTTTCACTGAAGCAAAAAAACGAAAACAACACAAGAAATGTTAAGAAAGAACAAACTAATTTAAAGATGTTACTTCTTCAAGTTTCAAGACCAAAGGACATTTAAGATAACATTCTAATGGATTGTGTTAGATCAGTGTAAATACTATAAAAAGCACCCTATGAACATATGATATATAACTTCATAACATGTACACCGACAATAAAAAATGTATGCTGCGCAATCATTTGTCACAGGAATGTAGAGAATTATAAATTCATATATGAAAAAGTTATAATGATAAAATGTGGTCATTCTATGTGATGTAGCACCCAGAGAGAGGATGGTTTTAAAGACATCCCAAGCGCCGCTTCTGATTCTAAGCCCTGCAAGCAGAAAGAGTTGAGAAAAAGGTTACATACAGAAATTCAGACAAGCATACACTTCCCTCTACTCATTGTGTAAATAATTATGTTTTCTTGATTAGTCTCTGAATAGGATTTCTTCCTCGTTTAATTTCTAAACAAAAGGCAAAAGCTCTGGGATCGATTATTTTTCGTTTATTTCTTTATGTGAGAAGTGTGGCCAGGCACTCCTACACTCGTACGGTACCTTGCTACTCGACAGTTCCTTGTCTGGACGTAAACTCCCGTGTACGTGATGTCGCACCGCACAATGTTGTTGGTGTAGTCTGACTCCAGAACATGGAAATTTGGATTGACAGTGACCTAATAGAAAAAAGTACAAAAAGAAAGTGAGATCACGTTGACATGACGAAGTATCTTCACTTAACCGAGTCCTGATGAAAAGCTTGGTCAAAAATAAAACACAACCTTCAGTAGATAATTTCCTGGAGGTACATCAGTGATGTCGATCCACTGGCAATCAATGTTGGCAGCATAGGTGTCATGGCAACCTGGACTCAGTCCCTATCCAACAACACAACACAGCAGTGGGCTCACAATGTGCTGCAGCAGCTGAAACAGGGCTGTTCACAGTAGCATTATATAACCCTATCTTGTTCAAATAAAACATTTATATTTGTATTTCCTATACATGTTGACGTCTCTGAAGCACAATACATTTAACAAGTAAACAAAGCACATTATTGTATGTGGCTTTGCCTAATCATGATTTAATGCTATTCATACTGTTATAGACAGTCTATCACTCGCTCTCAATCAAATCGCTTCATCAGTACAATCCCTCTGACACAACACACTCCATTACAATGGCTCTCTTTGAGATGGGCTGTAACAAGTTCCTAACTTCATACTTATACCACAGTCTTGTATGGCCAGTGGTGAATGTCCCAACAGTCAATCAGAAACCACCTTGTTCAGCACGTGGCTCCTGTAGCATATGTTAGCATTGTGTCCTACCTGTGTGTGAGCCGTGCAGGCGTAGCGGCGTCTGAAGCCTGCCTCACACCCCGTGTCTTCCAGGCAGAAGCTGGCCTTGTGTCCCTCAGCCACTTTGTGCCCGGTGGAGAAGTCCAGCAGGTCATAATTACTGAACGCATCCATGCTGTGGAAGTGCCTGACAGAACAGATTGAACATATTGATTTGACAATCAGGAATCGAAAATAGGGAATATATAATATAATAGTGGATAAGAAATAGAATACAATATAGTAAAATATTAGATATTCGACATGGATTTATAATATTGGAATTGGAAATAAGTAATAGTGCATAAGGACTAAAAAAGGAATACAGTAAAATATTGGATATTTATTATTGATTAGAAAATTGGGAATCCTAATAGGGTATATATAATAGGTAAAAGTTGATAATGAATGAGGAATAGAATAGAAGAAAATAGAAATAGGTGTAATTAATAGTAGTTTTATTCTCACATAGGGTTCAAGAAGGCCTGAAAATCTCCATTGCTCTAAGTTACTTTTACAGCTCCACACTGCATTGGGCAGCCTATGCTCCTGTCAGATACATTCACAGACGGTATGCAAGGTGAGGAGAAGTCACTGTGAAGGTGGGAGGGGGACTCACTGGTGACAGCTGTGCCACTCCCACTGATGCCTGGGGCGGACCGGGAGGAAGTCCGCCGTCCCCTGGTTCTTCACCTTCTGGGGGAAGCGCAGCAGGACCCGGTAGTCGATGTCCTGCACCATGGGCCCGTACGCCGACCTAGGAGGAGAGCCAGTGAGACAGGACCGCGAGGTGAGCCCGGGCTGGAAAGTTCCATCGCCTTTTTGCATGGCAGGTCTGCCTTCCCTTGGCTGGACTGATGGATAGCTGATTGGCTGGCTGGCTGGCAGGCTGAACGGAGGAATGGCTGGCTATGGCTCTCCCAAAAGTAAAGGTTTTTGTGCTAAATGCTTTTTAAGGGGGGGTGGGGGGGAAACCGAATCCAAGAGCGTTTATGTGTTGGCGGGACATTGTGTCAGAGGATCATTGCTCTGAAATTCAATCAAACAGCGATCTTAATTATATGACCAGATGTGCGCCGGGTGAATGCATCACTAACACAGTCAAATGCATCACTAACACAGCCAAATGCAGCACTAACACAGTCAAATGCATCACTAACACAGCCAAATGCAGCACTAACACAGTCAAATGCATCACTAACACAGCCAAATGCAGCACTAACAGACAAATGCAGCACTAACAGACAAATGCAGCACTAACAGACAAATGCAGCACTAACAGTCAAATGCAGCATTAACACAGTCAAAAGTAGCGCAAACAACATTCAGAGTTATCCTAAAGCAGAACAATACGTACCACACAAAACAGCACTGTCAGCCACTGAGTGTGAGTGTGTGTGTGTGTGTGTGTGTGTGTGTAATGCATACGTTTGCATCTGGTTCACATGTTTACATCTATCCATGTGTCTGAGGCGATTTGGCACCTTGTATTACCTGGCTAGACAGTTCTCCTCCGCTGCACACCTCAGGGCGTACATCTGCATCCGCTGGATGTATGTGCCAGCCTGGATGGCATAGGGGTCTGGTACCAGGTCTGGAAGCCCTGGGAGGGAACAGAGGACAGCAGCACAAAATAGCCTCTTTTTTTTCTCGTATTTTGCTAGGCGTTGTTCATTGTTGACAGCAGTCCAGTAAAGCAGACCAAACAGGCTGTCCTGGCAGAGAGGGAGTCGGTGGAACTTCAGAGTCAGTGTTTATGTCTATGTTGGCACTTGGTAGCAGGATGCAGCTGTATTACATTCCGCAAATGACACTTTATGATCTGCGGCCCAGAATGAAAATATTCCCACTATTTATATATAATGTTGCTTTGCTTTGCAAATTGACTCATTATTTCCAGACAGGCGATTTAACATTGAATCCTGAATACTGTACTCTATGACCTTTTGCGCATACATAGAATCAAATTCATAGGCGCATTCAATTCACAATATCAACAATATTATATATTTGACTCATTTGGGCATTTAAATCATGATATTAGTATGCCATTAATCGGTACTTAGTTGATGGTATAGAAAGTCCAATTCACTTACCATTTTGGAAATATCTCGTGCCATACCCGGTGCCAGGTGGCAAGCGGACCTCGGGCCGCCCTCGAGGGGGATACATGTTGTACAAAACAGAATTCCGGTGGTTCTTGAACGGGTTCCGAGGGTCGTCGTTAGCCATGGCGTCTCCGTTAGTTTCCGCTTCGTTTGTTTCGACGCCGTTTGCATTATTAGAGGCCGCCTGGTTTGGCGCAGATACCGCGTGTACTGCATATTCTGCATTGGAAGGTTGCGCTGCAGGTGCGCCATGCCTGGAGATAGACAGCGCACCGGGAGGAACCGAACCGGTTTCCGAATGGCTGTTTCTATTCGGTGCGGTAGCATCCAGGCCGACACGTGCACCGTTCCTTCTAGGTACTACTACATCGCTTCCCGGTGACTCAGGAAGAGTCCCTGGTAACGAGCTGTTGGTCCTCTGGGTGTATTCTGTGGCGACGCGCCGCGCGCTGGGATAACCCAATGCACCCTGTCGGTGGAAACGAAGCACTTGTGGCGGTCTCACCTCCGATGGTCGAACGTTAACGTGCACACGTTGCCTGGTGCTGTCTTGCCCAAGAACGACAGGTCCTTGGTCAACAACTCTATCGCTTGTACGATCTGGCTGGGAATGTGTTGGCCCACTATAGTGTCCACCTCTTCTCTGCGATGCCCCGTCTCGTGCGCTGAACACCGTGTGTCTGGTGCTGCCTTCTCTCCGGCTGCTACTCATATAGTTCCTCGAGAAGCTTCTCGGTCGGGCCACCACCGGTGATTGGTATTCTGAGCCAGTGCTCATCAAACTAAACACCTGGCCGTTGTTCTCCCACTGGATACGTTGCCTCCAAGGGTTGCCGCGTGGAGGTACTAGCTGCCCCGTGATGAGTGGAGCCAGTCCCTGGAGAACGTATAGAGATAACATTGACCACTTTGCCATGGTGACTTCAAATACTCAGTGGAATCCCCGAAAGTCACAGATGTTGTTGTTGCATGTAGTATTGAGTTGGAAGATAACGTCACCAAAAGACATAAAAGCTATCCGTTCCAAATCTTGCGTGGCATGACCGTTCTCAAACGAACTCAAAATTAGACAGGAAAAGAAGAGGGTTGGATCTTTCAGGTCGTTTATCAAATTCAGCCGGTTAAGCCTACTTACGCAACCACAGAAAGCTCAACCTGCAAACGAAATGAATTAACCCATTCCGATCCGTGCTGGGGTAGACCAGGCTTTACCAAAGGATGTTTAGAAAGCAAACTTTACGCACGGGTGTGAACTGACGTCTGGTGAGTCGGGTTCAGCTGTACGCTTTCAAAGTATTCATGGTAACTTTGCGACCCATTCGCCCCCAAATGATACTTTCATATGAATGGTAATAAGTTTGGTAATAGTAATTTATAGTTTTCATGATTTAACTGATAGATATAAGAAAACGAACCATGCCTACTATACTATGTTAAGCTATCAACACCAAATTTGCCCTGTGTATAAAGAATAATGATAATAAAGGTTTAGACTCTCTCATCATGTAGTTATCCATGAATTGTCGATTTATTGGCAAACAACGTTGAAAGGATTTGTGCCCAATGAGAAGCGCTTGAATTTAAACTATTACCACAAGATGGCGGTGTTTACCCATACAAACGCAGCATAAGACGACTACTTATTATTTAGAAAGTCTCCTCAACTGTTCTTCTCATGAAAATTAGATATACATTCTTTTCAGGATTATATTTGTCTGTTGTCTTTTTGAAAAACCGTTAATTGCTTATTCAGTCATTCTTTTTCGCCCCAAAGTAGTCTAAAACCCACATGCGCACATGTGTCCAATGCGCACAGTCTATAAACATGTGCGACTGCATTGTCCATGTTAACATGGCCTGCAACGCACTTCCACTGCACATCAATACTTGACAGTTAATAGCAGGCCTACATTTAGTTTGAGCTACATTTAAAAAAAGGGTGTGCTTGTGCTCTCTTTCTATGTGGTTTATTGGGACCATGGTGCACCTTTGTTTGGTCAAATAGAGCTTAAGTAGCCTACATGTGTCTCGTGGCTATAATTAGAACAGGAACTCGACACTGTCCTGAAGGGCGGGAACGCCCGGCCGAGTGCGCGAGGCTTATAAGAGCGTGGGATCCTTGGGACTGGTTTGGCACAAGACTTTCCGAGCAGGACATATACAAAATTTAGCCAGTAAGTATTAACGATAAATTGAGTCTTTAATTGTGTGTCTAACGGGAAACTATACGTAAACAAATCACAACAACTTCTACCACCAATGTTGTGTGTTAATCATGCTGTAAATTAGCGTTGTTTGAAAAATAAAACTGAACACAAATAGCTGTATGGTTGTTTTCATGGAGAACGTATGACTTCCCCGTTTGATACGACCGAGCAATAAGACTAATTATTGTACGCTTTGAATATATCTTATCCCATAAAGGTATCCAGGGCTGCTCAGATCTTTGCTTCTTGTGCGATTTAAGGAAGATGGTGGTCTAAAATGGGTTTTCGACCAGAAACCACAAGGACTACTATACCTGTTGTCTTTCTCTGAGGCCCCACACATCCATTCAGAGGAATATGCAACTAAATCATAAAGCCCGATGATAAACTACTGATCATGGGGAGACACAGGTGAGATCTAAAAAAAAGTGTGTACATTATAGCGAACCATAGATTATTATAAAACATATTCTATTGGTTCAAAGTGTCATTTCGCTCCGAGTTCTCCACAGCGAGAGCTCTTGGTAAGGTTTCAACAAGTGGGCGAAACCATCCAATAGGCTCCATCGCGCATCATCCAATTGTGCACTTAATGTATTGTGGTTTCTGACTGGGGTTGACTATAGATGATATAGTTTATAGATGTTTAGAATATACAAAAACGAGTTCGTATTTGTATATTGTAACCATCTAGTCCATTAACCTTCTATGATCCAATATGAATTTTAACTGATCATATTATACACCTACGTCGAATATGGAAGGTAATCAAACCTGATGCGATTTGATTAACACTCGTTAAAATCAAGGTGACTACGTTTAAAGTTTGGAAATGTAGATACTAAATTTAGCTTCTTGATGCTTGACACATTGGTCTCCCCCTACACATGTTATATTAATAATAAGTAGTCGGACAAACTCCCTAGAAGGTTTTTATTAATACACAAATACATGTTGACAGATTGAAAGTGTCATGTTTGAAAGACTTTCTTTAACTAGAATTGTTCTTGAATCCAAAAATAGCATACACAGAAACTGGTTGTACTATTATTCACTAAATGGTTTAGAAATGGCTGCATTTTATTTGTTTTATATAGGTCTATATCTAGCGAGTGAATTTCAATAAAGATCTAACGGTTGTGGAACTGAAGTCTACTTCCAATACATGTTATTTTCGCGCTATATCATTATTCTTTATAGCTTCAATAAACTATTGCCCATTTGATTCTGAGTTGAAAGCGATGATGTTGACACAGAGTGCTGGCTTGACCTCTTTGCTTCCTAATGCCTGGACTTGTTGTATCAGGTCCTGAGTTCCCCCTGCTCTTATGTGACATGTGGGCTCTCTGGACTTTCTGTCAGAGAAAAAGGGTACAGTTTGAATGTAGCAGCACATGTACCACTTAGCATAGGAGCGAGGTCATAAATACTGGTGTCACATGGGAAGGGGGAGGGAGAACCAATCTGATCCCATGTCCAGGGGTGGTGATGATCAGCAGTCGTCCGACCGCCACCCCCTGACTCCTAGTCTCCATGACCAACTTTGGAAGTATCTGTCTTATCTTTTCTTGGCACTGCTGCACTCATTGCCATGACAGCACGTGACGCAGGAGCACATGTCTGATTCTGCCCACTTGGCAGGTGGTAGTGGCCCCTGAGTCAGACCAGTGAGCAGCGGTGAGGAGCTGTCCATACAGTAGTTAAATATACTCCACTGACACCCCAAGCACGCACTCTATATATAAACCCACAGGCCTCAGCATTCGTCTCCGTCGGGGGCAACCGGAGACACGCACGGACTCCAAGATATGCATCACAAGACTATCAAAGCACCACAACCCTCCCCTCTCCTCTCCCCTCCGCTCCATCACCTCACATCCTCCATAGACACCCAACCCCACCTCACCCATGCGTCTCGGTTGACCCCCACCTGTCTTGGTACTAGCGCTTGGTTTGTAGTGGGATGGGCACTTGAACGTTTAGGCTTGTGCAAGGTGAGACGGGTCGTAAGTTCATGGTTGAACGTTTTGACATGACATTTGAAAATAACAGCCGCGATTTAAACGTTTGTACTTTGAACAACTCACTGCCTTCAATCCTTGACTACATATGAAACTAACATATTTTTGGTTAACATGCTATAGAGGAGTTTCCGTGTTTCCTGAACATACTCAGATGTGAGATAGGATGTTTCCTTCTTATTGAATCATTACATTTCCGGGAGTTTTGATATTGAAATTAAAATAAAGTGAAGCATTTTGGTAGTGTATGTGTCCTCATTTCTCGGCACATACCCTTAGCAGGGCCGTGGTTAACCAGCAGCAAGTTTTGTAAAGGTCACTGGAACTAGAATGGTTAAACTATATGGGGGGGGGGGGGGGGGGGGGGGGGGGGGGGGGGGGGGAACATACCAGGCACTCTTTTAGACCAATAAAGCTGACCGCTGTATGCACAGTAATTACATCTCATAGTGTAGTGCGTTGTTTTGCTCAGTAAATGTGTTTCAAGTCACGTATGGTATTGTAAGGTTAGGATAGTAAGGGCATGCTAGATTATCGTCATCAGGGTGGCCACTGAGGAGTGGAATTCAGGCCACGTGCGTCGTGAAGTATCTGCCATGGTAACGTGTAAACCCTATCGCTTCCCGGGCTGTTTTGCTATCGTTAGAAACCCGGCGCTAGTACACCTCCTTGTGTGTAAAGCTGTACAAGGGCACTCGATGATTTGCCACATTATATATATTTTTAAATAACAACGATTATAATATTAATGCTCCTAAGTAGTCAACAGACCAGTAATGACGAATGATTTGTTTTTCAATATATTGCAACATTTGTGATGTAATTAAGATTTGCATGCATTCAACATATTCCTCTTGGTTATTCTAAGCAAGAACATAATTTAGATCCTTTAGACCTCCGGACCTCATAAGGTCCAGAGGTCTGCAGGAGGTTGTACAGCTGCATTGTCACAGAACAATTACTTATATTCATTCTCATATTTCAAGCTTCCAAAAATATGCCCATGATTCAAACTTTTGAAATGAGTCCTTTTCATAATTTCATACATAGATATGGTTGGTTGGAGTACCGCACTGAAGCAATATCTTTCACTTTGTGGAAATTACATGACCCTCTTCATAGCATTAAAAAGACTAAGTACAACAACGTTATTGATGTCTTCTATTGAAATTGTATTCATTGTTTTATTTTTTTAAGAAACACCCACACGTTAAAAAGATAGCAGTTATTATTCAGTTTTTTTTAATCTCATCACTAGTGGAGGTACAATTGATTTGGACTATTGTAACTTCTCAGCAACTCTAATGATTGCAAAAAACGAGTGTCATGGTAAATCAAAAGAATGCTCGTTGAAAAATGTGTTGAAGAAATGTTAATAAATGACTAGTAAGTCAGTCATTGCTGGTTCTGATAAATGTAGTTGCCAAAGCATCAAGGCAAGCGCCTTGACTAACAATGGGGTTGCTCATGAAAACGTGACACCATAAGTGGGTTAGGTAGTCTCTTTTAAGTTTCACAACCATCCAGTCCAGAGGTGGTTTCATCTTTCTATAAAAGGTTACAATATAAGATTCTTCTGCTATCAGTTCTTAAGTTACAAGGTTTTTCTATTTACAGGTCAAGAGAGGATAACATAACATAGGTCATAAAGCATGTCTTGGTGTTGACATTATTCCACAGTATATTTACAAGTCTTTACACAATCCCTCAGGTTCCAGGCATCCTGCTGTGAGGGAAACAGAAAAAACTAAATTATTATCAATCAAAATCCCAATTCCACTTCCATCAACTAAATGTGTCTCATTCTAAATGGCCCAAAAAATATATATATTTCTTTACCTATAAGCTGTTGAGCAGAGAGTTCTGAATGCTTTTGTGCACCTGGTTATAGATCTCCTCCTTTGATTTCCTGCCATCAAGGTACTCTGCGTGGGGCAAAACAATTATTACTTTACTTTTGTAGATACCGGTGGAAAAGCGATAGTTTATCTGTATGAGTCTCCAAGCCATCATAACGGTTGAAGTTCATGATGTTGTAGGACTTACCTATGGAATTCCAGTTGTTTTCCATCTCTTTCCTGTGTTTCAAGTACATGGGCCACACATGGCCGTCGAACAGGCCAGGGGGATCGGGGATTGTGTACGTTCTTGTACTGTCGGAAGAAAAAAAACAAATAAATTCACATCTTTAGCTGTAGCTGTGCAAGACATCAGAAAGAACCCATTTTGAGTCTGATCAAAGAGCTTCGTCATCTCCTCCTCACCTCCTTCTCTGCTTGCACTCCTCGTATGGAATGGAGAGGAAGTAACACTGATCATAGAAATCCAGGAGAGGCCTGAGGGAGCAAGGAGTTCAGTTAACTCAATGGTCTGTGGTTGAAACATGCGCTCCTATAAAGGCGGCCTATGTAGAAAACAGTATGGCTTTTTAGCAAGTGACCCACTGGTAGTTGTAAAGGAGGAAGCCCTCGATAATGAGGATGTGCATCCCCGTCTTCTCTGGGTCCGACGCCTCGGCTTCCACCGGCAGGTTGACTCCATGGGAACGGGCAAACTTGACTGGGTTTTCCTGCCAGCCTTTTATAGTGTTTACCATGGCCTCCATGTCGAGGGCAGTGATGACTGAGGAGAGACAAGAGAAACACATGGCACCTTTCAGAACACACCAAACTAGACAGTGCACCAATGTGCTTCAACTCACACCAGTCAGGATAAAAGTGAATGACTTTGGCATTCACTGAACTGACACTATAAAAAGGTCAGTTGATTAGTAGTCAAAGTTAATTTGTATTTATTTTATGTGCAGGAAGAGATTAAAGCATGGATTTCCTAATTGAAAATCCATTCTTACCATCCCACTGTCTAAAGCCGTCCTCCCCGACTTCTATTTGATCGGGTTTCTGAAATAACAGTCACCAATAAAACATTGCTGAAACCTAGTAACCAATCGCAACTGATCACACCTGGACACGACAAGTCAAGGACCCGTCTCCACCGAAAGTGGCCTGGATCATCGTTGTTGTTATGTTATGAAGTTATTATGAATGCCTATGTTATGAAAGCCTATCTATAAATTCGAGCGCAACTGTATTTGATATTTGCGAGTCTATAACAAGATTGTATTGATAGAGTAGGGCTTAATGCTTACTTTATTTTCAGTTTCTGTATCAGTTTCCCTGATATAGACGCGCGGCTTTCAAATCGAAGAAAGACATAGTGGCCAATGTAGGCTATCAATATGTATCACGATAAAAGCTAAGGTAATGTTCTTTAAAAAAAAATACAATGTTAAAAGAGTTGACCACGCTGTTACAAATATATTAATGTGTAACGTTTGACTTTGAGTGGGGACGCTTAACCTTTTCGTTCGCTGTCCAGGAGACAATCAGCCGTATTATTAGGCTGCCAAGAGCGCCAATGAAGCTCATTGAACAAGTAAAATACTACATCAATAGGCCTAATTGGTATTGGCTGGCCTACTGTTAATTTGAGCATTTCATGAGCTTGGCTTCAAGTTCATATTGAGTTTGTACTTGTACTGGCTTACCTTGAAAAAGTCATCCTGGTGCACCACACAGCAGTTTGGCAATGCCTTTACTAATCTGTTCGTCAAAGTGGTTTTTCCACCGTTGGTGACGCTGAAATGAAAATGAGAAAAGGTTAGCTGATCATTTGTCTATGTCAAATTGTTTAGATGTCTCTGTTTTACTGAGACATTGTAAACATGTTGTAATTTAAGCTTATCGAGACTTACCCGCCAATGCCAATGATGAACTTCATTGTAACTTCTGGTCTTCTTCGGAAATCAGTAAATAAAAGAAGGGAACCCGACTACAACAAACAATCCTTCAAAGCTTTTAAAAGTCTTTGACCTTTCTTATCTTCTCTGCCAAACGTTCCTCCCTTCTACTACTTCATTGATTCTCTATGGTGCTACTGCATATATATAGTGTTCACTTGTAGCGTCATATCGTGTGTCGAGAACCTGAGCCCACTTTAAGCCAATAGGCTTCCCCCTCATGCAGCTAAGACCCGCTATTGTACGCGGAACGTGTCCAATCAAAAGACGACAAATCGGCCCAGTTTGCAACAGCGTAAACCCCCAAATGTGCACCTGTCTTTTCGTCATCATCTGTTCACACGCAGGACTCAGCCTAGCCTACGAAGCTATGCCAACAAGTGCAAATATAATCTAAACACAAGAGGGAGGTATACTGTATATATAGACTATTGAAGATTACGACTTTATTGTTGCAGAAATCTGTGAATAAGGATATTAGCATCTTTGGAATGCATAGCCTATAGGAGTAGATAAGGCAAGAAGTCTATGAAAAATACATTCAAGCACATTATAAATGTAGCCTAAACTTGAAATTAAATAGTTAATTTGATTAAGAGAATAAACAATTAGTTAAATCCTAGCCTATTTGTAAATCACGTGTTTAACAATTAGCCTATTATAAACAATTGAATAATTTATTATTTCTAAACAGCTCATCTTATTTGTGTGTGTGTGTGTGTGTGTGTGTGTGTGTGTGTGTGTGTGTGTGTGTGTGTATGTGTGTGTGCATGTGCATGCGTGTAGCATGTGTTTTTATATTTATCCAGTCTTTGGTTTGTATGTGTATGTGAGAGAGAGAGGAGGAGGGGTGGAGGAAGAGAGAGATAGATTGTATGTTGGTGTGTGCGTGTTTCTATTTTGGTGAATGTATGAATGTAATGGCGTGTGAGTGAGCTTGTATGTGTGTGTCGGCTGTGAGATACAATCAAATCATTGGGTGTGTAAAGCAAAGAGTGCGGCACATGTGTGAGCACATCATATCAATGTGTGTGTATGTGTGTGTGTGACCACCCTCTTCAAACCTGAGTCTGCACAGTTCCGGATGTGTGTGGGGTACGGTCAACGACTGTTTATTTTCTTTGTGCAGTGTTTGATCACAATCTCTTTACTGTACATCTATCAAATGTAGGCCATGATGGTGAACTCTGGAGGTGAACTTTGTGTTCAGGAGATTGGAGCGCATTTGACCACGTTGTCAGAGTCAAGTTACTTTCCATTTGGTATATGCCTCAGGGGAAAATGCATAGTGGCTGGCAGTATTATTGTATTTTAGTGCGTTGATACTTATGGATACGTTGATAAATATGAAGTAGCAGTTTATTACAACCTCCTCAGTACAAAATTAGATTCTTCACACATAACCACCATGTCTTTAACTATACGTGGTTCATTGGGAACACAACCAGGGATGTTCATGTATCTCTCTTGCAGTTGTCAGGGTCGGGTGCTGACGGGGCAGCAGGAACAAGGAGGGATAGATCCAAATGCAGACAATTCAGGACATAACAAAAAAAGGTCTTCAATAAAGCAACTCAATATCTCTGTTCTGTGAACAGGCAGAAAAACCACAACAATTTGGGAACCACGAGGAATAAGCGACATGCCAAAAACAATGAACCGACAAGGGAACAAAATAAGTGAACGTGTATATATGGGGAGAGACTGATCAGGGAATGAGGTGCAGGTGGGAAGATTGTGACAAAGACGCACAGCTGAGGGGAATGAAGTGATTGGAAAAGTCTAAGGACATCTGGGGGACGGGGGGAACAGACACTAAACAACAAAAAGACAAAGTCAGATCATGACAGCAGTAGCAGTACTCAGCTTACAATAAGACAAGGGCGTTTAAAGCTGGTCATCTTGGTGAAAAAAATGTAAAACAACATTTCATGGGAAACCTTAATTCTTAAAATTATAATTAGTGAAATATGTTCCTTACAGTAAATTACTATTAAATGTCATGGAATAAAGAAATATCGCTGCAATTGGATTTTTTATTGTAGTGATAATCATGACTTGACATTAGAATTTTTGTTAGTCAAATTTTGTTTTGACTTTATTGCAAAAGCTTGGAATACATGGCATTGCATTCGTTCTCATCCATTCATTCCTCCATGCATTGCAGAGCTTCCAGTGATGGATCAGAGGATTTATGTGTGTTTCAGTGCGAGTGCTAAAATTGGAAGGAACACACGCGGACAGCCAAAATAATTCCTCAAGTGCTTGACGAGCAGCAGCCCCTCAGCCTATCACTAGGTGTATACAGTTGTATCTAAATATTGTTTTATCACCTTGTGGTTACGCAGAGGGCTTGCATAGGAAAGTAGTGTGTGCCAAACATCTGACCTCTACAGCACTTGCAGAGAGAAAGAGAAGTGGTGTAGGTCAAGAGACGTGTCAAACAGGATTTACACGCTAGTGGGCCTACGTCAAGTGGATTTTGTATCGGCTCTGAAGCCGCCTGGCCATGCCAAAACATTTACTATCAGGTGAGGCGCAACTCGCCCATTGATTGATGAGTGTAAGGTGAACAGAGGATATCATGAAAGAATGTGATAAAATACACCAATTGGGCCCACCAATTATATATTCATTTTCTGATTTATTATTATTGTTCTGTACAAACAATGGCACATATTCATATACATGACTTTAGCAACATAAACATTTAAATATATAGCATCTCATTTGTAAATATGTTCTGTTTTTACTTCAGTAAAAGTGCATTGTAAAAACATGACACGACACAGGATTATCAAAAATATGGAAACATGAAATAAAGAGGAGGGAAATAAATAACCATGCCACTTGCATATGTAACAAGGGAAATATTTAAGTGTGTGTGCAGCCTTCAGCTGTGACCTTTCAACTAGGTCTTGGAAGAACTATATCATTATAAATGATTGCACATAACTATAAATAACAACCCATGCCCTTCATACCATGGTCAAAACATCTATCTCTTTTGAAAAATAATGTATGAAGATATATCAATTTTTACTTTACGGTAAAAATTCATGTTTTTATCGCTTTATTGCGATATCATGCTGGAAAGGATTCATAGACACAGGTGACGAAGATCCTACATTTAGATTTAAAACGTTTTTCTTAAGCCCATTTGGTCATGCAAGAGAACCTTTCTGATTTGCATATACAGTATAACTCTTAAAACATGCGGTGGGGAAACATGAACTCTGACGAATATATGATCAACCCCGCAACATTTGCACCAACAGCCGGTTATGATTATTCTTTGTAGAGTCAGGGTTGTCACAATGGAGAAAGTGCTTTAGACCTTTGTCTCTTCGATGGGATAGCCTGCAATGTAGATCTGAATGGCGTGTTATCCCACATGACTATAACAGACCACCAGTGCAGCCATCATCTGGCATAAGGACATCCAACCAGGCCTGTTTTAAGACTCAACGCGGCCGGTGAGAGTTATCTGGTGCAGACAGGGATCGGGTGTAGCGTGTGCTGTCCAGGCGATCCCCGACACCACACATATTAGGTTCGTCTATTTATTTTTCCCATGATTTCCTCGTGTGGCACATAGTGATTAATTCTGGGGACGGCAGCCGGAGAGGGGTCGCCCACAAAATGGCTCCTGTGGCAACAACGAGAGAGAGCGAGAGAGATTTCTAAAAATAGACCTCGCCTCCTTCTCGTCCCTTACTGTGACCATGGTCACCCCCCCCCTCCCCCCTCCAGTTTTCATCGTGAGCTCTGAAGAGAGAAGAACACTCATTTATCCTTTGCTTTTGCCCCCGTTTACTTCTTACTCGACAGTACAGTCCATTAAAAATAGTAGCACCCGTGGGTGGGGGAACGGCCGGTGCTGAGGAGCCTAGCAGACTAGGCTTTATGTAAGGTTGGGTGCTTGGGGTGCTTTAGGTGTTCTGACTCTGCTATAGCACACATTGACACACTGGAAATGGAGACACGTAGGGAGAGGAAGAGTTTCTTCTTGGGACTTGTGTATCCCTTGCAGAATTCTCTAGCATTGTGTTACAATGTTTTATAACTAACTTAATAATAATCAACAGCATTTATATTTGCATCGTCTCGACTTAACATTGCTAACATTTGCGATAAAAATATATATTTTCAGACAGATTTCTAGTCAAAGAATAAAAATAAAATATTTCAAAAGAATGACTGAAATAAATGTAAATGCTGCCTATCAATCATGTGTTGACATATCAGTATCCATGTAGAACATTTCCCCAAATGTCAGAGTTTGTGTTACGAAAGGATGACATTTCAAACCGTCCAGGAGCAGATGAAGTCTGACCAAACTATGTGTACCTCAATGTCAAAGGTCACGGCCGATCGTGGAGTTGGGCCTGCGAGAAAGACACACATCATTAAATAAATGTTACCCAATCCGTATAATTTTGTCAAGAGTACTCAAGAGTATTTTTGTAGATCCCTCTAGTGTCCTGATATGAGAGCACATCTGAAGAGGTTCATTTAGAGAGATGGCAGGAAGAGGTAAATGTTAACTAGCTAGCAATATTACTATGTAAAAAACAATTAATTTAGCATATACAGATTAGGACTTAATTGTCCAGACGGATCAGTCAACGTTTAGTCCTGTTCTGATCAGTTCTGCTTACACACAACTCAAAATCAGTTCTCAGCCTTAATTTCTTTACTAGACTGTCAATCTATTCTCTGAAATGGTCAAGCTGATCAATTAAAGGCATCACTGAAAGGTATATAGGTTACAAAGTCATACCTTTTCTATTTCAAAAGTAAAGTTTGTTAGTTTTTTTCATTCACGTTCTCACGAGCATGTTACTAGTTATAACTAAATGAAAAGTAACTGTTTGAAGTACTACAAGATCATATACCATAATATTATTATACATAATAACATGTATTATTTGATTATAATTTGAGTATTATTGAAACTAGGTCACCTTTCTTTGGCTGGTTCTGAGTTGACTTATGGCTGGTCTTGTTCAATCCTAAAAGGTCAGAGAAGAGAAGAGTTACCTCTAGCTGCTGTATGTATGTATGTGGTATGTATGTATGTGGTGCAAGCAAAACAACCTAGAGCTCAACGCTCTAAAGACAGTGGAAATGGTTGTGGACTTCAGGAAGAACCCAGCCCCACCTGCCCCCATCACCCTCTCTGGCTCCACAATCAACATTGTGGAGTCTTTCCACTTCCTGGGAACTATCATCTCCCAGGACCTCAAGTGGGAGCTGAGCATCAGCTCCCTCGTCAAGAAAGCACAACAGAGGATGTACTTCCTGCGGCAGCTGAAGAAATTCAACCTGCCAAAGACAATGATGGTGCACTTCTACACAGCCATCATTGAGTCCATCCTCACATCCTCCATCACCACCTGGTACACTGCTAGCACAGCCAAGGACAAGGGCAGACTGCAGCGTGTCATTCGCTCAGCTGAGAAGGTGATTGGCTGCAATCTGCCGCCGCTCCAGGACCTTTACGCCACCAGGACTCTGAAGCGTGCAGGAAAGATTGTGGCTGACCCCTCCCACCCCGGCAACAATCTATTTGAGCCACTCCCCTCTGGCAGGAGGCTGAGGTCCATCAGGACCAAAACCTCTCGTCACAAGGACAGTTTTTTCCCCTCCGCCACTAGCCTTATTAACAAGGCCCGGAAACCACCCTGACTCTCTCCACACCCCACCCCTGGCTCTACATGCCACTGTACTTAATCTGCTCTTGTAAATCTAAATTGTGTGTATATATTTATACATATATTTATACTTATTTTGTTTGTTCTGTTTAACCTGCAATAGAGAACGTGACGTGCACCTACATCACCAAGACAAATTCCTTGTATGTTTAAAAAACGTACTTGGCAATAAAGCTTTTCTGATTCTGATTCTGATTCTGATTCTGATGTAGGCATGAAAACACTTTGGATTTATGTTTTGTTTTTATGTATTTTTAAAATGGAACTGCTCACCTCTCCTTTCGCACTCTGAGCTTCTCGTCATCATACCTTCGAGAAATTGTAATACAAGTGTGTAAAAGATATGTCTCTGCCCTACATATGCACCATGAAGTAAGTTGTGACATAACAAGTTGTGTAATACGGGTGTAATGTAGAATGGGAGTAGAATATAGACATTTATTAGGTGATTTATAGTCTGGGATCACATTCTCTGTTACATACTAATTAAATAATGTAACAAAGTTAAAGTACCTAACAACTGACACCTAATTTGGTTGTATCGGACATGGGACATAGAAGAAGCATACACTTTGTTCATGGTGAAAACTCAGCTCAGCTTACAAATAGGTGGGGCTTACTATCATCAAAACAGAGCACATATTAAGACAGAGTATATATGAAATTGCAATCGTAACTACAACTTTTATGGAAAGTGTTAAGTGGTAAACGCAGCTTGTGAAAAGCTTCAATTTGTTATGATCAACCACAGTGTGTGGGATAAATAGACTGATGACAGTGACCTCTGGTGGTCTAAAGTTACTTACTGCAGCACACACTCTGGGATCTGCACGTGCACCATGGGGATTATCTGGCTGAGCTCGTCCAGGCTATAAACATAGCGAATCTTATCCATGAATTTAACACTGCATGAGAGAAACCACAACATTATGCCATCGTTGTCAAAATCCAAACTTAAAAGCATTTAGTTTGAGCGTGTAGCACATATACATGCCTCTAATAACTAATTGGTAATCACAATACTGACAAGCAAATATGGAACCAAAAATAAAGACAAAGTGTATATCTTCCATTCGCTGGACTGGCAAAACAACAGACTTTTCTTGTTGTTTCATAGCAGGCATACAAAGAAATACACAAGCCAAGTCCTAAAAGTGTGTCCTATTCAAACTATTGGAGATAGTGTGATAATCCACACATAGTTACTTTATTCTTGACTTCAGAGCCAAAAGTGACTTTTCCAACATACAGAATCCACCCTCACCTCACACGCCTGTTTTTTTCTTTAAATCTACAAACACAGGGCAGTTTAATGGACTCCCACCCTCACCTCCACCCAGTGCTCCACCTTCCCCAGAGGGTTACCTAATGAAGGGCCTGGAGATGGCCAGGACCGTGCGGATGAACCAGGACGGGTGAGCGATGATCAGACACTTGAGGTTCTTCCGTAACCTGCAGGCGCACAGGAAGTAGACATGAAGGTGAGCCTATGATGTCATCCCAGTAACCGTCATCACCAATCGTCCTCATCGTCGTCATCATCATCCTCATAATCAGCATCATCATCATCATAATCAGCATCAACCGCACCTTCCTTAATCCAATCTTTTCAATAATTTAGAATCATCTGTTTAATTTAATGATACTTGAAAATAAAATGAATACAACACAAATATAAAATAGATTTAAACATACAATACTTGTAAATACAATTTTTTTTACCTCCTGTCAATCATCTGGTAGCACTTCCTGAACCAGCTGATCCCGGGCATCTTGCGGCGAGGAGTGGCTCCGTTCAGGTAGATGATCATGTAGTCCTCGGCCACCAGGAGCTCCAGGCTGCTGATAACGTAGCTGCACACAGCCCATCACAACTAGTTACTGGGGAACGTCGTCTCACACATGCAATCAGCAGGAAATACCAACGTCCCTGTCTAAAATGAATTATTGCACTAGAGAGGATTGAAATCTGTGCAAATATCATGTTTTTTTTTTAATCTTATCTAGGATAAGGACAGTCTAGTGGTTAGGGTGTTTGTCCTTCAGCCGAAAAGTTCTGGGTTTGAACCCCAATGTGCACAACCTGTCTGTTAGCATTCTGTGAGCAAGAAGCCTAACCCCTACCGGCACATTAATGACATGTATCTCAAATAAATCACCGTAAATCGCTTTGGAGAAAAGCATCTGATGAATGACTAAATAGATAAGAATAATCAGAATGCAAATATTTGCATGATATAAATACAGAAAGATGATATGATATATGTATATGGTATGGTATAATACCACCATACGTTTACACTACTGAGATGGTTGTTAAGATGCAAGTGTTCCTCACAGAAAGAGGTTCTCCATGATGTAGGTGTAGTCTTCACAGCTGCTCTCAGGAAGATAGCAGGCTGCAAACACTATGATGGCATTCAGACCCTCACCATAGTAACCTGGGGGAGGGAGAGAGAGAGAGAGAGAGATTTTGGCACATTCTTTAACAAACTTCGAACTACTCACACACACAATACCCCCCCACACACACACAATACCCACACGCACACTCTAACACATACCTCCGTGTGTGACCACCCTCAGGTAGGGTCTGACGGCCTGCATGTCTATCCTGTGCTCCTGGTCTCCGATGACCACAGACCTCCACAGACGGCCGCTGGCATCCCTCTCCTCCTCCCCCCCGCTGTCCCCTGGGAGCCGCTTGGCCGTGGCCACGGGGGTGTCGTCTGGGGGCCCGGGAGCAAGCACAACACTCACAGGTTTGCACTGCACTGGGTTTTTATTATATTATTATTAAAAGGGTAATTTGAACCCTGTTAGCAGGAGAACTTCCATCCAGGAACTTTTGATGGAAAATAAAGGTTTCAGAAGAAATGGTCACATCGGGTTTCATAGCAGCAGGTGCGAGGGACGAAGGCAAACGTTGACACAACACACGTCACACTCGCTCGTGCAAGGGTGCGCAGCCCATCGAAAACTACCAACACTGGATAACACGTTTTCAGCTGGAAGTAGCAGAACACTCGTGTTTTACAGATCATTTACCTAGTTAAGAACTTAATATATTTTAGTAAAGAATAACATATGTTCAGCAACATCAACACTTCGTCAAACCCAAACAGAAGGGTTTTCAACTGATAAAAGTGATTAGCGGGTTACTTACCCTATAAAGAACCAAGCCAACAACAAAAAAATATACCTGAATTATTATTTATCTGTACAGTTGTACAATGTAGTGCATAGATAATTAAGAATTTAGGACCTCAAATTTGAAGTTCCAACTGAATCACAGCATAGGTGTGTCGTTACACCCTCAGTTGCTAACTTATAAGCAATAGCTTTAACATTTTATTTTGTTCATACAACTACATGACAATTTATCTGGGATAAAGCATGCTTGGTTATTCCAAGCCCCCCCCCCCCATTCCTGCAATGACATCACTTCCCCTATACTGACCCTCCCACTCCAACTCGTTGCCATTGCTGTTGAACTCCAGCGAATCTGTGTCGTCGGGCGTGTCCATGGCGTCCACGCTCAGGTCATCCAGGGACGCCTCGCTGCGGTCCAGGGACAGGTTCATCTGGGGCGCCACCAGCATGCGACGCTTGCCCTGTGCCACAGAGTCCCACAGCTTCAGGGTGCTGGGTGGGTCTGAGGGTGTCACCAGAGAGCCATAACACATGTAATTATCATTCAACCTTTTAATAAAGGATGGTATTTCTGACTGGTTAGGCTGGATAGAATGATACTTTGTCCTATTTCCTTTTCTGGCATTTCATTATCTACTCTGATTGTATGGAATTATGGTAAACATATGTTGTGTTTTCTCTCCATGAATGGTGTCCTTGATTGCTATATTAATATAATATCCGTACACATTCATTTTAACGGGGTACGCTGTAAAGCGTTGTTATACATTTTGTAATATACTATACTAGACAGTGTCTGTCCAGCGGTACTGACTTGTTCTGTTGTCAGTGAGGCCGTACGAGGACTCAACGTCGCCATCTTCTGGCAGTGGTCTGAAAAGAACAACAGTAATAGGAAAGTCACAAATATGTACATACACTAGACATGAAAATATTATGGCGTGATGATGAAATGGATTAAAGGTTGGTTGAATTGTTATTTCCTTGTTTATTTACAATGTACTATTCTAAAAAGAAAGTCCATTCAGAATGTCTTTTTTTAATCCCTTGGTCCACAGAGGAGCGATGGACCAAAAATACATTGTGTATTAAAGGACTATGGATATCATGAGAGAAAGCAGCCTCGGTAATTACCAGCCCTGACAATGATGTTATAATTACACAGATAAATGCTGGCTGCTATGCAACAAGCACAGACACAGTACACACACAGGGGCATAGAGTGCAAACAATTGCCTGCAGTCAGGACTGCTTTTTTGTTATCTGATGGTAATTGCTGTGATTATGTTGCCAGTAAATTCGACAAAGGCAGGAGCAGGCCTGGATAACTATATTAGGTGGTGGAAAAAGCATAAAGGCCAACACACTGAAATACAAAAGTCCAAAACGGCGATATAGTATTCTCTATATATAATATATACATATATTTAGCGGCATACAAGATAGTAATGGTTACAATGTTGCAATCTGCTTGCAGTGACAATATTCAATACTATAAATAGACACACACATATAGACCCATTCCCGTGTGAGTCACCCACACACAAGGCACACAGATTTATATATAAAATAATCCCCCCATATGAGTGACTCAGAGCAGACACCAATTTATACACACGTCACTGCATGAGATGTAGAACGAAAAGCAGTTACGTAATATAATGATGTAATCATACACTAAACGACTGTGATACACATCTTCTGCTTCTCTTTTCTTTACTGTTATTTATTTGTTTATTTATTTTTATCTTTAAAGCTACTTTATAAATCCTTGGCGACAGCAACTTACAGCGGTAGCGGATAAGGAATCTTGCTCTGGGATGGACACACAGACAGACAGACAGACAGACACACACACACACACACACACACACACACACACACACACACAGAGTACCTGGGAAAGTCCTCATCCTGCCACTCATCCTTCACCTCCATGATGTCCATCCCCAGAGTGAGCTCTGCTGTGCTCATCCTGGAGAGAGAGAGAGAGAGAGAGAGAGAGAGAGAGAGAGAGAGAGAGAGAGAGAGAGAGAGAGAGAGAGAGAGAGAGAGAGAGAGAGAGAGAGAATTATCCTTTGAAACAACAGGGGTTATCGTAGAAAAGGCTATGCAGATCAGCAATGTAATGGAACACTTTGTTCCCTTGGCAGGACAGGACTGGTGTACCATGAATGTGTTCTAATTTTATTTTTACCCTTTTTTGTTTCTCCTCTTAGTTCTTTCAAAATCAGCTCCCTGCCGGAACAGCTCACATAGTTGTGAAAGGCATCCAAAGAGTTCCAGCCCAGTAATGGAAATCGAGTTATTGCTTTAATTAATGCAGTTTAATTGTGGTTAGTAAATATTCAGAAACACATTGCTCAAACATTTACATTGATGAGTATTGCAGGGAAACACAACTGGACATCAATGAAAACGTAATACTAAAATGTAATGTGAACAATTTATCACACAAGACAAAGCAATGGTAAAAGCGACATTAAGTAATACAATTGTTTTTGTTGTTACAATGTTTTTAACTAACTTGCTTAATAATTTATAAAAGCAGTATATGATCAGTAATTGGACGTTTTAAATGTTAAATAAAGTATATTTCAACGCTGGATGTGGTAATTCTGTTGGTATTTTTTTATCCCATTTTACATATGAAAACATCAATGTTATCATGTCACTTGGATAAAATTTTTTTATTATAGCCTTTCTTGAGGTCTTTCTGGGGGATTGGGCCTGTATGGAAGTCTGCATGGGATCTGGGAGTTGATTGGTTGAGGACTGTCGGGACAACTGTTGGAAGATTGGTCAGAAACGTTTGACTTATTGCATATGTAAAGTCTCAGAATACTGAAGTGGGTCAACATAAAGGCTTTGGATATTTTGACAGTTTTTCAATGGTTTGTCTGATCACATGAGACATCAATGACGTCCATGTCTTCCAGCTTGCCTTTCTTCGAAACCCCTTTTGGTTAAAAATAAAGAAAAAAAGAAATTGTGTTGCAGTTATAATAATGCATCCAGCCAATATAAATCCGTGTTGTCTTTTTTTTTCTGGGTTCTTATTCCCGATAGCATGTAACGTTACGAGTCTTTCCTTCGTGCACGTCTGCAGCTTCGTTTTCTGTCTGTCGGTTGATCAACTCAACATTTCTTCCTTTTCTTCAACACTCGGTTGCTGGTCTTCTGTGTCCTTCCAGTTCCTTGCAAAAACCCCTGTCCCCGTATCGGGCCAAAATGTGGATTACCACTCTTCATTCATAAATCTAGCGACATCCGGATTATTCTGAAACATTATTTTTTATATTAGAACCGTGATTTTCCATTATGGAATCACATAAAATGGCAACAAGGCAATTAATAAGAGACACAAAACTGTTGAACCCATTTTTTAATTGGGATAATGGGTAACGTTGTTAGTCTCATTATTTGTGATCTTGTGCGACATCTATTGGCACCTAGTGGTAACTGTGGCTGCCACAATCCTTTGGGTTGATGGTGGTGTTGTCAAGGTGGATCACATTTACCTCTCAATAAGCTGAGTGGTCATTTAGGTGTAGACAACTGACAGGCGTCCACTTAAGGGTTGATTCTTCACACATATACAAGACATTCTGCCTCAAAGACTTCCCTGTTATCTCTTCAAATGTCCCCCAGCCACCAAGAATCTTCCTTTTCCATTCTACCAATAGAAACACAGTGTACATGAAGCAAACTTTCATCATACTTTGTCAATATATGACTTCGAACAGAATGATGATAAGTCACATCCAGACATTTTGCTGTACTACGATGTCATTTTAAAATCTATTTCATGGGGGATTTTAGTCTGTGCTCAATGCAAAGAACCTCGTTTTTGTCAAAGTTAAAGGGAAATTCTAGAAATGTATGTGTAAGAAGTCAAATTGAAATAACAGAGAAACAAGTGAGTTTTCCTGTCTGATTATAGAAGTCAATCGAGAAACGAGTACGAACACATTAAGGTTAAACAACAGCCTGAATAACAAGTCCATAATTTGAGTTATGGGAATATAAACCCGGGATTGTCAAGGGACTGTGTAGGCTATTTGGAGTCAGATCCAGTCCAATCCAATGTATTTGTCCAGACCTGTATCAAAATTGCAGTCTCAAAGGGCTTAGAATACCCAGATTACACTTCATTCCCTTAACACTATGAGTCATCAGGGGGGCAACGAAAAAACTCCCAAAACCGACAGCCTGGCACATGTGGAACAAGGACGCGATTATGGGTGTGTGTGTGTGTGTGTGTGTGTGTGTGTGTGTGTGTGTGTGTGTGTGTGTGTGTGTGTGTGTGTGTGTGTGTGTGTGTGTGTGTGTGTGTGTGTGTGTGTGTGTGTGTGTGTCAAAGGGCGCTGGCCGGGGGCTTGGGTTTGGTTGCTTTAATCTTGAAATCGTATATTGTTTTAATGGTTTAGTGTGGATTTAATGAGTAGAATCTGTTCATTCATTGAATATGAAATATTTTCAAAGAGGTTTCAAACTTTCAGAGTCGCATCCACACATTTGCTGATCATTATTGTTCTTTTAACAGATTTAAATGTATCTTTAGAGCTATTAATTTAAATATTTACATTACGTAAACGGGTTTATGTGTACATTTATTTTAATGTAGTGCAATAATCATACCACAATATTAATCATAACCCAGGTGTGAACTGCAACTATTCCGGGGGGGGGGATGAACTGCCAAAGACTCCCATACAAACAGCTGACTGCGACGTGTGGCTTGCCATCGACACAGATGTCTCTGGTTAGACTGCAGCTGCTCCTACAGTGAGGCGGTGATGGACACAATCAGAAGGGGAGCGTGTGTGGACTGGGGATTTGAGCCCAGATGGTGGTCCAGTCCTCAAGTCCTCCTCCACTACTCTCTTCCTCGCATGTTATACACTTCCTGCTCTGCTTTTACCAAACGAGTGACACTGCTTACCAGAAACTATATTAATATATGACAATATTATAATGACTCCAGAAGGGTAAATTATGACAAAATACATATACAAATATAATTAGCACATTGGTCAGTGACCACCATCTAGAAATACGCTACAGCGTAAGGCTTTCAATCGTTGCGATACTGGTACAGGTCATTAAAGAGCAGTTAGGAGCTCCTTAATTAGCCTTTTAGCTCAAGGATGAAGACATCGCAGCAGACAGGCTGTGGACACCGGGGATCGAACCCAGTAGCCTTTCTGTGGGATTCGAATCAAACTTCCAATCAAATGAGGTCTCAGATGAGAATAGGAGATACTCACAAAAGAGTTGTCTTTTTTGTGTGGTCTGATGGTTTCCCCTTTCGCTCTATACTTCCCAGTTGTGATCATGTGAACGCCATACTTTGCTTAGGACATCTGCAGGTAAAACACACTTTTATACGTCAGTAGTGCGTAGTCCTACTCAAGTGAACGAGGTTCTTCCGAATATCTCCCACCTACTTCCTCCACCGAGTGAAAACCCAACCGGAAAAGAAATCCTGCGTCCTTATCGCATCCCGTGCTGAATCAAAACAGCAGCTTCCTCTGTGAAAGGGAACTCTGCCTCTAGCAGACACAGAGAGAGAGAGAGAGAGAGAGAGAGAGAGAGAGAGAGAGAGAGAGAGAGAGAGAGAGAGAGTATGCAAGTCAAACTAGGACAACCCCCATCCTGGGGGGCTTTTAGCTCTAACAATTTTTTCTTACTTCAGTTTATTTATTTATTTTTACATATATATCATCTTCATATGCTCCCTAATGAGCCGCCACCCCCCCCCCCCCCCCCCCCCCCCCCCGCCCAGCCCCCTCCTTCGCAGGCTCTCTAATCCTTCTGGGATGAGGTCATCCCCGTTGTGTGGGAACTGTGATACGATTGGTTATGTAATCGCACCTGCTGCTGCCTACCTTCTCTGTGGAGTCCTGGGGTTCAGTGAGACCCGTGTTGATGTTGTCGAATGGAGAAACAGGCTATTGCATGATCAGCCGTTGGTCGCTTTTTCCTCTCCAGTAAATACTGAGTTAGGTCCTGAGGTTTGAGATGCGTACACAGCCAGCAAGAGATCACCGCGTTCTTGCAACATCTCTGTCTCTCTCTCCCTCCTAATCTCCCTCTCTCCCTTCTACTCTCGCTCCTTCTTTATCTCTCTCCCTCCCTTCTCACCATCTTTTTGGACTCCCTTGATAAACCCCTCCTCCACATCATTTTCCTCCTATCTCGTTTTCCATCATGCGATGATGCTCTTGACCCTGAGCTCCCCACCCCACCCCCTCCATCTCACCATCCTTCCCCCTCCCCCTCCCCCTCGCTCTCTCTCATTCTCTCCTCACTCACAGCTGCTCTAAGCTCCGTTAGTAAACACGAGCCACTATTTTTCCGAGCTTCTAAGCTGCAATTGCCTGGTTGATTGACATGTGTAGTATTGTGTTAATTATGTTTTTGTATAATGTTTTTTAAATTATACCAGGCTATATATATAAAAAAAAATAGTCAACATTGAGACTGAGATACATTCCAGTGTTTTAGAAAATATATATTTTAATGTAATTATGTAATAAGTAAATATAATACTTATTATGTAATAAGTAAATACATTCCACTGATATATAAATCAGTGGAATGCAAAACATATTTAATATGATATATATTGGAAACATATTCCCACGTATTTCTGTGCATAATGAGCTACTGGGTCTTACCCTTTTTCCAATGTCCATGTTTACTTTCCTCCCACTAGGTGGTGGAAGAGAGCACTGTTTTGGACGAAGCCTTAATCGGCCAGCGCTAGCCAAAAACATCTTGTCGGGTCATGCGGGGTGAATAAAGGCGCAGCTCGTTTAATAAACACAGGGCTATGATCCATTTGTTATTGTGTGGTTTCTTCACTCGTTTGTCCTTCGGGAACTCTTGAAAGCCATTGGCCATTGAGTGGGAGGAGGAGGGGTCATCCTGTGTCACGTGGTGTCTCGTCAGCCCGGCCTCTGATGGAAAGCGAAACTGATGGTGTCTAAAGGGGCAACCTATTCTAGAGGGTTCCCTTTTAGTCTTTAAATAGCCTGGCCATTTGCATTCCATCAAAGAGCGTTGATTCCAAGTGTTTGTCCCTTTCACAAGTATTTCACTCATCTTCATCTCATCTAATACTGTTCATGCTGTCTGAGAAATTTGTCACAACAAAGATGGCAAATAAACATGAGATTTATTTGTGAGATGTTTGGAGGTTTACAATTCAACAATCCACCTTCTGGATTGTGGACTGATTGTAATGAATGGACAGGATACATCTTTGGTTTTGAACAATCAAGCCCAGAATCCATGTTAACTGACCCTTTTTGTGTGTGTGTGTGTGTGTGTGTGTGTGTGTGTGTGTGTGTGTGTGTGTGTGTGTGTGTGTGTGTGTGTGTGTGTGTGTGTGTGTTTTTATCTTTTGGTCTTTTTTATGTCAACACTCCTCTCTGCAAATGTTCTCCCTGTGTGTGCAAGAGTGTCTATGATAACGAGTTGGGCCAATTAGAGAATAAACTGTAAATAGATAGTCTGTAGCTGTGAGTGAGCATTGAATTGGACTCTGATGCTCATTATTCTAACCAATGAATGCACAACCCCCCCCCCCCCACACACACACACACACACACACACACAAACACACCTACAAAGAAAATGCTTGACCCAAATATTTGCAGACAGCTTTCCTGCACTGTAAATAAACGTCACCTTACAGCACTAGTGTTGCTCCACTATTGATTTCACTGTTGTCAACCCCCACGCTAGATGGTCTACTGAACGACCACGTATAAATGTAAAATTACACGATCTACCAGTTTATTAGTTCCAACGAGATTACCTGTCCAATCTAACTCTGCAAGGGCAATTAAGGCATCATGGGTGGCAGTACATTGACCCATGAGTGGCAGCACAGTGAACAATCGGTGGAGGCATAGTGACCCATGGGTGGCAGCGTAGTGACCCATTGGTGGCAGCGTAGTGACCCATGGGTGGCAGTATAGTGACCCATGAGTGGCAGTACAGTGACCCATGGCTTGCGGTGTAGTGACCAAGGCAGCATATTAGTGTGAGCACTGTGGTCAGCACTCCATAACCTCCCAGCCAGAAGGTCTTGGGTTCAAACTCCACTGGGGCCTTTCTGTGTGGAGTCCCCCACCTCTAAAGACATGCATTGTAGGGTCCTTAGCAAGACATGACATAATTTGTAAAGTCGGCATGGAACATGACTTTATGGCTGTGTTTCAACCAGACACCATGGACTCCTATTATACTGCACATATTAAGTGTGCTTCATTGTTTATGACAAACCATAAACCCAAATAAAATTAGGGTTTATACATTTCCGGAAAGAAAACCCTAAAGCTACTGTAGGTAAGGTTAGGAGGAGCTATTATTTGGTGTGTTATTTGGTTTTAAATGCCATAGCTCTCCGTCAGCTACTAGTGAGTAAAATGCACTGTGAGAATAGTTTGTGGTTGACTAAGCCTCTGTATGAGACTATTTCGATTGTAGACTGCTCGCGGATATTTTCTGACAAATCAGAGCTTCCCTGATTGGTTCGGGGAATCCATCTTGTTAGTCAATAACAGTTGTGTTAATTTAAACCTTTTCAATGGCTGAGAAACACAGAGAGGGAGGGGGAGTTTTTTGGCTTCTTGCCTTCTTTTCTGCTTGCTCTCTTTACAACTCTTAATTCTTACCTACAGCACCTTTAAAAGTGAATTATCTATGGTCAAACGGCAGGTCACTGCTAAAGGCCTCACTGCTACATGGAACAAGATGTTCTTGTCAATTGAAACTAGGCTGCTAATTATGAGCTAAGCTTTTGAGCTGTTATACTCTGCCCATAATGCATTCATACACACAACACATCTCCTATAACTGACAGACAATAACCACTTGGTATGTTAGCATAGCAGGCAGGTTTTGTCTATAAAGTAACCGAAACCTGAAACTTTGTTTAATAATTTTTTAACACTACCCAAAAGCCGTGGCTCGGATAGTGTCAAGATTGTCCCCAACTTTTGATTGGAAACTCTACGACCAGCACCTTTTGGAGGAGTTTAACGAACCCACATAGCTAGCCGACACCACCCAACTATGGCGTTCCTCATGAAGCATGTGCTGGGGGATAAACTGACGAGCATGACCGGTGGAGGAGGTAAAGAGGCTGCTGTGGCAGTTGCGGACGGGAAGGAGACGCCAGAGTCTAAAGGCATGTCCCGCGAGGAGTTTGAAGAGTACCAGAGGCAACTGGTACAGGAGAAGTGAGTAGATTGAAGAATCAGGTATATCATGTTCTCTACATCCATGTTTATTGAAGAACGGCACCAGGCCTTCTTCAAAGCTACATCGATTGAATAGAGAAGCAAGTTGATTAAAATCCCCATGAACTGATGAGCTCTGATCCTCACCTGCTGTACTGCTTTAGAGGTGGAGAGATGTATCTATTTTACATTGTTAATAGTTTTCTTGTTTCAATGAAGCAATTCATCCATTAAGCTGCTGTCCTACTTAAACAATACATGAAGAATGCTAGCCGTATTTATAGAATGCCCCCAGGATTTGTCTGCAGACCTTTTTAGACTGGTTTTCCACAGCAAAGGATTTTATTATAACCCTTTTTTAATTTAATTAATTCAATCTGCCTACTATATAGGTCTAAAATACAAAATGTAATAATTACTGAAAGTACTACTGAAGTTAGACCAGTCAATAAGGGTTAAATCAACTCACCAAAGGATTGAGAAGGTTAAAATACTAGGGAGAGGCATGCATAATAATATATTAATGAAATGTCAAATTATAAACAGAATTCTAGTCTTATGGTCAATAAGATAAGATAAGATGGGGCTTTATTAATTCCTAGATGGGAAATTCAGGAGTAGCTGCCTGGGATTACTGTTGGACAGATAACCCACAGAGCAGCTGCTTCTACAGAATGGATCATTTGTATTTTTACAAATGGAACCATGTCACCGTGTGAAGTAGACACCGGACAGATTATCGCGGAACGGCAACTTTTAAATACGCTTGATATCCGGTGTACAGTTAAACATGGGCAGACTGTGGGGGGTTTGTGTGCAGGCAAAGATGTGCTTGGTGTGTACCCATGACGCGTGTGTGACATCAATGGAAGGAAGCCCGGCTAAGAAGGAAGCTTTAGGTGGGGATTTATTTTGCTTAGGTGGATCTCAAATTAGCCTGAGTAGATGAGTGAGGGATGGGTATGATAGGTCTCGTTGCGTTGTAGCTTCCCGAAGACACCATTAAACATAGCCCTCTTCTTGGTCGGCACACGATTAAACAAACAAAGTCTATTTTTTATTTGATGTTATTCAAATATCACACCTCACATTCAATAAGGTCTGAGATGATTTTGTCAAGATTCATATTATTGTGTTGAAATAGGACTACTGAAAGTACACTGGGACACATGTCACAAGAACATAATGTTAAATATTTTTGACTGCATTTATTTTTTACAAAAGTAATTTGTGGTTTTGCATCCTTAAGTAATTCTAATTCAAGTACTTTGTATTCAGATTTATCTAAATACTTTTTAACTATAAATGTATGTTCTAATATAGTGTCTAGAGTTGTATTTATATAACAATGATTGCATTTGTGCAACATTTGTCATAACATCTTACATCAACATCAAACATCAACATCAATTACATCTTATCATTATGCACTGTTACTTGTGTGGACGCTGAATGCTAGTTAGCTACATTATAAAGCAACAGCACCATTCATTCATTTTGGTGAAAGATACTCATTAATACAGACCATTCAAGATGAGGGCCATATTTTAAGTGAATCAATTATATTTGTTACAATTGGGACTCTCGTTTAAACCAATCAAAATAGCCCAGCGAGTTGAGTAATTCAACCTTATGAGCTAGATCTGGTGGAGCGGATCGATAGGATCTTGTTCGTTTAGATCAAAACATGCGTGTGTGTGCATTTTGCCACACCAAGCTAACAACATAAGTATGAGGTGGTAAAACTGCTGTTAAGACACTGAGCTTTCCTAGGGGCTTTAGAAGATGGCCACCTGCTTCCCTGCCTTCCTCTTAACCTCTTAATGCTTTCACCGTATGTTGTGGCTGCATCGTTTAGATGGTCGCAGTGGCACATAGACATTCTCGGAAAGTCAAAGTGAGACAGGGTGGACGCAGATTCAGTCCGGATTTGTGAGATGCAAATGCCAGCCAAATGCTAAACTACTCCATACATTGGTTCTGGCTTCATGAAAAGCACTAAGGAAAACACCTTGAAGGAATCATACCTGCCTTTGTGGTCCCTGCCTTATTACATCACATTAATGTTATTCTAGTAAATGATACATTAAATAGTAACTTATACACTCCGATTTTTTGGGGGATGTTTTAGTTGATGGTTTAATTTAATTTCATAGCCAACAATTAAAAGTACGATTTAAGTTGAATGCAAATGTTACCATTTTGTTAAATTTTGCACTAATCATTTTACACATGAACAAATTATTTTATCCTACTGTAAATTGTATAGCCAACACTAAACCATTGTACAGTTTCAGATGGCTGTACTGAACAATGTATTTTCAGTGACCGCCTACTTCCCACTTTCCAATGCAGAATCGAACGGGATCAGGAGTTTGCCACAAAGAAGGCAGAGCGGGCCAATCTGAGAGTCGCACTCAGAGACAAATACAGACTTCCAGAAGTAAGGGGACCCTTATCATTTAGTTTTTTTGTCATTCATATAATTGCTCGTTTTCTAAGTGACCTCTCACAGAACTGTTGAAACTGAGACTAAATAATCAAATTATAATCATACAGATTTGAATGTAGATCATATTACATAACTATAATTAATATAGTAATTGTAATTATAATAATAACTAATCATTAAAACTATACTACCGGTGCTAATGACTGGGTATCATTATCATAGAGCGCTCAAGATGACGCAACAGTTCAGATGGCTGGGGAAGATCTTGACCTCCCAGAGGACCTCGCGAAGATGGTGGAGGAAGACGAGGAAGAGGAGGAGAACAACGACTCCTTTATGGGGAAGGTTCTAAACATGGACGTGGACAAACTGAAAATCCAGGCCCAGGCCACCATGATGGATGTGAAGCAGGCTGCCGAGGAGAAGTGCACCGTGATGTGAAGGCTATACGTACATCTAGGAAATTCAACAAAAATGATCGCGTGAAGTGTCTCGATGCACAGATTGAGGCTTAATGTGCGAACTGACTCCAATTGAAAATATGCCTCATTGGCTAACGGACTGCTCCACTGCAGCAGATGTGTCCAATAGTTATGAATGTCGTATTTTCAACATGACCATTATGGTTTTTTTCCCTCTATGGAGTTGCAGCATTACTGTTTTTACATATTCCGATTTTTGTATTTATTAAAATGGTACATAACGTATCTTCTTGTAAGGATTCAACAAAGTGCAGTAAAATGATCAGTAAAACATGGTCGGGTCATGGATTGTTAGACCTAATCTAATCTACTCTGAGTGGTTGCTGAGTATTTACTAGTTGATGGCGGTTGTGACAAACCACAAGATTAAAAGATAAAGAACCGACAGGTTTCAAGGGGTTTTGTCTCTGCTAATGAGGCCAAAAGAATGGGATTAACTGATAATCAAACAAACCTATAGGTCCTCGGCAATAATATCGATAAGCGAGGGCTAGCAACTCTGTGCCTATTGATTAGTTAACAGTTAACAGTAGTTTGAATGGCACACTATTTTAGCATATCAATTATGGGGACATATGCCCAAGCACGCTTTTCCCCCTGTAAATATATGAATGTTAAACTAAATATTATTTTAGTTTATTCATTTACATAAATTATACTTCAATTACAATATCATTATTAAGTAAAAAATAACAATACTATTCATTCATCTTCAAATGATCATCAATAAATGAACCTGTTGTAGGACAAGTGTTTACGCAGCGCCACAACCCCCTCAGCTCGTTGGTCATCACGTGATCTCAGCCCCTTTCCTTATTCCTCTTCCTCTTGGTCTTCCTCGGGCCCATGCTGTTCCCCAACCCCCTTTCCCCCTTTAAGCTGACACAGCTCCTTTAGACGTTAGCGGCCTGCCTCCTAATAGGATCACAGCGGATTAACCTGTCATCTGATAAAACTAAGAGGCTCGATAGCTACGCTGCGCCATCTTAACCAATTTGCACTCAATTAGGATAATGGGGGGAAAATCGAAAAGAGGGGCAGCCTTAATATAATAATGTGTTAATATGATTATTCACCCAATGTTTTCACGTTGGTGCATTCAAGCACTTTGGGCGATATAGGGATCTTGCCAATCAGTCACCAGACAACAGTCCTGCGCAGATTAATGTAACTTCAATGTACTTGTGAGGCGCTATAAGTGAAGTGTGCATCTGAAATATAGCCTCTTAATTGTTTATTGGTTAGAATAATGAGCATCAGAATCCAAATCAATGCTCACTCACAGCTGCAGACTATCTATTTACAGTTTATTCTCTAGTTCGCTAATGGACACTCTTGCACACCCAGGATGAACATACAAGATATGAACATTTGCAGAGAGGAGGGTTGACATAAAAAAATACCAATAGATAAAGGTTTTTAACAACCAAAGGAACGATGTCATATCCAAGTCATTTAACCAATTGCCATCAAGCTCTTTGAGCTCACTTAATGAGCACTGGAGGACAGATCATAAAGTGAGCTCTTTTAATGAGTTAGCCATCACCTCTATAATGTGGCCAACCTGTCGTGTCTCAGCCACACTAGCAAATCCTGAGGCTGGACCGTCCCAACATCTGGTGGTGATTAAGAACAGCCTTCACATACAACACACAGCACATTAACAATTAATAATGAGGACACAGTTAACAATTTGATGGTGTTCAAACATGTGCCTTGGCTGTGCCGTTTATCCTTTAACAGGACAACTACTTCTAAAACAACAGATCATTTTGTTTTTATGCATTCATATTTCGATAGTTTGTTTGTTCTATATACATTATGTGTTGTACATTAAATATTACCGTTTGTATTGTTACTGAGTAAGTTTCGCTCAAGATAAATGAGTTGATGTCACAGGAAGTGAAGTCGTTAGGCTCATTAAGGACAGGCTTGATCTCTGAGGCTCTTGGCTGCCACAGCTTTGAACAGGGCAGCTTCAGCTACAGGAGACATGTGCTATATCTGCAAATCCAAAGCCCCCCTCCCCCAAGAGCTAGAGCATATTATTATTAGAATATGACTATGAGGTTCAAATCTATAATACTCTCTCTACATACAGAATGATCCCAAATAGTATATTTTCATCTCATCTTGAGACAACAACAACAACATTTGATTAGAAAATATAACACATTTAAATAAACAATTCTGCCTGTATTTTATCTGACTCATTCTGTGCTGAACTCTGTGCCATTTGGACCCGGGTCCGACCAACCAGTAAGGATCATGTATATTTCAAAAGTTAGCAGTGTTCAAAGTAGTTCTTAAGCTTGACATGTCGATAAATAAAAAGCTTTGAGGAAACAATGAGCAATTCAGTTCTTCTGCTTTTTTGCCCTGATGTTGTACCGCACTTCAAAACGTCTAGGTGCATGTAAGGCAGTTTGTGTTTGAATTCAACTGTTTCTATGAATACAAGTCTTTACTTTGTGTAGCCAGTCTAGTTAGAGTCCATCTCTGTGTCTTTACCCCCCCCCCCCCCTCACATTGTCTATAATGAAGGGATTAGCGAAAACTCTCAGTACGAGCCATTATCTTTCGGACAATAGATTTTTTGAAAGAAAGTTTTGTTAAGGCTTCATTAGCGATGGCCTCCCTCTGTGGTCTGAATGCAGGGCACATTTGGAGCAATTACTTAACCAGAAAACAACCGTCAATCATTCTTAAAGGGGAAGGAGTCCAATTAATAAACCTCTTAAACCCTTTTGGTTTTACATCCACTGCCCTGCAAGCTTCTGGTGTCCCGTGCGGTTTAAGGAGAGTTTTGTCCACTGAGAAAGACATTCCATCAGGTTGTTAGACAGGGGGTCCAACATTGATTCCTTTGCTCACTTGGGCGCAGTGTATTCTCGAGGACTTAATGGGGGAGTAGCAAGTGCCTTACAGTAGCTATCCCAAGTGTCTTTGGCTGTCATTTATTTACTTATGGACTAGTGAGTCAACATGCACACAGCCTAGCCCCTGCAGCACCATCGTGATAGAGGGTAAGTTATCTACCTCGCCTGGGTTTCAGATACATTGGTGACTTGGAACAATTCAGTGCTTGCTGGTTTTTCCGTGTAATCTATTTGATTTCTGATTAGCAGAAAACAAATGTTAAAAGTAATTATATCGATCAGGTTTCCGAAGAAGCTCTCATCTTGACTTGATTTTGTATATGCTTGCTTTGTACATAATTATAACTTTTAGTTGTTATTAATTATGTATTTTCTATTATAACTGTACATTGGATTCATCTTTAAACTAAATACAAAACACAACACCAATGTATACGTTAGAGCAAAAATATATGCTAGCCACAGCAATATTCAACCGTTGAACAACAAAATGCCATTCAATGTACAATATTGGAGTGATCTTGGAGATCATTTTAGTGACTTAAATGCTCTTAATATTAAATTTTTCTTTACAATTTTATCAGACGATTTCTGACATTTTCTTTCCCACCATTTCCCTGTTGCAGCTAACACTATAGTCTTGGACATTTTTGCTTCAACTTTTCTGAAGTGAGACTGAAAGAGGGCCATTCCCCTAGGCCTCACACATTAACCCCGGACCAGCAAGGAGAGACCACTCAACGCTGGGAAAGTTGCACCTTCCTTCCTCCTGACTGCAATTTATTGTTCATCCAAACATTCAATTTTTTTGTTCTTAACACGAAGAGGAAGACCCTCTCGGATGCATTTGTCAATGGATACCCTTGGAATGGTGGACGATGGTTGCCTGGACAACTACGACATGTCAAAGGGTGTGGGGTTGAGCGGTGGGGGCCGGGTCCATAGCATCGACGTAATACTGGGATTCAGTAAAGACCAGGACCCGTTGCTGCAGCACACGGGGGAAGTCCATGACCACAAGGTGAACGGGGGGAACCAGGAAGACTCTGAGAAGCAGGCGTCCTCTGATCCATACAGACACCTTTCAGACTTGGGCGACAGCACGGAGCATTCCACTTTCGATGGTGAGTGGAAAATGCACAGATCCATGGCACGTTCTTGGAAAACCTCTATTAAAGCGTTAAGTATTAAATGTTCTGTAAACTGTGGTACTTATCTTGCCCTTTGATAGAATCAACCACTGACAGCACTAGCGTGTTAAAACCATCTAACACACTCCCAACAACTTTTTGGAACCCTATTGCCAAGTCTACCATTTTGAAAACAAAACAGACACACTTAAAGCCTTTATAATATTGTTTAAGAAGGAATCCAAGTATGACGATGGAATGCGTGTAGATGATGGCTGGTTTAAGCAGCCTCACCTGGCCCGAGTCTGATTGGACTCTGGGGCTGCACACCTATTGCACATTGAGTAATCAATGTGCTCGGGTTAGACCAGCCATCACCCCTCACACTCAGGGAGAGATCTCCTGCATGGCAACATGGAGAACCAGGTCATGTTAACTGTGGTTAGGTCATTGTTTACAAACTTTTACATAAACCAGTTTCCATCACCATCACCATCCTGCATCCTTGTCTTGGAGGAGCCCAGTAAAAGTCACCTAGGTGGAGTGCGGCAGCCACCTAGGTGGCGTGTAGCATTGGCTTTGTTACACTGGCACCCAATGTGGGGCCTCTCCAGACCAAGAAAGGATGCAGGGTGGTGGTGTTGAAAGCCGGTTTATTGTACGGTTTACAGATAATGAAACATGACGCTGGTGCTTCATGTTCATCTCTCCCTGAGTGTGTGTGGCGATGGCAGGTCTAACCTGTGCACATTGACTACTCAATGTGCAACAGGTGTGCAGCCTCAACCAGCCCCAAAGTCCAATCAGACTCGGGCCAGGTGAGGCTGTTTAAACCAGCCAACGTCCACACACACTCCACAGACAATGAATCTCGTTTAGTTTCTCACTTCGAGAAAGATTTAGTCCGATGTTTACTAGGTATACTAACAGATTTTAACAGCAAACTTTTTGAAATAATAAAATGCTGAAGCCATCCATATTTAAATTATTAGCAGCATATCAAGCTTTATTGAGCTAGCATTCAAGCTAACTAAAATGGTTTAGCATAGCATAGCATAAACTATGCTAACTATCAATCAATATTTCTGAATTATCTATGGTGGCAGAACTATTCTTTGGTGCTGATCATAAAATATTTCCCTTCACGACCATAGAATGTGAGGCAATCTAGGAGTAGATATGGATGTCACAGGTTCAAACTGTGTAAAGTCCTGCTGCACAAAAAGTTAATCATTGGGTAATTTGTATATTTTACACAGGATGTTGAAAAGATTGGGTTTCTAGGTAAAATCACATTCATTTGGTTTGACGGGATATGATTGTGATTCCAAACAACCATGAAACCCCCCACCTCCAGTTCAATATATTTATTGGAATTGACTATCTAGATTTGTACCTTTATTTGGTAGCCTTGGATTTACAGGTTTAACTAGCAGCATATGTCCTGGTTGGATTACTCTCAACTTAAGGGACGATTTCAGTGAAAGATGCCATTGGGATAGGCTTTAATGCTTTTGCAGACCCTTAACCTTTGTTCACTTCCCAAGCATTAGTTTGTCAGAACTCTTCAGTTGAATTAACCATTTACGTCTTACAAATCACTTTGTGTCATTTATGAGGTAGGTCTTGCCCAGGGAAGCCTAGACTGGACATTGGGATTCAAACCCAGAACTTTTCTGCTGGGTTGTATGCAAATAGTTTGGTATGACCTTGGCAGAGTAGCACATACAGATAAATGTTTTGAGTAACACCATGGAAATGTATCCGGTTCTGTGGATGCAACTGATGCAAGCATGACTGACGTGATTGTTAGATGAGATGAAGAAGTGTTGTTTACTTTCCCTTGACTAATAGACTATAGCAAGCCTGGCTTGGGCCACTCTCCTCTTGAATAGAGACAAGAGGAACCCTGCTGCTTGTCATTTTAGTGTCAGCCATTGTGCCACATCATCCACTTTCATTTATTTACTTTACCAGTAACTTACTTATCGTAGACTGGAATACCAGATACGATACAAGGAATATGTTGTGCCCAAAGAATAGCGCTCCCCAAATATAGTTTCAGCCACCTTGGAGCTATGACTGAGTGACTCAACAAGGTGGTTATTGAAAGATTTTGTCAGCCCACTGTCATAAGTGTGTCATAATCAAGAGATATGACTGAATTTACCATTATTTTTATGAATAAACTTGGTTCAGAAATGAAGTAAACAAATCTCCTCTTAGGGTGATGATGCACTTCAACATACTCACCTTGTATTCTACATGAAGTACAGATCTTATTAACATAATTTAAAAATGAATTTCATTGCGTTTCTCTGTGATCGCAGAGTCTAGCCTTTTCTCCATTGACAAGTGCGAGGAGGGGATGAGTGACCTTCCAAAGGACTTGTGTGACAATGAGGGGTCCCCAGAACCTGCCAGAGACGAAGACCACCCTAAGAAGAAGCACCGGCGAAACCGCACCACCTTCACCACCTATCAGCTCCATGAGCTGGAGAGGGCCTTCGAGAAGTCACACTACCCAGATGTCTACAGCAGGGAGGAGTTGGCCATGAAGGTCAACCTGCCAGAAGTCCGGGTTCAGGTAAGGAGGCTCTTAATGGCATGGCAACGTGTCATGTTTGTCAAGTGCTCCGTTATTCTGAGTTGATAACCGCTCTATCTTCGTTCCAGGTTTGGTTCCAAAATCGCAGAGCCAAGTGGAGGCGTCAAGAAAAAATGGACACAAGCACCATGAAACTTCACGACTCCCCCATGCTCTCCTTCAACCGGCCCCAGATGCCCTCCAGCGTGGGGCCAATGGCCAACACCATGCCACTGGATCCGTGGCTGGCCTCACCCATGTCCAGTTCCACACCTCTACACACCATGCCTGGGTTCATGGGCCCACCTCAAGGCCTACAGCATTCATACTCCAGCCACGGCTTCCTAAATACCCCAACTGGGATGGTCCAGTCAATGCCCCCGCCTCCTTATCAGTGTCCGCCCAGCTTCAATGACAAGTATCCCATGGAGGATGAGAGGAGTTCCAGCATTGCAGCACTAAGGATGAAGGCCAAAGAGCACATTCAGTCCATGGATAAAACATGGCAACACATGTGATCTGCTGGGCATACTGAAGCATTCAGAATGGATCTTAATGCTGCTCCAGTAAATGTTTACAAAACATTTTGGCGGATTTTTGGGGATGTTTCTTTGAAGAGGAGAATGACATCACCTTGAATGTTTTACATTTTTGAGAGGATAATGGGCAACTCTCAAAAAAAAACTTTTCGTGATTTATTTGTCTTTTTTCTAAAGTAATTATAGAATGGATTGAGAATGTTTTGAGTTCTGTAACCTTGTGAAGAAAGTTCTGTTTTGGACTTGCGTCAGAAGGATTATCACATTCTGATATGACTTGGTTTTATCATGGATTGCAACCTTGTAGAATTATTGATGGTTTAGGATGATGAGAATGAAAGCAATTATACAGTAGAGGAGTATGGTGATGGAATATGCAAATTGTGTTTAATTAATTGCTAGTACATTGGCTAGAAATCTTAGAATATATTACATGGAGATGTATTGTATATTGAGAGTTATATCAAACACTTATAATTAATTTCATTTGACTTTTTATTGTATTGTAATGAATGGCATGAGCTCCCTTGCCCCTTGGCCGGTTGACAATCCCTGTGCTTACGATCCTCAATACAAGACTTTTGTAGTATTTTTGGTTTAACAGGGGTATCTACACAATCTGTTGGCCATATTTTGGTCATAATAAATCATGAGTTACTTTATGAAGACAGCTTAAATCACATATCTCAAAGAGTATACTAATAAGTGAGATTTGGAGGTTTATAACTATAATTTTAACATGCATTTATAGAATATGCAACTTTTGTAGTTGGAGCTTATTCAAATTCTACTTTGTGAATATTGCCCCCCGCCCCCTCTTTGGTAGGGGAGGTTTGACAAAGTTACCCAGCACAATCTGTCTCAGAGGCTAATTTAAGCAGACAAGCATACCTCTTAACACCTAATCACTGGTTTTAAAGCGATTAACCCCAGTTTCTCAGCGTCCAACAAAATGCCCTCAGAAGTCCCCCTCTCACGTCCTGGCAAATCATGCCCTCCTCGTCATTCCTAACAGGGTTTCAGTTTGCTCTTGCATACTCTTAATAAGCGGACAAATACAGATTTGCATTTGTCCATTAATACATTTTTTATTGGTAAATAATGCTCCTTACTGCATTCTTTACTTATTGTTAACCTGAGTAACATGGATTTAGTGTGGGAGTATTAATAAGTGCTGGCAACCTTGCCTACCTCTAGGAAGTAGCACTGGTTGCCTTTGTTATAGGATCACAACGTTTTTAAGTTGGATTAATTTGCAATGACGTTGCTCAGAGACAAAAGTTATTGGCCAGTGTGTGTGTGTGTGTGTGTGTGTGTGTGTGTGTGTGTGTGTGTGTGTGTGTGTGTGTGTGTGTGTGTGTGCAATCCTTATGGGCCATTCAGTAAACCAATGTGGAAGTATCGTACATCTATCTTTCATCTTATGATAGTCCAAAAGCTGATTGTAAGCCTCCTTTTATTTTCCCTTTAATATGATTTTAAAAATAAAGTATTCTCAACACGGTCCATTGAGGTAAAGTTCACGTGAATGAAAAGATAACTTGCTGGGAAAAGAATTTGTGCAAGTACAATCTGTGTACTATTACTAAATTCTCATTGTGCATGTTAAAACATGTATGGTACAATGCTGCTCAACAATTGATCCATAACATTTTCTACACATAAAGGCATTTAGAAAAAGCTTTGTGTTTGCTGTAAATATTATTTTTTAACTTTGTGCATTTTTATTTTATTTGTTATAACAATCCCTGTTTGTAACAGTGGACCAAAAAAGCCAAAGAAAAAATAACCTATGGTCATTTATATACAAATATACATGGAAATGTGAGTGTTTAAGATGCTATTAAATTAAACTGCTAATTTTGCAGTTTTCTATCACACCACGTTTGTTTAGATCTTGACTTTCAAAATCTGTGTGCAAAAAAAGCAATAAAGATTGGTTTGTAACAGAACTGAATGAATCTTGAATCTTCAAATTACGTACTTATTACTTTCTTTGCCAATACTCATAACAGCTTGCAAGAGCAAATTTGATCCAACCTCTTTTTAATTGACCCCTTACAAAAGTAACAAGCTTCAGCTTTACTCCACGGGGTCAACATTTGCATGTTCCACTTTTCAACCATGCTTCGTTAAAAATTGTTTACTCCTATTCCTGATCATACATCAAAATTTGCCAAACCTATTGAGCTGCAAAGGTGTTGCCAACAGTCCATTGCGACAACAACAAAAATGTTATGGTTCATAAAAAATATTTTTTGGAGGGGTGGGGGAGGGTCTGTTGTGTTCCCCTGAGCTGGCGGAGCAGTACCAGCCCGTTACTCAGATGAAGCTCCACTCCATCAGGCCTCACCAGGGGTGTCAGGAGGCCCCAGCTGCAAAGCTGCAGGGGCCACTAGCCATGATGCTACACATGGACTTACATGGCCTGTGTGGCCCTCCTCAAAAATTAAGTATATAGGGCCACACGAAGGTGAGCCAGAAAAGTGTGCGATATGGGATCTATAGTGTTTGTAGCCTACATTATGCTTGTTTCCTGTTTTTAACCGACCGCAGTTTATACCTTCATAGCAATATTTGGATGGAGAGGAGTATAAAGTAAGGCTTATATAATAATAATAAATTCAAAACATTCTAGAACTATTTATATTAACTGACTATTTGTAGACTTTTATGTGATCAATGACACATTTTCAATAGGCCGCTAGCCTATATTTTCAGACACCTTATTTACCTATCAAAACAAAGTACAAGAAAGTACTTTATAGTAGCCTATAAAAATATGGGACAAGTTAAATTTATAGCATTTTCAAAACACTCTTTTAGAATTATTGCAGATTAAAGACAGGTGACCATTAGTACAGGATAGTGTGTTTACTTGCAACACCCATATATTTAAGCCTGCAAGGTCAAGGTGATTAGCATTTGTGTCTTGAACATCCTAGCCTTGTTTCTTCTAAAATTCCCCAACAGCATGGCTGACATGACATAAAATTATGACTGCTCCACTTACAGCCAACATTTAACCTCACAAGTATGTATCCAAGACTAGCCTAGGCTTCCTATGCCTAGCATCCCACATGGCAATTATCTCATATATTTGTACCATGAATTGTGCTAAGAAGTCAAGTAGTAAGAACTAGGCATATTAAGTTTAAATTATTCACTGCCTTTATTTATGCTTTTTATTTCGTTCTAATAATCCGTTACACTCATTGAAGTAAGCAAAACGTAGACCTACTAACAGTATGCCATTGCAAACACCTGTCAGCATTTAAATCAGAATTGAAAGAAAAAACATCCGGGAAAGTAATTAATTTCATGTTATTATTACACGTTATATTGTTTGGCTAAGCGTGCGTTTTTAGTAAGCAGGCTAGCGGGATGTGGTCCACAGTGGAAATAATAAGGGAAACGGGCGGAACTAATTGGGTTTGATTAAGACCGCTTTTCTTGACATAATTGGGGGTCAGGGGGTGGGATGGGCGGTGAGTTGATGGCTGGCGCCAGCGTCTTGTCTCTTCTCTCATTCACCGAGGGAGAAGGACGTTCCAAACAAATGTGCACCGTGTCCGACTTTCCACGAACTCACGAAAACGCAGCACATGGCATAAATAGATACATATGCAACCCCACGATACCATCTATGAAGGCAACTAGTGTTGTTGACGTGGACAGTAGAATATGCATATTACACACACATAGTATCCCACTGTACGAGGTTGATACGTGATTCTTAGTTAAGTATACGTTTATTTTTGATTTTTGATTAAGAACATATTGTCCTAATGCAATCAAGCAGGAACAGCGGCACACATGTACTCACCGTGGATGATACTCGCAACAGGAGCGAGCGACAACAGGCGACTACCTCACCAGTTGAGTTCCAGGGCCAGGCAGGCATGTATGTGGTTCCAGGACATACAGTATCTGGATTTTGGCACCCTCTGTCGGAGATTTAATGTAGTTGTGTTTAAATGTAAAATAAAACAATTATAACGAAATTGAGAAAACGAAAATAAGTAACGTATTGGTAGTGCACATACAAAATAATAATGTACAATATAAATGTTGACATAATGTAGAGTTATGACACGGGTAAACACTTCCGCTGATTTGGGGTCGGTGGTTGAAGAAATTTGTTTCGTGGTCTACTGCCATTGGTTTAGGTGTACTGACTGATCGACCAATGAAAGTGAGACATCTGTTCACTCTTGCAACTCCAAAATACCTCCTCCTTCTATACAAAATACCCATTCAGACACGACGTGATCAGTAGTGGAAAATTATACCTTCGTAAAAATGCAGATCTTAGGGCTATTTGCAATAATTCTAACACTGTACGGTGTCCATGCAACGGAGTACTTCCGAGAACAATTCCTGGATGGTGGTAAGTTTTGTGGTGATCCTTTTTTATGCACCACACATGCTTAATCCATCGCATGCTACCTAGGCGGAGTTAACTACGTCTAAGTATGGTATTTGTCAAATTGTAATTACATTAGTTACACACTAATATTAACGCCACCTTATGATATGTGTTTCTTGTGGAGTCAATGTTCATGGTATCTTTTATGTGCCAACTAAACCTGAAATTCATGTCTGAAGCATTCCATTTAAGGATGGCTTCCATTTGTGGCCTAACATTTGTTGATGGGTCTGTTTTGTGGTTGGATCTGCCATTTTCTTTTATCACCCCGTTGACTACCTCCATGTTACACGATGTTTCGAAGCAACAAGGATCTATGCGAATAAGCAGCTAACGATAACATTGTTCTGTTCCTTCCTTCCTACTGTAAAGATGAATGGAGAAGTCGTTGGGTAAACTCCAAGCACAAGTCCGACTACGGAGAGTGGAAACTAACCGCAGGAGACTTTTATGGAGATGCAGAGACGGACAAAGGTGTGTACTCCTCATATAGCTACTGTAATAATTTACATCCATATGTTTACTGAATTCCTGAATTGGAATAGTGCTATCAAAGCATAGTACCCTATGTGGCAAAGATTCATGAACAGGTATAGCCACATGTTTTCTCACTGAACTCTTATATTACGTCTATCTGCGTAACCAAACACACAATACTTGTTAGATTTGTCAAATCTAAACTGTATTTGTTTCTCGTCCATAGGCCTACAGACCAGCCAGGATGCCCGCTTCTATGCGACCTCTGCCCGGTTTGAGCCCTTCAGCAATGAGGGCAAGACTCTGATCATCCAGTTCACAGTCAAGCATGAGCAAAAGATTGACTGTGGTGGTGGATACGTGAAGGTCTTCCCCTCATCACTGGATCAGACTGAAATGCATGGAGATTCTCAGTATTACATCATGTTTGGTAAGTAACACATGATGAGCAAGTCCCTAGTTGAATCTCTAGTAGATTATTCATCTGTAGATTATTTAATCCTATTTTTTAGGAACGCTTACAGTTCCTTAAAGTCCTAAGTAGTCTGTGTGGGATGAACCCATCCTTCTCTTTGCATTGCCGGAGCTGTATTGGTAAGGTTTACTCTTGTCGTGCAGGCCCTGATATCTGTGGCTACAGCACCAAAAAGGTCCATGTCATCTTCAACTACAAGGGTGTTAATCACCTCATCAAGAAGGAGATCAAGTGCAAGGTAATTATATAATTTCAAAATTATATTGTCAATGTAAACACTTTGCTCCTGGTAAATAAATAATCACAGCCACTTCACAGATGTGCTGATCACAATGCGTACTCTTTCCCCTTCTATTTTATGTCCAGGATGACGAGCTGACACATCTGTACACTCTGATCCTGAACCCGGACCAGACCTATGAGGTGAGGATCGACAACGAGAAGGTAGAGTCCGGCACTCTGGAGGAGGACTGGGACTTCCTGCCGCCTAAGAAGGTCAAGGACCCAGAGGCCAAGAAACCCGAGGACTGGGACGACCGCGCAAAGATTGACGATGCCGAAGACGTCAAGCCTGAGGTGGGTTACCTACTGCAATTACTGTTGTTCTGTGTGCTTGGTCTTTACATTGATATTTTAATTTAAAGGATTGCAGAGCACATACGTTAAGTTTGACTGCTAAACCTACAGAACCACAAACTTCCTTTTACGTTTTATTTGTACCATTGCCCAACGGAGCACATTCACTATAACAAAAGGGGTCAAAGCCTGTTTGTATTCCTAAACTTTGCACCAATCCTTTGAACTGCAGGACTGGGACAAAGCTGAAAACATCCCTGACCCCGATGCCAAGAAGCCTGAGGATTGGGACGTGGACATGGATGGAGAATGGGAGCCAGCCATGATCCCGAACCCTGAGTACAAGGTCAGCTTCTGGATTCCTCTCCATGGTGACAAAGGGCTGTGTAGTGTCACTAAGGTCTATGTTGACAACATTTGATACAAATGATTATTTTTAATCCAGGGAGAATGGAAACCCAAGCAGATCGACAATCCCGACTACAAAGGAGCGTGGGTGCATCCAGAGATTGACAATCCCGAGTACAGCGCTGATGCAGCCATTTACAAGTTTGACAACATTGGAATTTTGGGCTTGGATCTGTGGCAGGTAGGGTGAATATTCCTTCAACATGATGCCTTTGGCTGTAGTGAGGTTAAAAATTAAACTAATTCAATTACTTTTTTTTTCTTCTCTCCCAGGTAAAATCGGGCACCATTTTTGACAACTTCCAGATCACAGATGATATCAAGGAAGCTGAAGACTTTGCAACTGAGACATGGGGTGCCACAAAGGTAGGCGGCTGGCTTGATGAATTCAATCAATTAGCACATTTTCCCTCAGCACAGTCGTTAATTAACCATTCTCTCTGGACGCATTCCCCTCTGCAGGAACCAGAGAAGAAGATGAAACAGGACCAAGATGAGGTGAAACGGAAGGAGGAGGACGAGAAGACCAAAGAGCAAGACGCAGAAGCCGAAGATGAAGCCGACAACGACATTGATGATGGTGACGATGAAGACAAGGAGGAGGACGAGGAAGATGAGGAGGATGGCCTTTCGGAAGCTGACGAGGATGAAGCCATTGCTAAAGATGAGCTATAAGAGAGCCAGGACAGAAGATGGCCCTGATGCACTGTCCTTTTTTTCTTTTTTTATGTTTTTTATTTGTCAGGGAGTACTGTGGCTGCCATGCATCCACCACCCCCTGAGAGCTGGACATGGCCCAACTTGGGTGGCAATTGTGCGTTAACTGGATTCACTGCTCCATCCTTTTCTAATCCATTTTTGAAAATGAGCCGTCATGCATCTGAATTGTTCCTAATGTCGTAATTTATCAATTGAAACTGTCTTGTGCCCTATCAGAATACCTTGATGTAAAAACAGTTTGTGCACCCATCGGAAAGATTTAAATCCAGTTATTGATTGAATGCATTTGCACATGGACACGATGGAGCTCTCCTGTAAACCTGTACTTCCACATCGCTCAATGTTTGAAAGTTAAACCAATAAACTGAATGATTCATCTTCAATTTTAAACTAACCATAGGAAAGGTTTCTCTTGGCAAATCTAGAATAGGAAAACACATTGAGACTGGTGTTTGAATGTATCTTCTATGTTACTCCTGTGCATTTGCCATTGTTCCCCACATATACTCCACTTTTCCCTGCTGTTAGCCCTACAGTACATACTATTAGCATTCTGCACTTTGTAGTGGTGCACATTAACGTCGCCTTATAAAGTGTATGGAATTCAAAACTGATTCCTTTAAATTTTATTTTTGCTGTATGTTGGGGTAATCTTTTCATTCCTGTAAAATTGTTCAGCATAGTAAGCCCCTGGTGTGGTCGGTCATAAATCACACTATCTTCATGGGACAGAATGTTATTGATATACCGGAGTTTATATTAAAGGGGGTTCCTTAACTCTTCCTTTGGGATTTGTATTCATTCTGGATGTGGCAACGGAATTGCATATTGCCTTTTTTTATACATTGGCTTATAGTTAAATTCATATGAAGCTAAATTTATTTTTTTAATTAATTTCTAACATGATTTGATTTGCCTATTCTTTTGGAGTAACAACGTTTTCTTTGGAGCGCTATCAATGTAGTAATTGAGTCAAAACACGGGCAAAACGTCCAAGTGTTTTTGTTTTTTTAGCTTGTAACTCGTTTAGTGAAATGGATAGGATGGATGGATTTTCACTTTGGCACATGAAGAATCCTTCTGGTTAAATATGCAATGCTAATCATTATGACCCATTTTCCAAACAGAAATATAAGTCTAATAGCGCAGCTAATTCCCCACACAATGAATTATTCAACAAAGCCTAGGCAACCAGGCACCCTGCTCCAGTTTCTGACATCACAGGAACTGCTACCAATGCGCGTGTCCGCTTAAGGGCGTGCGCACTCCCGTCATAGCAGGAAATATGGCGGCGCTCATGACTTTAAGTCAGGTAAAGCAACAACTCCTTTACCTTAGAAAATATATCATAAGCGTTTAATGATATTAATTTTTAAGGACAATGTCATTATATGTCCCTCATTATGCTACTTTGAAAGTGGTGTTACGGTGTGTGTGGTGGTCGTAGAAACAACCTTTTGTTGTCAATTGACTTCGGTGAACGTCTAACTACCAGATGAAGCCTCTAGCATGCCGAAGGGGACTATTTAATTGGTAGTTGGAAATAAATACGTAAACAACCCATGTATGTAAACAGCCCTAGTACTCTACAGAGTCTCTCATAATAGAAGGCTGTATATTAACACGGATACTTTAATGGGAATGTGTCGTCTGCTATTAAGTTAGCTCTCCAGTGAACGTCAAAGTTGGCCTGCCTAAGTAGAGACTCACACGTCCCCCGTTTTACTGTATTTTTTTATTTTTATTTAACAGTTATCGAGTGGAAACCCGGTATATGACAACTATTTTCGACAGGTAATGTCTTCTGCTTTGTGTTTACCTTTTTGAGATTGGCGAAATAGCTTTGGCTGTGTGTTGATGATATGCCCAGCTTTACTCAAACAAGAGTAGCCTACTACGCTACTGGACAAACACAACAATGTTGATCGTAACTGTCCCATCATTTTAGGTTGACCGTGGAAACACGGGACAAATATCAGCTGGGGATGCAGCTCAATTCCTTAAAAAGTCAGGGCTGTCGGACAGTACACTTGGAAAGGTAATACTTCAACTTGTTGGAAAACGGAAGTACATAGATCTCTGAATTACACAATGTATTTTTAACCCGACGTTTGTTTATAATATGTTAGATTTGGGATTTGGCTGATTCGGAACGAAAAGGCTATTTGGACAAGAGGGTAATGTTGCGTATTATCAGATTTATTTAATTTTATATTTCTGTTCAATTATTACTGTATGTGGTTTGATCCTGATGTAACCATCCAAACTGACTACCAAGCTCTTCCCCAGGGCTTCTTCATAGCCCTCAGGCTTGTGGCCTCAGCACAGGGCGGAAACGACATTAGCCTCAACAACCTCAACCAAACGCTAGCTCCCCCCAAGTTTGTGAGTAATGAATGAATTGCTTGATTTCACAATATCAAAAGGGTGTGCATACCTCAAACAGCTACGTGTATTATTTACTACGTATTCAGTAGTTCTAATTGAGTCATGGATTGGGTTAGCTTCAACGATGTAAATACATTGTTTTGCAGAAGGATACTGGTAGTCCATTAGCGAGCCTTTCCCCAGCATCATCAACACCAACAGACTCGCAGTGGGCAATACGGGTGAGTAAAGCACTTGTAGACACAATCTTCCCATGAATACTGTGATATTCTTCACCTAAAACACTGATTTGGTTTTATTCCAGTCTGACGAAAAAGGGAAATTTGATGGTATTTTTGAAAGTCTGTTGCCAGTTAACGGCCTCCTACCAGGTGATAAAGTCAAACCTGTGCTCATAAACTCCAAGCTACCTCTGGAAGTGTTGGGAAAGGTATTTATGTTCTTGTCAGCATAAAGTGTCTTTACAATTATTTTTGTAAAATTGTATTTTACATATTCAAATGTTGTTTTCTCTCTTTTAGATTTGGGAAATTAGTGACGTTGACCAGGATGGGCAGCTGGACAAAGAAGAGTTTGCAGTGGTAAGACGTCATTGCTTTGCGTCATTGTACTACTGTTCCAAACAAACAGGCCTCAGGACTCTCCCGGGCGTTCACCAGTCTACGGCTGATAGTGTGTTTTAAAAGCTGCTCAGCCTTGCACCTGCGTCCTTGACCCGTGTGTCTCTCCTATGGGACTAGGCCATGCATCTGGTCTACAGAGCCATGGAGCAGGAACCCGTCCCGACTGCCTTGCCCGCCAACCTCATCCCACCGTCCAAGAGGAAGAAGTCTGGCATGAAGTTGGCGGGTGCCGTGGCCGTGCTGCCGGGTCTTTTCGGGATGTCCCTCTCCTCGGGCCCGTCGCCCCTAAAGGAGAGCCTCCGCCCCACCCCCTCCCTGAGCGCCGTCGCTTCCCTCGGAACACCCACCGGCGGCCTCTCGCCTAAACACTCCTTCAAATCCAGTCCACAGCAGGTATTGCTCCCTAGCTGTGAGTTCCCATGATCAGAGGTCAATATCAGTGTTGCATTGTGCACACACTGTTTTGTGAGGCTGATGTTTTGGGATCGGCATATGTACACACATAAATTACGAAAGCTATAACATTGTTCATTTTACCTATAGCATTATAACTATTGTTATAGTACATAGTAACAGCTTCACACTTAGCTATTAGGCTATCCAATGAAAGGTCCACTGTGTTTATGCTGACCGGCTCATAGCTGAATTGGAAAAGTCAATCTAGCCAATTTGTAGTCTTGATTGCGGTTGCCAGTTTCTTTTGAGTCAGCTCAATGAAACCCAAAATAAACTAGGAAACACATTCAGTACTTTACATTGCAATTACAAATAAATACTTTCAATTTGAGAGCCTGTTTTCCAGCTGCACCCAGCCAGTGTATCATGAGGGCACAGCTTGCTTTTGTAAGAAACAAGCACGTCCAGTATCTTATCCATTTCTAAGAGCTAATAGCCGGACTTGTTTTGCTACATTGTTCTGAGCAGCGACCACTATGTTTCTCTTTACACCATGCAGTTGCTGCAGGGCTCTGTGTTTACATTAAGTAGTTCTGTTGGATGGGGAAGAACGTAAGGAATGACAGCTCTCCACTCCTGACTGATTCCTAATGAGTGCAGATGGTTGTCATCGTGCCATGGTTTCCTAATCTCTCCATTCATATCCTCATTCCACATTCCATGCTTTTGTCTGCATTGTCTTTCGTGTCATGCTACCCTAGCCATTTTCTAGCCATTTTTCTAGTAAAGCAAATAAGTTGCCTAAAACAATTTAGTGTTTTGCTCCATACCCTTTGACAAAAGATTGCAATATATAACTGCTACATGACGCAAAGATACAGAAATATGACAAATTATAACAAATCCCTTGCAGTACAGATTTACATTTTCATGACACATGTAACACTGTTTTGGCTGCTGTAGCAGATACAGATTTTCATACACTTGTGTGTTGTCTGTGTCCTTAGACCTCCTCTGTGAACTGGGTGGTCCCGCTGGCAGACAGGGGGCGCTACGACGACCTCTTCCTCAAAACGGACGCAGACATGGACGGTCTGGTCACCGGTACAGAGGTCATAGAGATCTTCATGCTGTCCAGCCTGCCCCAGACCACACTGGCCCAGATATGGTGAGGCCTGAGAAAAATGAAACAGAAGCTAACAGGTTTTCTGCAACACAATCTCATTGTTATTCTGCTTTGTTGGCTCTGTTTCAAAATGATCTTTAATCAGAATATGACACGCTGTTCAGTTACATTTAAAAGATGGCACAGCCTGGCATATAACTTTGACACATAGCAGACCCAGTATTCCTAAGGGTAACTTTGGATAGGAGTTTAACATACAAAACCCATATTGAAAAGACCATGGCAAAAGTGAGCACACAATGTCCTCCGCAAACTCACCAGCATGAGATGGGGAGCAGGTCCAAGCACCCGACTCTCAACAGCACTCCCTCTCTGCTACTCTACTGATGAATATGCCTGGCCAGTATGGGGAAGATCTGCACACGGGGAAAGGCAAAAACCTATCTCGATAGCCACACACCTCCACCAGAGAAGACCTGGCCATGTACACTCTACCGGCCCAGCTTTGTGTAAAGAAGTGAGCAAGCAGAGATGGACGTAGGTTACGAAAGAAGAAGTTATATAAAAAACAAAAATAAGTACTTTAACTCATAAGTTGCTGACGATTGCCGTTTTTGCACCTTGAAGTATATATTTATTGCTGAGTTTTCTTCTATGTAACTTGAAAATGTCCACAATTTAAAAAACATAAAATATCTATCTACAGATAGTGAGTAGCCTTGAACAATTATGGTGGGGAATTATTGACCTGCGGAAGTCTGGCACACCAAGAATGGCATTATGCTTACAATGGAGTTGTTGGAGATCACATGACTGGATTTGCACAGAAAATCCATGTACAGCGTCAACACTACGGTGTAGAACAAGGGTTTAATTGTTTAATTGTAAGAACACTTGATTCTCCTGAATATTGAGCACAGACAGGAGATAAAATGTAAGTGTCAGGTTTTAGATGGAGGGGGAACACGGAGTCAAAAGGTCCTCTGCCGCTCTCCCCAGGGCCCTGGCGGACACCAAGCAGATGGGCAAGCTGAGCCGGGAGCAGTTTTCCCTGGCCATGTACCTGATCCAGCAGAAGGTCAGCCAGGGTGTGGACCCCCCACAGAGCCTCACCCCGGACATGATCCCCCCGTCGGAGCGGAGCGCGCCCACGGTCGCAGGCCCCGTGAGTCCTCGCGGCCCTCTGTTGCTCGCCTTAACGCCTCACACTGAGTTGTCGTTGAAATCATCACGTTTACATTAAAGTCAGATTCTTGTCCATAATCCAACAGTCTAATGGCTTGTGGATGCGATGAAGATTACTAAACTTGATGATTGCCTGATTTAAAAGCATACTTTTCACAGTAACAGTAAGCTTTCTCCAAAATGGGGCTTGGTGGTCTTAATGTATTAAATGTGACTCCATGTCACGGTTTGAATCAGAAGTTTCAGGGCAAATACTCATATGGTACAATATTGACACTATACCAAACTACAACGTATCTTGTATTATCTTATATTGTCATTTATAAGATAATGGAAACATATTATATGAAAATATATATAAGGTTGGTGTGTGTATCTGTTTGAGGACACAGTTGGTGCCCAGACTACTGTTTCAGCTCTATAGCAGTGCTAGTTTAACAACCAGGGTGATACAACGGTATAGTTAATATTACTGCGGTTGTAATATATTGGCCATTAACGGTCTGGTTCCAAAACGATTAAAAGTGTTGCTGGCTTTCTGTTTTAAATGTGAAATTGCTGCTACTTTCCAGCTGCATTATTCTGCTTTGCTTTTCCAACAACAAACTATTCTTCCACCCCTGCATTTGTTCTCTATGGGATCTCTCAGAGCTATGCTGGTTTCATGTCTGCTGTGGGACCTGAGCTTGCTGCTTTTGCTTATCTGCGCAGAGTGAGTAATTGCCCTGTTCTCCACATGATAGCGCTGTTGTACCCATTGTTTTCACCAGCACCAAAATGTTCCAAGCGTAATTTGCTTTGTATTGAAAGCAAAGTTTTTGCGTGGATGATTCACTAAGATTCATGATTCACTAAGCAAAGCAAAATTATTTTGCTTTGCTTAGTGAATCATAGTGTCGTTAAGGCAACACACTTGTATTATTGTGTGTATTGTTGTACTTGCGTATGTAGAGGGCTTGTACATCATGACGTCACATTGAAATGACCGCAAACATTTTGGGAAGATAGGAGCAATGGAATGTTAGTAATTGTGTTGGTAGAAATGTTTATTGGTCATTGTCTAGTAATTCATCGTAAAATGATTTGTCATTAAGGGGAGACGTGTTTGAAACTGCCATAGTGTTTCTAATGCGAGACGTAGCAAAGTTTTCATCAGCCTAGGTTATGATACATTTACATTGATAATGATTAAACAGTAATACTACTCTCTTGAACCCCCTCAATATGAAAGTGTATGCCAATAAAAAAATCCCATGATGCATTCTGATGTACAAGCCCTATAGTAGTTTCAATTTCCACTTAAATATGTTGAAGAGTTTCACTATTTATTGGCAAATGCTGCCATCTGCTGGTATTGCGAAAGCAGCTCTGAATTTCCCACGTCAGAAGACTTTAATATTTTATTGTCCAAGAAAGATTAAAAGAACTTGTATCTTTATAAAACAAACGGGTGTATTGTTATCTTAGCGAAATTGAGCACTATTATTGTTTTTAGGATACATTTTTTAAAGCTTTCAATTTTTTTAATAAACCATCGCAAAGCAATGACTGCTCCCTTATTGGCAGCATTGCAATATTAGTTACTACGTTGGTAGTAAAACGTTTTTTGGTCATTGTTTAGTAATTCATTGTGGAATGATTTGTCATTCTGGGAAGAGTTTTGAAACTACCATAGCGTTTCTCATACGGGACGTGGCAAGTTTTTATCAGCCTAGGTTATGTTGATTTAGAATTTTACAGTATTACTATGCATTCCGATGTACAAGCCGATTAGCCTAATTATTGATATTTTTTAGGTTAGTTGGAATCCAACCCAACATTTGCTTTAGAGCCTTCCAATAGTATTCACTAATTGTGATTAGTGAATTAGTGGTGTAACCCCGTTAAATCTGTAAAATGAGCAGATGTTTACTCATCTCGGATAATACTTTCCACTGAAAACCTCTTGGTCTTGGTGAGAACCCTTGCTGGGTCTCCCACGTCAGTTCTTTGTGGGAATGAGTCTGAACCTCTCGCTTGCTGTGTCTGGGATCTGTTTCCTTCCTGTCACATGTGTTCAGCAGCGGGGAGCTCCTCTCCTCACGGTATGGCTGGCCATCACTAACCTGCTGTCATCCTTTCCTTCACCCCCCTCTCCCTATCTCCCTCTATCTGTGTTCAGCTCTTCCCCTTTTCACCCTTTATCTACTGAAAACAGTCTTTCTCTTTGTTTTCCTTGCCATCATAGTGTTTCTTCCCTCGCTCTCATGACCTGTACTTTCCTCACCAGCGCCCCCTCTCCACCACACACACACACACACACACACACACACACACACACACACACACACACACACACACACACACACACACACACACACACACACACACACACACACACACACACACACACACACACACACCTATCTATTTCCAAGTCAGTCACCTCACCACCCTCACCCATTTCTCTAGCCATTGCCAACTGTCATCGATCATCAACCATTTCATGTGGCATCAATAAGTTGTCATCGAAAAAAGTTCACTTCCCATCCTTGTTTCAAAGTGAAACTGCGCCCTCTTGTGTTGGAAAATAAATCTAATTCAATAATAAGAGCGAGAGAGAAACGGAACATGACCTAACTTGTTTGTTAATATATTTAACAATACAATAACAACTCCATTTACCACTCTCCTATTCCTCTGCCCCCCCCCCCCCCCCCCCCCCCGTCTCTCTCGCACCGTCCCTCCTCAGGACAGCAACAGTTCCACCGGCTCAGCAGAGCTGACGGGCATCAAAGAACTGGACGACCTCAGCCAGGAAATAGCTCAGCTGCAGAGGTGAACCCCCCCCCCCCCCCCCCTGCCTGAGCTGCAGCCGGCAGAAGAATGGCTCCGTTTCCTTGTCTTCCTTGTAGCTAGGGCTCAGGAGAGGCAGCGGCATAATTCACTAGGCTTGCCCTGAACAAGGGCTGCCCAAATGGATTGATACAGCAAAATGTTCCTCTTGCATTCCTGATTGTAGCCCTTCAGAGTACAGTTGTCACTACGGTTTATAAGAGTAAACTGTTCTTGTTTTAGAATGTTCCACCAATTAACAGAATGTCACATCTACACACACTAGCGAACTTGACCGACTTAGGTTACAGAGAACCAATGTTTTTTTTTTTTTGTGCATAGTTGCACTTGGTTGTTGTGACAGGATGTTAAACCAGAACAGGTAGGTGTCACAACAACCAACCTCGTTCATAGTCGGAACTATTATAGCAATGCCTCTTAAGCAAATGGTATTTTTGTTTCTGTTTCTACACACTGCTCCACATCTCTTAAAGCCCCATACAGACCCTAATCCAATCATAACCTGGGCTTTTCATGTGTTTGACAGGGACAAGTACGTCCTGGAGCTAGAGATCAGAGAGAAGGAGGAAGCGATCAGACAACAAAATACTGAAGTTCAGGTAATGCTGGACGTGACGCGACTCGCTTATGCCACTTGTTGTCCTCCATGCAAGGCGGCACTATGAAGCTATCCCTTACAAAAAGTATCAGAGCAGCTGAAATACCGTTTCGGTTTAATCCCCCCCCCCACCTGTCTCTTCAAGTGATCGCAACAGCGGTTCATGTTTGATAACTGAATCCGTTTAAAAAAAAGCTTTGAAGTTATAAACCTTTTTTGAATGAATTTTAACAATTGACATGGGTTTTGTTTTTTTCACACCACAACTAAACTAGAGTTTTTCCACTCTTCCTAGAGAATCATGACCACCCCTAATCCATTAGTTTGGTTCTGTCTGACCCCTCCTCAGGAGATGCAGATCGACCTGGACCGGGAGAACAGCACCTTGCAGGACGCTGAGTCCCAGAAGCAAGACGCCCAGGAGCGCCTGGAGGAGATGGACCAGCAGCGCTCCAAGCTGGAGGGGATGCTGAACGATGTCAAGCTCAAGTGCCAGGACGAATCCCAGACGGTGAGCAGCACCGGGCCAGGCAGCGGTCTGCTAATACGCCCTCCGCGGATGCATGCTGGATGAATAGAGACCTTTGTATAGACTTCATATAGAAGATTGTTAGGTATCCCTTTACAATAAGGATACATTAATCAGCCATGAATTAACACTAGTTAATGAAGTAATAGGCATTATTATGTAGCATTAGCATAGGGGTAAGGGCAAGGGGAGTGGGTTAGGGTAAGGTTTTTGTATTGTGGTTCATTTCTTGTTAGTTAAAGTTACTCTGGTTTCACTGGCACACCATCTCTAATCCTTAGGTTTAGGGTTAACCCTAACAAACTTATAAAATAATGTATAAATGACAAACCCATGAACACCATTAATAAATGATTACTAGACCCTAAGTTAACTGTTAATGAACAAAGTTAATGGTTTTTACTGCATTAACTAATGTTAATAAATGGTTGCTTTATGTACCCTTATTGTAAAGCGTTGCCCAATATTATACATTTGAAGGCAGCATTATCTGATACATGTCGTATTCATATTACTTATAAAGTCATTTGTATCACAATCACTGATGTTATTCCACGGTGCATACCAAAAGCTATTTCTGTATTTATTAAAATGTTTGTGCTAATCTGACTTGAACCTCCTCCACCACCACCACCCTCTTCCCGCCCAGATCTCGTCCCTGCAGAACCAGATCCGCTCCCAAGAGCTGGACCTGCGGAGCCAGGAGGACGAGATGGGCCGCACCAAGGGGGAGCTGAGCCGGCTGCAGGAGGAGGAGGCCCTGCTGGGCCAGAACTTGCTGTCGGGCCGCGTCCAGCTGGACAGCATCACCAAGTCCCTGAGAGCCACCCAGGACGAGCTCAACCAGGTCAGAACACTCATCCACGCAGCCAATGACCCAGGCCTATCTAAAAGGATGGATCAATTCTAAATTAGTTTCCTTGCAGTTTTCAGCAACACTCTTTATAATCAAACGCATCATTCATGAATTTTGAATGTGTGAACACTGTTACTTTTGTTTTTAAATAAGTGTAATTAAAATGATTACGGTTGGCACCCCTTTGCCATATTACACACATTGTCCCCCATAAGTTAACCCCTTTTTCAGAAGTGGAGTTTCATCCTTTAAAAGTTTGCTCTGCTCCATTCACTTACAAACCAAGCACACACTTCAGCTCTATGCCAAGTGGGTACATCTAAGATGGAATGGGAAACGGGGAAGGTCATCCCTTTTTATACCCTGCCAAATTTGAACGTTAATGGGTAACATTAATGCTGTACTTCAGCTGGCATTGTTGGTTTTAACCGCCCACGGCTCAGTAACAATGCAGACTTCTTCCGATGCCTACCTGTAGGCCTAGAGCAAGATGGCCATCCGCTACCTTCTCTGAATTCCCCCCACATCTGAATCCACTGCCTTCAAGTCACTTTGGATCAATGTGTCTTCTCAAAATACCATCAGTTCTATCTTTTTCCATCTCTCTACTCCAGGCCCGTAGTAAACTGACTCAGATCCAGGACAGCCAGTTAGAGGTGGCCAAGACCATCGAGCAGTACGACCGCGCACTCACCAACGGCGGCAGCATGACCAACCTGGCAGACGACGTCCTCCCGGAGAAGGAGAACGGAGCCTTCAGAGGGACGGTGAGGAGGACGGGGGTGGACAGGGGTGTGGGGGTGGGCGATTGACGTCAGCGCTGTAGTCAATACCCGGCCGCTCATGATGACAGCGCCAGCGCTCTGCACCTGTTGGAACATTTTAGCAACCGCCGCCGTAGGAAAAAAAGTAAACTAATCTTTCCCCTTCATTTCATTCAACACTTTTCCTGGAGAATGTTGGCGCGCAGGTTAAGCTTCCAACCGGCTCTCTATTGGCTGAAGGGGCCATCAGATATTCGCTCCAAGTCACAGCAGCCCAATGTGCCAACACATTAAGTCTCACCTGGCACACTGTTAATTATATACTGCATCAAAGAGCATGGGGTTCTTCAAAAGCCAAGTCATTACCAGTTTGAACGGCCGATTAACATGTGAACATACTTTATAAGAAAACATTTTAATTGTCGACCTGAGCAAACCGTTTAAGTAAAGTGTGATTGTTGTTGAAGTGAACAAACGTTTATGCCATTCAGAGCATACTTTTTCATTTTTTAAGCGTTTCCTTAAAGACAATATAAGGTCACTGTTTGTCTTTATGTGTGATGCATCAATTCATTCACAATTGTATTGATTTTGAATTATTAGATGGATTCATAACAATCATTTTCCATCTCTAGGCGGATTCCTTCAAGTCTCGGATAGCCATGTTCAACAACAGCAGTGGGCCTCGAGACCCCTCCGGTGACCCCTTCCAGATCGAAGACCCCTTTAAGGCCGACTCCTTTCAAGGTCTGAGCCCCTCGCATCCACCCTCATTTCCTCTGCAGTGGTTCCTGTGGCGACTTCTACACAGGAACCTTGGTTAACAGCCATCTGCATACTCATACTTCTACTGGATGGGGACAAATGTGTTTCACTTGGTGAACTTGGATGAAGTTTACATTATTTTCTTACACGTAAAAGGTTGAAAATCTCCTGCTGTGCTTGGATAACAGCACATGTTATCATAGGCCTGCTTGATGTGTGGTTGATGTAGTTTATCGTCTTACATTGAATACGTCTCATCTGAATTCAATGTGACGTAAAGATGTGCCCTAAAAGTCCCAAGGTGTGAAATTCTAAAGGGGAAGCGCAAAAATTGGTTTCAGTCTGATATGATACCATTAATGACCATACAGTTAACTTGTACATTATGAAAAGACCAGCCAATTCGTTTTTTGTTGCGATTTCAAACCATGTGACACGGTCACTGGCTTGATCCTTGTTGCTTTTGTGTTTTTAGATCCTTTCGGGGGAGATCCGTTCAAAGCGACCGACCCCTTCAAGGGAACGTCCTCCGAAGACTTCTTCAAAAAGACAGACAAGTCAGACCTGTTTGCGTCGTCTGACCCGTTCGGTAGAAAACCCACCCCTCCTCTCAAGGTAAAACAGCTGTTGAGTGACTGGGTTCTATTAGTTCAAATGACCTCAGATGAATTTGAAGTGCTGGTCACGCTTCGTGTAATATGAATGGGAGACCATCGATTCTGAAAATGTTCAATCTCATTTCTTTTATTTTTCTCTCAGCCATCCGCCTTTGGTGGTGCTGACCTGTTCAGGTCCAACAGTCCCAAGGCAAAAGAACCAGGTACTGTAATGGTCAGATTCATGCAGACACACACAGTCAGCATCGGATTTCATCCCAATGCTGGTTTGCTAAAGCTCCTACTACAAATAAGTAGGAGCTGGTATGAGCGTTCTACATTTATGTCGTTTATGTTTAATTCCAGTTACACCGGTAAAGTGCTTAACCGGCGACCATTCAGATAGATAGAATTAGAAGTTTAAAAAGAAATACTGAAAGGACAATTAGAGAGACCTTGGATGATGTGTTGAACATGAACATAGTCGCACATAACATGGCAATAAAACGTCCAAATGCCTGACTAAACAGATCAAACTAACTGCCAGTTTTCCTTGGGTGTCAAAGGGATATTATAGTTCACCACGACAAGGTGAATGGGATGTATGCAGTTACAGGCTTTCAAGGTCCCAGCAGTCAAATGGTCATGTGTTCTGGAGTACAGTGCTGGTGTGTTTGAGCACAAACAGTAGATAGAGGTAGTAGTCATGCTGCAGGGGACAGCAGGTCAAGGGGAAGAGAGAGAGAGAGGAAATTGCACTCATGAGGTTGGTACATTTATATTGAATATTTAGTAATAGAAGAGAAATAGCTGACGTAGGAAGCCATTTTTAAAACCTGAAATGCCAGGTCCTACACATGCATACTTACCCAACATACCCTCAAGGTGCACATGGCTCACTTCTAGTTGACAGACGGACAAGTCACGGATGACAGACCTAGCCTATTTCACTGTTCCTCGCTTCAATGTCCTCTTTTTCCGTGTAAAAACCTGTGTACTTTTCCCTTAGTGACCCAAGTAGGAAATTGGCATCAAAATGTGGGAAAATCACTTAAATTGTGCAACCCGGCTCAAAGAAGCACTGATTCTGTGCCACTGTGTCTGGGTGACGTGTTAGATTTAGATGTTGGGGTGGGGGGGGGGTCATTAGGGTCACGCCATTTTTACTCTCCGCGGCTTCATTTTTTCCTGCGGTGGAGGTCTATTTTTAGTGAAGTACCTACGCATTTAACTGCTGGACAACTAAAAATACCCCCCCCCCCCCCCCCCCCATCCCTGGAAAAACAGGAGGTTCGCTGGAGCCAAGCACAACAGAAACTCTGTGACTATGGCTCCCATTCTGCTGGAAGACAGCGCTTCTTTAACCAGCTCTCCACCTTCCCTGTCCCCACTCCTCCTCCTCCTCCATCCAACTCTGTTACGGCTCATTCACTAAAGGGGGGAGGGGGGATGTTGTTGTTGTAGCTTCAGGGAGCTAACCACCGGCCTGCGCACGTCCAAGCTATACAGTCGTTCACAAGAACACAGGAGCGACTGTGGACCCCAGAGCTCGGTGCGTTTTAATGTGAAAGAAAACACTGCGTGTCGCACATGAATACCACCATTTTGGTCAGCACACTAACAACAAACAGATTGTATTACAATGGCTTGTTTGGGGTGCTTGCTTTTTTTTTTCCTATTTCTGTAACGCTCCACAGTTGGCAATTTCTTCATTAAGCGGGCAGGCATTCCACGCTATTTCCAAACAACCGCCCCACAGTTCAGGTTAACAGTAGAGCGACTCAGGCATCTAATTAGCTAATCAGATGCATACGTCAGGTTCAGCATAATGTTTGCTTTTGTAGGGGTTTTCTTTGAAATGTCATGGAAAGTGAATCCCGCCACATACCCCCTGATCCCAAAATAGCACGCAGGCCGATTTCATAACAAGCGGGATGCCGGGATCACTTCTGAACGTGTGGTTGGGGTTGAACTCTCATTAAACCTCCCTTTGAGTCTCTTTCCATCAATGCATTCAGACTTTCTAAAGCTGTGTTTCACATGCTCTTGTTATAGATGCGTTTGGGAAAATGGACGCCTTTGGTAACAACTCCTTTGGAAGCAAGGGCAGTTTCGCTGACTTTACTCAGATGTCAAAGGTAAGCTCCCTGGACCTTTTGAGTTATGATTTTTATTTTTCCATTGGAGTTGTAGAAAACCAGGTTATTCATTTTGCCCACATTATGAGTGAGCTCTAAATTCCTGCATCCACCCCAATGCATCACTTTTACCTTCCCCCCCCCTGTTATTTATAGATATTTATATAAAGAATGTGGTCTTAGGCCAGGGGCAGTATATTGATGTGTGTGTTTGAACAGAAGCAGGACAACCCCACCATGCCCCCCAAGAAAAATGTGCCTAACCGACCAGCACCTCCCTATGGTAAGAACAGTGTGTGTGGTCTGCATGAGTGTGAACACATAATTTGCTAAAATGGTGAATGGATGGTATTTACACAGCACTGTTGCTAGTCTTTCTATCAACACTCAACAGCGCTGTACAATTAATGCTTCTCGCGCGCAATGCATATGTATGGCCGCGCACGGACAAAGCATGGCTGTCTGCAGAGCACTGGCTTTATATGTGCGCTGAGAGACCTGAAATACAGGACACAAACCGCAGAAACGGCACCACCTGTGGTGAAATGCAGGCCACTGCAACTGGTGTTTCCCTCAATTGTTAGCGTCATTGGCTGACCTTGGTGCCAAGTGATGTTAGTTGACCGAGTTTGTATGAGAAGTTACTTATTTGGTGCGGTTCCTCTGTTGCCTGGGGGTCTCTGTACATTAAGTTAGGTTACAAGGTAACTAAAATGGAGAATTAAGGTTAGATGTTCAAAATGTACACTGGCCACTTGATCCACAAAGTCAATGACACTTGTTCTAAAATATATCTAACATGCATATACCAACATGTATGCACCTGATTTTTTTATGACCATGCTATTGAAAAGTTTATTCAAACGTACAGTAACCCATGAAACAGGATAACCACCTCTCAATATAGAGCACCAGACACCCAATTTCCCTTCTCTTTTTGTTGTTGCCGGTGGTGTTAAATACATTGTACAACAACCCAGTTATCTTGGCAACCCATCTAATCTTATTCTAGTATCTGTGTTGGGACAGGCGCTGACATTCTACAACCTCAAACAGCATAGACAGTCGACATTCTCATCGTAAAGTCAGTTAGCATTATGACGGTGATCGTCATAACCAGCGGCTAGTTACGACTGAACGATTCAGTTTACGCAAATGCTTATTGCGCTACGTCATCGCAGTATTGTGTAAACTAGCTGTTGAATAAATGCTTGGAGTGAGGTGTGGAACATTCTGCTCATTGGCTCTGTTCCTCCTTTCAGTGTGTAGTGAGGTATTTCCATAATGCCCCCACTTTACATCAAGATTTAGAGAAAGGACGACTTGTCTAAGTTCTTAGCGTAAGCTCAATAGTAACAGCCACACATACGGATATATGAATATTGACTGATCTAAGTCAACGGATTGTAATATTTTTAGGCCAACTACCTCTGTCACATATCACCAACTGGCACCTGGAAACACAGATGTCATTTACCATTTATAGAATATGTACACTAAACCAAATAAAGTCACAGGTTGTTGTATCCACTTTCTTAGTCCATATTTGCACAAACTTTGCATAAGCAGAAACTTAAGATGAGATAATTATCTAATTTAACCCGTCTTGTCACTACTATCATCGCCTGGTGGTCTGCGCGGCTTTTATCGTGCAGTCCGGGGTCCTATTGGGCATCAGACAGGTCTTCACAGAAAGCATTGACATCATTTTTCCTTATCTGCTTTGTACTTTTGTGTTTCACCAATTTCTAACAACATGAGTATATCTAAAGTCGAATGCCTAGTGCCCTCGACTGTAAAGATTTGAGGAAGAACCCCTGGTTAGACCCATGGCGTGTGTTTTGAAGGAATGATTTACGGAGCGCAGAGTGAGGCATTAGCGAACGTGTCTCGTCAGGCAACACTGGAGGAGCATATCTTTGAAAGTGCAAACTAATGGATTTATGGCTGATTCATATGCCTTCCAGCAAAGTACTCTACAGTTAATAAGTCTAAAGGTCCCACACACACACACACACACACACACACACACACACACACACACACACACACACACACACACACACACACACACACACACACACACACACACACACACACACACACACACACACACACACACACACACACACACACACACACACACACACACGAAGCATACCCATGGCCACAGTTATGCTACATGGTTGCTCATCTTGTGTTTTATTGACATGTTAGTTTCTTTTTTTGTAATCCTTTTTAGAAGAGTTGTGTACAGAACGTTGTCTTTGGCTATGTGTGCTCAGCTCTGCATTGTAATTTCTTTCCTCCAGCAGGAATTGAATATGGCGAGGTAAGATAACCCGAGTGTGCGGTGGTTGTCTTGAATTGATTTGCATGTTGTGAACCTGTGCACTCTGTAATTAAAGACAAACTGAGTTTGTGAACACTTGCTTTTAGATTGGGTTTTCCAAATCAATGTCGATCTGCACGCCAAATGCAGGGGTACATTTGTCCACTAGAATCCAGCACCAATACGCCCATGTAGTACGTACACATGGGCATTGTTATGAGTCAGCAATCAACAAAATACATTTGACCTTTATGAAAATGCAACTGTTATTGTCACACAACTATGAATGATAGGTGAAATTGAATTGGTTACATGCATTCACAATTTCTAAATTTGCCTCTATCTCTGGAGGCTTGGGTGTGTAATTTATGTATCAAGAAAGACATTATCTGATGCCAAATTAAATTCAGCACTTTACTAATTATTGTAATTTAGGTAACATTTCTCTAAGCCCGTTCTCCGTGCTCTCCCTTCTTGAATGGAGACATAGCAATAACAAAAGACAACTTGGCAACTAAAAAGGGTACATGACATGGAACTAAAGTCATTCACAAATCACAAGGGTACCGTCTCCGTGCTTAGCCCCCCCCCCCCCCCCCCCCCCCCCCCTGCATGTACATACCCCAGTGTGGAATCCTTGTTTTTGTAGGACATTTTGTAATCATGCTAGCAAGACGTGCGCTTGCACGCTGCAGCAAGCATCAAACTTGGACCCATGTCTTACCTTACTCCCCCCCCCCCCCCCCCCCCCCCCCCTTTCCCCCCATGGGCTAGTCTGGAAGTGAGAGGCAGCAGATGGAGTGGGCCAGGCGAGAGAGCGAACGGGAGGAGCAGGAGAGGCAGAAGTGGCTCCGCCGCCTGGAGCAGGGGGACCTGGAACGGGCAATCGCCCTCAGCAAGGCCCAGATGCCCAGCACCTAAGCTACACTAGACGGCAGACTCCTCCCCGTCCCCTGTTCCCTGACTCCAGAAACTCCAGAAACTCCAGGACTCTAGACTTGACAGCAGCCATCCCAACACCCCCCCCCCCCCCCCCCCCCCCCCCCATCGGTTTCTGATGGGGGCTGGTGCTTCTCCGGTCACTTGTAGGACTCCCATTCAGGCGCCGCATTTAGCTCCTGGTCGAGGTTCAGCGCTTCCCACACTACAGGACATCTATAATCAAAGACACTCCAGGGGCTACTTGATTTAAGCCTGGCTACATCCTGTAGGAACATAGTCATTTAATGCAACTGCAAGCTTTTTAGGCAAACCTGACAAAGACAACTTGCATCTAGCGCCTATTTATTGCTATTGCTGACTGCGCAGTTCTTTATTCTGATGCCTTCTTGTCGCAACCCAATGTTTTAATCACGTTTTTATTATTTATATACAACTGCATTGAATCTGTGGTTTTTATGAAGTATCTGTTAATGCACTGTATATAACTTGTACGATAACCCATTTTGAACAATTTGGAACCAGTTTATAATTATTATTTTTTTTATGTCAATCTTTTCGAACTGCTACTTGCCAATCCGTCTGATCGTTGCTAACTTCGAGTGCGGATCTTAAAGATCGGCGGTTCATACTTTTTTTTTACAGATTGCCTTAGGTGTCAGCCTTGTAACAGCAGCGGGAACCCATCCCCTCCATGTTCAGGGCATTAGTTATACACTTTTTTAACACAATGTTTAATTCCCTTACCATTGGAGTTGCCATTCCAATTGTAACCCCTAGTCCTATCCTATGTATGACTGTATGAATTCCTTGTTGGGCCTTGTGGTACAGCACATGGACAGGATTTACAGAAAACTAGAACAAGGCAACACCCCCTCAATGATAATCCAGTATGGGTGACCTTCGATCCTGGGTTAGATGTTACGTGATTGGTTAAAGTTGTTTAGGGAATGTTGGAAGCCTTTTACTGAAGACATTAATGATCAATGAGGTCATGCTCGATGGCATACATTATCATCCCTCAGGAGCGCTGTTACGCCACCACTATGATGTCATGTGTAAGCAGTTCGATAGATTGCCTTTTGCGGTAACGTGTAACTCGCCTGCAATGTATGGCCAAGGTAAATGGGATGTAAGCCTGGTTAGCACTGGTGCATTTTAAATACTACTCCATTTATTTTAATTCTTTTTTTTTTGTACATGGGTTGAATTATTACAATTACAGTCAGACCGCTACAGAGTTGCCACCGGATGGCTCGTTGTCTGTCGGAAAAAGAACAAAAAAAGAAATTGACCATATTGTCAGTTAATGCTCTTAATCTTCGTCTCACAATCAGGGAAGGAGGTGTGACTTTTGATGCCTAACAAAATTACCTGCTTGTAAACTGTTATCCGGTTTATTTTGCACATAGCATATATTACGTCTGTCTTGAGCATATTAATCTTCCAGTACCAAAATAGAGGATGATGGGTAATACTCAACGCATGGATATGGATGCTGTACACAAGTACAGCAGGAATGCCTTAATGATCCACAACCAACTTGTTCATACTTAAGCTTTATTATTAAATATGAGTAGGCCTATAATAACTTTGAAGAAAATATACCGTTTTTTGAATCTGTAACGACTTTGAATATAATAAAAGTAACCTAACACTACCATGGCTTGTTTCTTGAAGATCACAAATAATCCAATCAATTCTTTGTGACAAAAGTATATGACTGTAGTAATAAGACTGATAAAAGAGTTATTAACATAGCGGAAGGCCTATTACAACTTGCCATTGCAAATCCTTGTATTACAATTTTTCACTTTCTTAGGTCAATGTTCAGTGTTGATAAGCAGAACTGTTAAAAACAAACCTCTTTTTTTTCTTACAGTTACAAATTATCTGATAAACTGAAGAGTGAAATGAGTGTCTCATTTACATTTCCCCATGGAGCTATTTTTAGCTAGTGCTAGTACTATAGTATGCACTTCCTCATATTTGAAATAAGATGAGGTTTGGAAACATGTACGGGACCTTTTTTTATATATACAAGTTCAGCCTATTAAAGTGCAGTGTAAAAAAGGGTCAAGTCAATTGTATTTATTTTGCATAGCCCTTTTAATCACAGTTACATAAAAATATAGATATTCGGACTATTTGTGTTTTCCCATTGTAGAATGAATCGTGAAAGTAAATTAAATAGAATTGGTACACTTTGTGAAGACGACGTTCCCCGGCGTTGTCATCTCAAGAAGGACAAGGTAAAGACCAAAGACTAGGCCTACTAGCCTATATAAAGGCCAAGACACGTGTCCCGGGTACCCACCATGGAGGCAATACTCATTAAGTGGCAGTGACAGTTCCCCCTACGAACCGACAGACCGTGAAAAACAACTAGGGTATATCAGTTATACACGGACACATGTTTTTTGTGCCGCTTTGTGTGATGCTAATTAGCACAATTTGAAGTATACTTTACTTTCAACTAGGTCTTTTATTTTCTTGGAATAGGCTTGGCCACGCCACCTGTTGGTCCTGTTCTTCATAGAAAGGACTTCCAGCCCACTGTAGCCTGCATTCTAATCGTTGAAAACTTAGATGACATTGAAGAAGCCTAAAAATGCCCACTGACCCTACAGACGTCAAAGGAAGGAGTGGGGATTCATTTAATCTGCAACGCAGGACAAGTCTGTGTAATTGTAGTATTAAGGCCCTTTGATGTCAAACTATAATTTCTAGCCTCCATCGGAGTCTGCGCGGGCTCCGTGACGAGGGTTCTGCTGTGCCCCTCAGTCTGTCCAGACGACTCCCGGCTCACTCTGTAATTATGGAAATTGAGTGTTTGTATTTATAGGCTAAGCCCACAAGCGGCTGCCCTTCTCTGTCTCGCAGCTGGAAAACATCACAGTGCTCCCTATTTTTTTTTAAAGGACAGCGGGTGTACAATGACAGCATGTACAACCTATTTAGTGTAACTGACTTGATAGGTCGCAGGTCTGACTGCACTTATTGCGCAATAGATTTGTGTAGTAGGCCGACATGTCGCGTGAAGTGAACACATTTCATGATGTGACGTTTATGCCTAATTATTCATCAAATAATGACATTCCACAAATGCTTACATTTTTCGATTTCATTGGTTTAATATTTACAATAAATACACATTTTACAGTATAAAATCCATGTACATATCTCTATAAATTTAAGTATAAAATAATGCACAGGGCATCAAGCCCTGATAGTGTAATAAGGGGCTGGACAGCTGGGGCTGTTTAAAGTTTCACTCCCAAAGATACAGTATCACCCAAGTGTAGAATGCAACCAAAAACACAGTTCAGGCCATTCAAACATTGAGGCAGTTTAAATAATAAAACATTGTCTCTGCACATATTGGGCTATAGTATTATGTGCATGTTCACCCCTTGTTGACCAGAACTTGTCTTGGAAGTTCCTTTTGGTGGTTGTGTAGTTCTGTCATAGAGTTTTACAGTAGCACACAGTCATACAGAAAGGCACATCTGTGTCAGACACAGCATTCCAGTTTTGTCGAGAGAGAGAGGAAGAGAGAGAGGGAGAAAGATAGAGAAAGATATAGAATATACAGGGCCAGCCCCTTATTGGTTTGTTTACTATAAAGCATTGAACCAATAAAGCTCCAATAAACAAATAAAAGTAGTACCAGCTACGTTCTTAGAAAATAATAGCACTAAAACATTTGTTCAATATATAAAAAAAGATTTTGGTCATGTAGAGATTGTTTTTTTTTTTTGTATTGTTTTCTTCTTCTTTTTAAATAAAATGACATCATTTAAATCAACCCCCCCCCCCCCCAGTCCTTATGTGAGCTGATGTCTCACATGTGTCTCTTCATGTGGAGGGCCAGGTGATCGGACCTGGAGAAGGCTCGCTCACACAGGTGGCACTGGAAGGGACGATGACCAGTGTGTTTGCGGAAATGGCGGGTCAGTTCGTCGGAGCGAGCGAATTTCCAGCCACAACCGTCCCAGCTGCAGTGGTACGGCTTCTCACCTGAGTAGGCAAAGGGCGGGAGAACACGTTAGTAAAATGTAACCAATAATCATCAAGTCAAATAATCAAATAAATGTATCAAAAACATAATAATAATCCCAAAAATATATTCGTAGGCTAGGTGTAACTTTGTTTTCCGATCACATGATGCGTATTCATCGAAAGCTCTAATAACGGGCAGACTGTCAAACGTCTCTTACCAGTGTGTGTTCGGTGATGCGCCTTCAGGTGCGAGCTCTTGGTGTAGGTTTTACCGCAGCCTGCGAACGTGCAGGTGTGCGTGGCAGTGCGCTTCCTCGGCCAAGTGCGACGACCTCTCTTGGGCTTCGAATCGAGCAGCTCCAGTGGGGAGGACGGTGGGGTGAGCATCACCCTCTGGCCGCCCGCCTGCATGCCGAGACCCTCGTCGTACACGCCGAAAGGGTGCTGAGGCTGGTACGACAGATGCATCTGGGGGGGCGCCGTGGGGTGGTGTGGGTGTGGGTACGCTGACGAGGTGTGATACTTGTGCGGATAGCCCAGAGAGGAGTGGCACGCAGGTGCTTGGCAGTCCGAGCTGACCTGGTCGCCCGGACTAAGCGGCGGCGTCATGCTGTTCGCGGCCCGCGGGGAGATGGCGACGCGCGGCTGCTCGAAGGACATCATGCACGACACGTTCCCTTCTTGTTTGATCTTGCAGCTCTGGGGCACCATGCCCATGATGGGACCATAGCTGTCCATGTCTGGCTCCACTTTGATGTTGTCAACAATGTCTTGATGTCTGGGAAATTGCGCCATGTTACCATAAAATCTTCCCTGACGCGCAACGCCGTAGCTGTTCTCCCCGTCGGAGCGGAGAAGCTCGGCCATGAGGCTGGCATTGTAGGGAGGTGGTGGAGAGCGATGCTCGTTCGTCGGATAGGAAGGCACGGTGTTCCCGGTCGTCGGGTATAGGTTGGCGTCGGCTGCTGAGCCCATATATTCCACACCTGCTGCTGCTCCGAGGGGCACCGCGCTGTTTGCGCCAGATGTGTTGGCGAGAATAAAATCCAGATCCAAATAGTTGCTCAGATCCTCGTCGTCCTTTCTGCTCCGGTTGTCTGCGCTGTGCACCATTTCAAGCACGGAGCAGATCGGCTTGTCCATCTCTACTTTCCATCTCTGGAAGAGGAGAAATAGGGAGAAATAGGGATGTTAGAGACGTTGTAATATTTTAGCAGTCACAGCAGTTGTTAAGTCAACTTATCATTGGAAGTTTCCACCAACAAGGTATTTAACTTACATCGTCCCATGCCCTTTCTCTTTGGTTTGAGAACGTGGAAAATGACGGCAGCATCAATCCGGATAAAGCCATCGTTTGTTGAAATAAAATACAAATATATATATTCAAAATAGTGTGACTGTATCGCTTTGCCGCACTGGAATGAGTGCGTCTCTCTTTACTTTCTCCTCTCCAGGGTTGCGCTTCTAAGACTTGAACAACTTTGAATGGTAGGAGGTCCTCAAAGTTTATAAGTATTCAAGCCAAAAATCTGGACCAATTGAAAGACTCGCCGGATGTCGGCAAATTTAGCTCTATATAAAGTGGGTCCTGTTGCTGTAGCGCGCTCTGTCCGGCTCGAAGCAGGACCTGCGAGCCTTTAAACTCTGGCACCGCCCTCTCGCGATGACGCACACGCTCATAGTCCAACCCACCTCCGCGGAGGTGCCTAACTAGTTGGAACAAAAAACAAACAAACAAAAAAACAAGTTTGGCTTAACACTCATCTCACTGTATGTAATATAATTAGTAAATGCTGCATATGAATATATGAATAATATGAATAACTGGTTAGAGGAAATTAAGAGTAAATTTAAGCATTGCCAACGTGGGGAATATAGCCTATTGTAAATAAATTAATAATGGATTTATATAGTCTACAATCGAACAGAATAATACAATAAATACAGATATGGTGTAACAGCAGTAGGCAATAGTAAATAACAATAGCCTATTCTGGATACAACAGTATCCAGAATAGCCTGTATGTTATCTACCTACTGGCGTGATCTTACTGGCGTCAAGGTACGCAGGGTGCAAAGTAAATAGGTAGAGGCAACTAATGCGCATTGTCAAGCGGTACAACAGTTCGTAGTAAGTTGAACTTTGTAATTGACTGGATAGCGCTCGAGGAGCGGGGGAACCCTTACACCTGTTGAGCGGGTCTCGCGGGCAGACTCTTGTTCTCGAGTCATTATCATTAATGGAAGGACGGTATTGTTCACGCGCAGCGGGCTTGTCCAAACAGGCGCCAGGGTCCTCTGGGATCGTTTATACGCCACTCAGCGCTGTAGACACTCGTGATGTAAACACGATTTAGAGTAACATCCTATTCATGTGTAAATGGTAATGTAGTAAGTGTCGATAGAGGGTCACATTTACATCACATTCGGGGAATATTTGCGACGCGATCGCCGTCTGGTGCCGCAGAGATGTTGTTAAGTGCACAATGCGTCCAAACTAGTATTACTACTAATGTAAGCCTATCATACGCCGAGCAGAAATCGTAATGATTCTTAAATCTGATAGTCGATCTATCTGCGCTGTAGTGATAGGTAGGCCTATCGTAGTTATTAAGGTGGGTTGTTGTGCAGCGACATAGTAGTTGCAAATTGTTAATTATCCCACCATAACGTAGGT